>JAJGOT010000294.1:855000-1083684 GCA_022457155.1 Cladopsammia gracilis
TGGGGGGGGGATGTATCAGACCCGCTTCTCTTATTAAAGGCCTGAAGGAACTGAACAATTTGTTGGCGCTTGCATCCATTTATCAAGTTAAGCTCGATTGTGCATGGTTACCTTTGATAGTTTGATTGGTGAAAAAAAAGGAGGTTGGCTGATCATTTCAGGGTATTTAGTTAATATATTTTATTACTTTTTTTCTGCTTTGTGAACAGCTCTCATTGTTTCAAGTTGTGGTTTGGTGTTGATTCATGAGCTTTATTGTTATGTGACAGAAGTAAATTGTTAAATATAGTAATATTAATAATTTGTTTAATATTACAGATCCGTGCCTTTCCACTACCTGTCCTTACTATGGGGAGTGTGTTCCCAGCAAAGACCGTAAATCAGTTGATTGCAAGTGCAACATTGCATGTACTTTCATTTATGATCCAGTGTGTGGAACAGATGGTAACACATATGCTAATGAGTGTGTGATGAGGAGTACGGCCTGTGTACAAAAGAAGAACATAACAGTGGATTACAAGGGTGAATGTGAAGAAGGTGAGGGCAAGTGCTGTCCAGCTGGTTGTGTTCAATTTTCTGAGCTCATATTATGTCTTTGGGTTGGTGTATGTCAAAGATCTGGTTAGCCCATGGCTTTGGTCCTGCTTAACTCTTTCGCTCCCAGAGTCAATTATGGAGACATGCAGCATGTACTTATAATTTTTCAGTCTTTTAATGAAATCCTATGGCATGACCTTTCAAATGAAACCTCTTCAGAAGTACTTTTGCACATGTGGTACTATTTGTTTTTCAATATTTTACAAAATGAAGTTTGGGATTTTGCTTAAATTTTGATGTTTGGCACTGTTATGAGTTAAAAGGTTAAGCCTGTGATGCGACCTGTGGTCTTCATTATGTTGTATATAAAAGTACACAATAAGGACTATAGACTTATGATTTTTATATTATTTAAGGTCCTTACTGTAAAACTTGGAGATGAGCCAAACACCTGCTAACCTGCACCCGAAGTTTTTAAGCTCAAATTAAAAAAATATTAAGTTCAGTCATAAGAATCTGCTCTTCGGAACATGAGGTAAACTTTAGTCCTATCCATTAAATCATCCTGTATATAAAAATAACAAATCACAGTTTTGATCAATGTTCATGCATTCCATGCCAGAAAAATCTTGATAACAAAGTGAATTATTTTCTTGAACACTTGGTTCTATTAATCCTGGTAACTGAGGTCACCCAAAATAGTGGCTTGGTTACAGACTCATTTGTTTGGCTTATCGCGTTCGAAGTATGCAATCCTAATTTCGTGTTGGTTGTCCTGTGGTTTACGTGCAGTAAAATTTGAGATTTTTTGGTAGACAGTCTTCCAAATGGCCACCCCTGTTTTTTTTTTTTTTCCAGGGGCTCATTTCTGCTGGAAATTCCTTCGAAGGCGTCTCCATAATCTGTGATTACTGCTAGTATATATTTTACTTATTTTGGCTATTCCTTTGTTGCTTAAAGGGACACTGTCCGAATGAAATATCATGTTTTCATGATTATGGCCAGGAGTATGGTGGCCGAGGACTGCCACTGGGTTTTCTGGGCATTTTTTCTTTTTTTAAGCAAATAAAATGCAAATGAAATTAAAAACAAATGCAAATGAAATGAAATGTAAAACAAAAAGCAAACTGAAATCAAAGTCAAACTCGATTCAGATTAAAATCAAATAAAATGCAAAACTAAAATGAAAATAAAATTAATATCAAATGCAAATGCAATGAAATGTAAAACAAAAAGCAAAGTGCAAATCAAAGTCAAACTCAATTCAGATTAAAATTGAATGCATTTTTAAAAGAGAATGCAAAACAAAACAAAATCAATTTCAAACGAATTTCGCCGTGGCCGAGCGCTGCCACTACCATCATGCTACGCGTGCTTAAGAGCGTCTGTCTGAGAAAACCAGGCAGAGGTCACGGATCGGGGTCGGCCGATTCCTTCCATATTTTCCCAGTTTAAAACATTCGATCAGTAATGTTCAAAGGCAGCATGTTTTTAAAAGCTTTTAGTTTCCGAGATCTGACCACCCCCCAAAACTGTTATTCTAAGCCACCAGAGCCTTGATAAAATCATGCTCAGTTCAAGATACGAAAATTAAATATGCAGGTACACAAAGTCAATATTTGCATATGCTTATTTAACCCCATTTTTACAGTTCTAGTTTTCTCCGTAAGGCGGTGGTTATTTTGCGAGCCAAAGAGTTCCATAGATTCATCAACATCCCGTCGTTCTATTTCGCTAAACAACACTTTGGGACCTATAAAATCTGAAACGATTTGTGCATGTATTTCAGCCGGATTTTCAACAAAATTTTTTGATGTTACGGACTTTTAGTCGTCTTATTTCAAATATTAAACTTATGTTGGGGTTGAATGTTGTAAATAATAAAAAAAAAAAACAGTATTTCAATGCATATTTCAACTGACTTTCTAAGGCGTTGGAAAGAAATTATTGGTAACAAGGTACTTCAAGGATACTGTTATTTACTTTTCACAAATTTGCTTACCTGTCGAATTACCGTGTGGGCTCTGGTTTCATTTTACAAAGATGTTTCGGTTCCCCGGCTAGTGTAATAAGGGTCCCTTATATACCTTTTGCGTGAACCGTGAATAGGGCTATTTTTTTAAAGAATCTTTGAATCGATATGTCCAGCAAGGCTTGCAAAGATCCGAATAACTAGATTTTCTGAAACGCAGAGTATCCATAAAAAATAGCCTTATTCACGGTTCACGCAAAAGGTTTAGCGATATATAGAACGACGGGATGTTGATGAATCTATGGAACTCTTTGGCTCGCAAAATAACCACCGCCTTACGGAGAAAACTAGAACTGTAAAAATGGGGTTAAATAAGCATATGCAAATATTGACTTTGTGTACCTGCATATTTAATTTTCGTATCTTGAACTGAGCATGATTTTATCAAGGCTCTGGTGGCTTAGAATAACAGTTTTGGGGGGTGGTCAGATCTCGGAAACTAAAAGCTTTTAAAAACATGCTGCCTTTGAACATTACTGATCGAATGTTTTAAACTGGGAAAATATGGAAGGAATCGGCCGACCCCGATCCGTGACCTCTGCCTGGTTTTCTCAGACAGACGCTCTTAAGCACGCGTAGCATGATGGTAGTGGCAGCGCTCGGCCACGGCGAAATTCGTTTGAAATTGATTTTGTTTTGTTTTGCATTCTCTTTTAAAAATGCATTCAATTTTAATCTGAATTGAGTTTGACTTTGATTTGCACTTTGCTTTTTGTTTTACATTTCATTGCATTTGCATTTGATATTAATTTTATTTTCATTTTAGTTTTGCATTTTATTTGATTTTAATCTGAATCGAGTTTGACTTTGATTTCAGTTTGCTTTTTGTTTTACATTTCATTTCATTTCATTTGCATTTGTTTTTAATTTCATTTGCATTTTATTTGCTTAAAAAAAGAAAAAATGCCCAGAAAACCCAGTGGCAGTCCTCGGCCACTGCCTGCCAGTACTTTGTGCGCATAAAATTTTAATATGCTCTTACACAAAGTAATCACCGACCGCTGGTCTCATTTTTTTTTTCACGCACGTGGAACTCCAATATGGCGGATGAAGTGTTGTAGTCTTGTTTTGAACTGAAATCTAGTCGTCACTATGGGCAAAGATAGAAAGGCAAAGAAGCGTTCAACTGGCCTGACAGAAGATATCCTTGAATCAAAGACTGTGAAACCATCGGGGAGGCTTAAACAACGAAGAGAAAGGCAAGGCGAATCAGACGACACGGTGAGGCAGGAAGAAGAAATATTAGCTTATATGCTTAAACTTAGACAGTGCCTAAGCTTATATCTCGTGCAAAGAAAAGTTGTTTGTTCAAACATAATCTGGATCAGGCGTAGTTTTCTATTTCGGCCATCTTGTTACTCCTACGTTATTGACTCAAAATAGGGCCAGTCTTTTCGTATACAGTGTTTTCTGGGTTAGGGAATGGTTAATACCAAGCAGGGCTCGACACTAACTTTTTGGTGTACTGGACATAATAAATTCTCAATTAATCTGAAATGTGAAGTCAGATTTTAAAGAGTTTCTTCAGGCCAAAATGGCCTGTGTTCCCAAACTTTTACAGCCAAAGTGTGATTTTCACTGGCCAATGTCCAGTTGACCACTGTTAGTGTCGAGCCCTGCCAAGTCTTTGGTCATTATTGTTGAAGGTTTCACGGTCGTGGCCGGGCATCATTTTGAAAGTAGGGCAAACATGGTGGAAACTATAGTGTTTGTGTGGACATCTGACGGCAGATGTTTCTGGTGTAAGTTAGTTCCGTACAAAATTATGCTTTAAATGAAAAATCTTCACAAACATTAAATCAAAGTGGCTGCCAGCCATTTAAACTCAGAAAATGAATTATGAAAGGGTGAGAATATCAAGTTTGTATTTATCCGTTGGTCATTGGTCTACTAGTACTGCCGGGTTAATACATGTAGGTGCAATTTCCTTTTTCCCCTTTTCTTTTTATTAATGGAAAAGTCCACACCAGGATTCAAACCCAACGTCATTGGTCCCAGAAAGCAACACTTAGACCAATTCACCATATAGCATTTTTTTTCTGTTTACAAACATTACAACAAATTTGATTTGTTATTCAAATTTGCAAACTTAATTAAATAAAAGAACTGTTTGTTTCAACAGCCAATAGTTCTCTGGTTGGCACATTAATAACAATAGGTGACATAACAAGAAATATCGCTATAGGAATAAGTTCCTGACAAAGATTAAATTTTATTATTTTAATGTAGATACGTGTCTCTGTTGAATAATCTATTTGTTTCCATCAAAGGACACCAAATGCAAAACTTCAGAGTAGCACTATCCTAATGTAAGGTGCATGTTTATTGAAAGTAATAATAATTAATGAAATGTAACACGGCTTCTCACAGAATATTAAATATGTGCAAGCGTTATGCACTAGTCAGCGGAGTTACAAAATGTTTTACAGGAAGCGTAGGAACAAAGGAGTGGAATTATCCTCATACCTACAACTCCGAAATGGCTTTGCCATTCTCCAAGTTAAAAATGATTTTATTTGTAGCCCAGCTGGGAAGGTGATATGCTATTACAGATAGTTTTCTTGGTCCCAATGGAATTTGCCTTTTAATGACAATTTGCATATCAATATAGTTAAACTAATATTGTTATTGAAGATTGCACCATAATTGGTTTAATAGGGGCTAAATGACTGCAAATCCTAAGACCTAGTGGGTTGATGGGAGAAGAACCCATAAGAAAAGGTGTGAAGAACTGGGGCAAAATGACATCTTTTGCGGTTGCAGAAATGATAGTATTCTGCATTAATTTGAGGTTGCAGAAGCTGCCAGGGAAAGGGTGGCATTTGGAATAAAATGGTATGGGAAGGGGTATGTTCAAGACTTCCCACCTCTCGCTAAAGGTACCGGTAAAGGTTGCATCTGGTTTTGTTTCATAATGTACCTTGAGTTATTTTGTAAAAAAACCCGTAATCTTTTAATTTCATTGTAGTATGTTGAAGAAAAACTCTCTAGAAGGATTCTAGAGCAAGCAAGAAAACAACAAGATGAACTGGAAGCAGAATTTGGAATGGCATCTGCTTCAGGGAAATCCCTGAAGACAGCACAGACACGGCTTGGTCCTACTGACTTGGATGGTCTGGATGCAGAGGAGCTGGAATCTGATGACGGTGATGATGCAGCGTCAGTGTCCAGCGAACAGTTCTATGAAAACATTGTATGTATTACTGCACTGAAATGACTGTGGGTTAGTTTTAAAGTCAAAGTAAAAGTGAGAAAAAGTGTGCTATTGTTGATGTCAGTTTTAGATCTCAGTTTCTGATATCAGCATGTACATGTAAAGGCACTAGTGGCAGCTGCTTTCAGTCTACTGGTATTCATGATCTTGCTACATATATCCATCCACCCATGAGAAACCTACATGTATGATACTGCCCGGGGCAGACCATAAAATTACATTGTGGGCACTGCACATCTTACTGTCTTCAAACAGTTAAGTGTAGTTTGTTCCTTGGAAGCCCCAAGCACAGCAAGGATTATAAATTTATTGTGCAAGCATTGCATGGGAATTGCTTTGATGGCCCCCTATTTTGGCTTTGTTGTACACATATTTTTTGAAGGAGTCTCAAAGTCCATTTTTAAAAAATTATCAACTGAAGAAAAAGAAAGGCAAAAAGGGGAAATAATCAAATAAACAAAACTACTTTCAAGCAAGTTATCCAATGGATTTAGAGACTTAAAATGATATCCATCTGTCAAAATCCATTGAATATTCTAGATACATGTAAATAGCTCCACTGTCTCAGCTCACAAATTGGAAAAAAAGTTGGCGTCGAATAACTTGCAAAGCTGCCTAGTGGTTTACCGTCACTGTGCAATGATGCAATCATTGATAACTGAGACAGGTAAGCATGATCTCTATTAGGCTCGATTTCCAAATTTTTTTCGGGAAATGAGCCTGCGCTCAACGCCCCCTGGAGAGGAAATTGAATGCAGAGTGAGCAGTGAAAATTGAGCCTAGATCTTTAAAAATGCTGATTGGTGGAAAGGCTTGTTTTTTGTAATAGTTACAGTAGTTAGGGATAGGGATTAACTTGTGATCCTGTACTCTGCAGAGTTAATCAGGGGTCAATTTTAGAAAACTTTTACAAGTGTAGCCAATTTTTTCAAGCTCTGAAACAATGGCTACACTTGTAAATTATATGTACACTTGTAAAACTGGTTTATTAAATTGACCCCAGGCAGTCTCCATGCAGGTTATTATTATGCTAATTGTTAGGGGGGAAAACTTTATGTTGGACAGAGAGCTTTTGCCTGTAGATTAATTGATTTTCCCATTGTTTTTATTTCGTAGGAGGTTGATGAAGAGGATGAACAAGCATTTGAAGCATTTATGTCCAAAGATACCCCAGCCCGAAGAACTCTGGCAGATGTGATTATGGACAAGATCAGAGATAAGAAGACAGAAATAGAGAGCCAAATGTCTGGTATGTTTTAAAATATTTTGCAACAATAAAAAATAATAGTAAGAGTGTATTATGGTCCATTTGTCTCACAATGTAGTCACTTAGGATGTAAATCATGACATCAGGTGATGAGATTGACTGATCACATATTACCTAGCCTGTGTGGCAGGCGTGAACAGGGAGGGAGTGTGAAAAAGGAGAGGAGAGAAGGGAAGGATCGCCTGCTTTAAGAACCAGGCTATTAACATTACACCCACTGGTTTCCTAGGAGTCAAAAAATGTCAACTGTCAATGTGTTCACCAATCAGAAACTGGCACAACCTTTTATGCATGGCTGACTTCACACGGGCGTAATCAGTGCTCGACCTTAACTTTTTTGCTTACTAGTCCTTGGGCTAGTGGGGTCGGAAATTCACTAGCCAGCAGGCATCATCTGCTCAAATTTTACTAGCTCAAACCCATTTTTTACTAGTCCTGGACTAGTGGACTACCGCTAAGGTCGAGCACTGGAGTTTACTGCCCAGCTTCCCAGGATGAACAAAAGGGGGTATTTATTGCGGGCATTCTTTTCCTCTCTCCCCACTTCCCCACTTACCAGTGCCCGGGCCTTATTGGGGGTGTTTCTTGGTGTTGCGGTAGCCATTGTTAGTTGTGTTGTGGTGTGGGTATTGTTCAGTGTCTTTTGAATCTTTTGTTTTACGTCATTTGGTGATCACACCATCCACAACACCAAGAAACTACTCTTATGAGAAACTCCACTAAACTAAATAGTCTGTCAATCCCCAAGGTTTTCACCAGAAGGGCATTATGGGATGTCCATTTTTGAAGCAAGACATTTCTTCAATTCAATATGCTCCAGTTTTTAATTTCTGGCTTAAAGCCTGTTCATACCTTGCTTACTGTACACTGAAACCTCTGATCCCCATACAGATGGTCTGAAATACATGTAGGTTAAGGTTTGTGCACTCTGTTCTGGAATTGGATTTTAGCAGGAGCTACTTTTTATTATAATTATTTGTCTCTTGAGAACTGCGGTTTGATTTACCGGTAACTGAAGCAGTTCCTGGGTAACTCTGAAATAGGTTAAGGGTTTCAGGAATTGTGCTGTACACCCCCCGCCCCCACCACCACCCAAATTTTTGGGGAGTAGCCCCCTCCCCCCCCCTCCTAAAAAAACACATGTATGTTTGTTTAGCTCACATTAAAGGAAGTACCTCAAGGTTGAAGTTTGTTTAAAACTTCTCATTTTCATTTTCATTTTGCTGTGTAACAGAAAGAACAACAACTCCACAGATGGATGAAAGACTGGTTGAAGTTTTCAAAGGGTGAGTGTAGATTTTTTTGTAAGTCATGAACAGCTCTTAAGGTGATTCCTATTATTATTTGACAGTGATAGCCATTTTATCTTATAAGGAAAAGAGATACGCTAATTATTCAAGCATATTACTTGATAAAAGGGGATTATGTTAATCAATATTCATTTTTGTTTCTTTGTTAGAAAAAAGGACAGGTGATACATACAGACACTTAACACATTCGATAAATAAATTTGATAAATAACAAAGATGGAAAATTTTAAGCTTGGTAATGAAATGAGAAAGATATATAATGGTACTTTTGATGTTGCTGATCCTAGCAGTACGCAGGATGCACGCCATAATTTATTTGAACCTATTGTATGGCCTAACTCGCCACAAGTCTCTTGTAGCTCAGTGGTTAGAGCATCCGACCGGTGTACGGAGGGTCATAGGTTGGATTCCTGTCAGTGACTTAGAGTTTTTCTTTATTCCATGTTCCTGACACGATAAACATTACATCTTTCTCAATACACATTTGAGTTTGGGAACTCTTGGTACTGAATGGATTAATTTTTTTCTGTGATCTTTCATAGTGTGGGGCAGATCTTGGCTAAATACAGATCAGGAAAGCTTCCCAAGGCTTTCAAAGTGATTCCATCTCTCACAAAATGGGAAGATGTAAGTTGCAAATTGCTTTGAACAATGTTGATCTTGCATGTTTATTTATTAAGTGTGCCTTGCTTGTTATGTAAGAAATAATAGAAATCAAAGTAAGCAGCAGTAAAAGAATCACATAATTCTGTTGGTGACCACTTGATTGGCATTGTTGAACTTTTGATCCATGAATTTGAACTCACTTTAAATTAATCATGATGTTCAAAAAATAAAAATAACAATGTTCAACATCAGTGGTCCTCAAGCTGATGACAAACATACAGTTTGAAACTTTTGTTTTAGAGAGGATGAAAAAATGAATGAAAATATGCAAGTGAATAACTCAAGCATCTTTGTTTCCATACAAAGCATATAAGATATTATTTTAAGTTGTAAGTCCCCAATCGTCCCTTTTCAGTGTGTTCTGCTTTCTATCTTAGTCACACCACAAGATATGTACCTTTTAACCGCAGTTCTGACATGCAGGCCCATCTCCAGTTTTGGAAGGGCTGCTGTCTCTGTATTCCAGTCAAGTACAGCCTTTGCTATGTTTTTATCCCTGTTTCCTGGAAATGTGGTGTAACCTTGAAATGTGGCCGGGGTGGGGGGGGGATTTCTTTATTTTGCAATATAAGGGGTGCCCCTCTTCTACAGCTGTAATTGTAGATATGTCATTGTGTTATTGTTTGTGCGTGCATGTCCTGTTATGAAATGCATAACCCTCATTCTCTGATCCGCCATCCAGGTGCTGTTTTTGACAGAACCTGACAAATGGAGTGCTGCAGCCATGTTCCAGGCAACCAGGATATTTGTGTCAAATTTAAATGCTAAAATGGCTCAGAGGTTTGTAAACAACTCGAGTTTTTATTTATATCTGGTTTCGTCAAGGGCAATGTAGAGATTCAGTGTTTTCCGAGGGATCAGTCATTGTGATTTGTTAATATATAGCTTTCCTGGTCGTTGAAAAAAAAACACAGTTTGAAAAATGCACCGAGCACTCGAGGTAAACATCAATTGCATCATAATCATGCCACCTTTTGTCATGGTCTGATCACTTGCGCTTCGGGCAACAATGCAATGTTACCCTCTGACATCAAAATTGTTGCCCACTTTCGCAAAATGTTGCGCACTCATGGTGGGAATCAGTTTGTTTGCTCGATGTCATGTGACCATGAATCAACCAATGGACACGTGTTGTATTGAGAAAAAATCCAGCTATATAACAATGTCTCATAATTATAATGTAAGCTTTATACAGTGATCTGTTACATGTACATGAAGTTTACAGTGTATTCCTTGTTTTATTTCTGTTCTTTCAGGTTTTTTAATTTAGTATTACTCCCAAGAGTGAGGGATGACATTACCGAGTACAAACGACTGAACTACCATCTTTACATGGTAAGAAACTAAAAGTCTTGTTGTTCTAACCTTTAATCCCCGCTATCAAACTTCAAATTCTCATTTCTTGTCCCCTTATAGAAGCACACGCAGTGGGGAGAATTTGTTAAAATAACAATTAAATTCATCTTGCATGATGATATCCTTAATTCTCATGAACATTTGAGCATTTTATATTAAAAGGGGAAGTTTGAGGCTTAAAGGATTAACTGTATGATTTAAAACACAGATTGGCACTGATTTCTACCTTTTGTTTCTGTTTACAGTCTTTGAAAAAAGCTCTTTTCAAACCTGCTGCATTCTTCAAGGGAATTTTACTGCCTTTGTGTGAGGTATGGTGTGTTGTGGAAATGACATTAAAAGGACTCAGATTAAATTTGCTCAACTTGCAACATGTAAATGTACAGTATCCTTTCTTCAGAGTAGAGTTTTCCTGGAATCAACATTTCCAGATTAAAAAAATGAATTGTACACAGTTAATTTCGTGGTCACTATTGGGAGTGGAAACGCTAAGAGAAAATTTTGAACAACTGCTTTGTTTTGGTCAACAGACACGGACATGTACCCTTCGTGAGGCCATCATTGTTGGAAGTTTGATCTCAAAGACCAGTATCCCAGTTCTTCACGCAAGTGCTGCCATGTTAAAGATTGCCGAGATGGACTATTCAGGTATTTTGTTCCCACTGGCTTGGTTGGGCATGGTATTCCTTATGACATAACTTCTACCATGAGTTCTTAAAGCAATAAAAACGAAAATAGATTGTGTGGGAGAACACAACAGAGCCTGGCTCTAACTAAAGTGCGTCCTTCAAAAGAGTAATAAAAATGCACTTTTGTATTATCTTTTCTGGTTGGCTAGTGACCACATATTCTGCCACTTTCAATTTAAACTTGCTATTTATGCAATATTGCACATTTTTTTCTTCTGCAAACTTGAGGCAGCAGGAAAACAAACTAAATTCAAAAACCTGAATTCTCTCGACTAACTTACTTAGTCCCACAAAGCTATACCTAAGACCATCAACAATTCAGTCTTACTATGGTATCGATATCAGTCCATATTTTATTTAATTGCACAGGTTGTAAAAATCCTGTGTAATTGTGACTAATTTTATTGACCTTATCTGTAACTAAACTCTCTAATAAGGCTGACAGCTAGAGCCGGTCCTGAAGGTGTCCAGCTTAGGCAGGGTTCACTGTAAAATGAATGTTTGTTACCCTGTTCGCACTAAGAAGCCAACAGCGTTCATATGTAATACCTTGGATGATGAAATTAACTCGATTACCATGTTTTTAATCCAGGTGCAAACAGTATTTTCCTGCGGCAATTTTTCGACAAAAAATATGCGTTACCCTACAGAGTGATAGATGCTGTAGTGTATCACTTTATACGGTGAGTTTACAGTGATCTGCTTTTTGAACCTTCATTGTTTAAATCTTCTCCTTTTTTTTCTGACAACCCAGTCTTACTGTTTAACACCGGTTTTTTGTCACCCTTTGGCCTTAACATTAAATAAGGGGCACGCAACGAGAAATGTTTTGGAAAACTCTTGGAATTGTATTGTACCGTTTTTCCATATCATTCAGTTTAGTGCTTTAAAAAGGAGACTGTGAAAGCTAATATGGTTTGATCTTTTCGGATCTTTTAGCTGAATATTTCGGCGGAGAAAATTTTACGAGAGAAAGGTTTTTTATCCCTGAATTTACTAGCTCCTTTCAACTTTTTCAAAAATCCTAACTGACCTTATTTCATATCCAAAACCACATTTTTATCCCTTCGAAAAACAAAAGGTGTTAAATTTTCCGATGTTACGAAAGTTTGAGGCGACATTTTACTAAAGAAAACCGAACAGCTTCCGAACATTTTCCGATATCACGAAAGTTTGAGGGGGAATTTACTAAGAAAAACTGTAGTTTTTATAGTCTGAGTAATAGATAGGCTCGACTACTAGCCGCTGTTCGGGAAACGAGCCCGCGCTTGAGAGACCGGACGCGAGAAAGCGGCGGAAATCGAGCCTAAGTAATAGACCAATTTCGATATATTAAAATTCATACTTGGCTCCGAGGCTTGGGGGAATAAAACAAAAGAAATCACATTGAGGTTCAGCGTTGAATTATTCATTTCTTTTGTTTTATTCCCCCAAGCCTCGGAGCCAAGTATGAATTTTAATACATCGAAATTGGTCTATTAAGAATTTTTAAACTGGACCCGATTGTTCGAAAGGTGGATAGCACTATCCACGGATAAATCACTATCCAGTGGATAACACAATGGATTTTGTTAATACTTATCCACTGGATAGTGATTTATCCACCATTTGAACAACCGGGCCCTGGCTGTTAAGTGTTCCTGTTTCATCTCACATATTTTTGTTTCAGATTTTTATCCGATCAGCGTTCCCTTCCAGTGTTATGGCATCAAAGTTTACTCACATTTGTACAAAGGTAAATGAGTGTCACTTTTTAATAACGTACTGGTACTATTTCTGATAAATAAAGAATGTCAACTTCAAGGAGGCTCATACATTTAAATGAGGAAAAAGTCATTAATATCTTCAATCGAAATAAATCCTTTAACTCAGCGAAATAAAACTTTTTATTTCGTTTATTGTCACAGTAGAATCACTTGTTTATAGGTAAATACATTACTTCAAGAGAAAAATAAGTCGAATTATTTTCTCTTGATTACTTACATTACTTACCATACTCTTTTTAAGAGAAAGAAAGAAAGATTATTGAAAAAAAAACTTATAGAACATAAAATATCGAATATCAAACATCATGTATGTGAAATGTATGTAAACCTTAAAATCTTCACTCCAAAATCGAAAAACAATCCTTAAACTCTTTGTGAAATAAAACTCACTTGATCAGGGCTTACGTCACCAAGACATCATTTTGAAGCACTTTCTTTACAGGTAATCTGTTCATGTTGAAAGACGTTTTGCTATTTCGAACAACAAATTTTTCTCAAATTATATGTTACATCCTGGTTAAAAATATGTATGGTAAAAACTGACAGCGACTTGTCTGTTTTTGAGGACTTGCCTGAAAGGGCTTTTTTCACGGAAACCTTTAATATTTGTGATTATTAATTAATGTATGGTAAAAACGTCTAGCTACTTGTATGTTTGTTAGGACTTGCCTAGCCTGTTACAGGCGTTAAGATTGCGGGGACCAGCTAAAAACCGGCGCACGAACGAGCAGGGAAAATGAAGGGAGACTGGGGAGAGGAGACTTTTCGCGCCTTTTCCCTCTGTCAGCACTCCGATAAATTTCCTTCACGCGCCCCTTTTCTAAAAGAAATGTTTTAAACTTGTGATTATTTTTCGAACAGATATAAGGAAGATATATCCAGCGAACAGAAGGATGCTCTGATGGAGTTATGTCGGGTGCATGTCCACACTCAGGTAAAAAAAACTTAAAGAGAGGCGAAATGTTTTAGAGTAAATAACAGAAAGCCCTATAAGGCACGCAGATCTTTTCAACACAGTACCCCGTTTAGCTAGACCGGCTGACATGATTATCGCTCAAAACTAGAAAGCAGACACGGACAGTTGCTTCGCCCTTATTGGGGTTCGTCAGTGCGTCGAAGCTGAAACACATTGAGACTCAGTGACACTTCACCTATCTCAAATATGTCATCAGTCGTTCTGACTAGAACAGAGCTTAGAGAGGGGATTGGCTATCAATCACGCCACATTACGTGTGGCAAGCGGCTAAAAATCAATCTTCCCTCCCTTGAACTGATCATGACAGTGCTGCGGCCAGAAACAAACGGGAATGGCCAAGCCATCCTCCATGATCCAAACATAAATGTAATAATAGATAAAGAGTAAAGAACGTAATCAGAATTCTCAGTTTCAAGAGAACGTACGGAGGGTGAGTTTTATTGCTTGTTTTCCACAGTAAGAGTACAATCGACCCCGCAGGGGAGGTGTAGGGGGTACTCGACACTCGCTTGAGTAGGGAGGTGCGGATGGGCTGCTCAAACCCTGACCCTGTTTCAGACACAACTCTCTGATTTCCCTACACTGTTTAAGACAGATTTGCGATTTTTAATATGCCGCCTAAAACATTTACAAATTGTCTCACTGGCTTTGTTGTCAATGGTAGTCAACGGAAGTGAGCGCCAACAAAATACTGGTTAAATTAATACTAGACAGGCCGTGTAAAGATACTCCGTTTAAGACAAAAAGTGATGAAATCGATACCCCGTTCAAGACAAAAAACCCTGAAAATCATACCCTGTGTGGCCGCACGTCCCCGTTAAGCCATAGTACCCCCGGGAGGCGAACCTCTGCTCTAGGACACCTCCAAAATACAGACACAACTCTGTTACGTGCTTTTTACTTGGTCCTACAGAGAACAACGCTGGTATGTAAACTCTACATCTGTAGTGCGGACACGGCTATAATAAATGTACAGCCACTTGGTCCTACAGTAACAAAAAGTCATATTACTTCCTCTTTAATTTGAACACTAGTATAACATATTGCATGGTTTGGTATTCTTTATTTGTTAAGTACAAGGTGGATCTAACTTTTTAGTCTGATCTGCGGATGGAATTGTAAAGTGTGGCAATTCAAAGTAAAGCTACTGAGCAGTACTTTCCTGTCGTGTTGCTTATTACGCTGTACAAGGTGGTTCTAACTTTTGATCCTAAAGTGTGACCATACAAAGGAAAGCCCTTACGTAGTACTCATCACTGCACTGTGGGAAATAAAGTGAATAAAGCTAATTTTCGTTTTTTTTTTACCGTAGATCACGGCTGAAGTTCGTCGTGAACTGACTCATTCTAAGTCAAGAGAAGAAGAAGGAGAATCAATGGATCTGTAGACAGCCCTGCTTGTCATCATTATATAACTATTGAAATATTTTCCTCGCCTTCTTACTGAACAATATACGAAGGAAGACTCGGAATTTTAAAGAATCATGAAGTCATTGTTGGCCATAATATCTCCAGATGGATTTGTCAGAGGATCCATTTGAAGTCAGCCTGTCACCGTTGTAAAAATTGTAATACTGGGTTTTGAATGTGAAGTTCACGCATGCGCCTCTTCAACCCCACCCCATGCAGGACCTGCTCCACTTTCAAAACGGCGGCCGGACGTAAAAATCCCTGGAAAGGCTTCCAAAATACTCCAAAAATCTTGGCGTCTTCGTTTCGTTTGAACAACGGTTTTAGATTGCCAGGAAACCAACACGGCTACCAATCGCTGGAAATAACCTCCAAAAACGCTATTTCATTGAATATCACGTGACAAAATAATGAGTGACTCAAATATATGGGTGGTGGGAATGAAATTAAAAAGAGAACCCCAAAGGTACCAAAATCTCGTAATAAGGGCGTAGCCCCTGTCTGGTGCTAAGGGGTACCAGGTGCTGATTAAAAAAAACATTAACAAGCATTTTCACAGCTTTTGTTAGCTTTTGTTGGCGTCAGTTGACGAATCCATGCGATTTTATTATAGTCATATACAGTACTGTCGCATAATAGAGTTTTACGTTTGACAACTGTTTTGTCTTTCTTCCAGTGATTGACCCTTGTGGATCTTAAAGATCTCTACTCACTTGTGTCTAAAACCAAATGTTCAATAAAAATTTCTGATCAAAGAACAGAATTCTTTGATTATTGCAAAAGTGTTAGGCAAGGTTGTATCCTCTCTCTGATGCTGTTTAATTTATACCTAAATTAAATCCCTTTTCTACTTGACCGAGAAGACACAGATCCTATAGTTTTACCAAACGGATCACACCTAAACTGTTTACTCTATGCGGATGACTTAGTGTTGATTTCTCACTCAGCCAGAGGCCTAGAAAAGGCACCCTCCATTCTCTCAGAATATTGCGATACAGTAAACACCCGCATATAAGAACACATGATTTTGGAGGTTAGGCTGATCAGGTTCTTATTTATCGGGTGCTTAGTGAAAAATCAGCCTGAAGATGTTCTTAAATTGTTCTTAAATTTTGTTGTTGGAATTCAGAACTGTAACAATGCAAAAAAATGCTTGAGATTAAATTAGCATATTTAATGGAAAAGAAAATGTAGCACAGTACTGTATGTATCCCTACAAGTAACTAGATCATTTGAAGGGAAAAAAGCTCAAAACAAATGCAAAACAGCATCACAGCTGATGAGCTGTAGTTATTTGGCAGCAGGCCTTCTGTATGATCTGAATTTTTTTTTAATGTCATCCATTTTATAAGAACATTTTATATTTCCAGGCTGATTTTGTTCTTATAAAAATGGTGCTTTATTTGCAAAATTTCAGCCTGATGTTCTTAATCCATGTGTTCTTATATGCGGGTGTTTACTGTAGTTGGTTGTTATCTGTGAATCCAAAGAAAACAAAAGTTATGATCTTTCGGAAGAAATATAGGAAATCAATTCTTGAAAAACAAGAATTTGGTTTTATCGACTGAGTCGATAAGGTAAATTAGCCACCGTAAAAAGATTCGAGAAAGCTGACGTTTCGAGCGCTAGCCCTCCGTCGGAGCGAATCGATTCGTGATTCGAAACGTCAGCTTTCTCGAATCTTTTTACGGTGGCTAATTTACCTTATCGACTCAGTCGATAAAACCAAATTCTTGTGCTTCACCCTCGCCGACGCAGCACCACAGTTTCTCTAGAAACTAACCCCATTCAATTCTTGAAAAACACTGTTTTCAGATTAATAAACACAAAATAGAAATTGTCAGCAATTACACTTATCTTGGAATCAACTTTTCTACTAACGGAAACTTTAAAGTCTGTAAATTAAATTCGAAAGATAAGGTAAGACGATCCTTCTTTGCTACCCGTCGTTATTTAGATTTCTCAAAAGTACCACTTGATATCACAAACTTTTTAATTCACTTTTTCTACCCATTCTCCTTTAAGGATCGGAGGTATGAGGGATTTACGATAAAGATGATTTTAACACTTGGGAAAAAGATGTAATTGAAAAAACACATATTTTCCTTTGTAAACAATCTCTGGGAGAAAATAAGCAATGTCCAAATGTTGCAGCCAGAAATGAACTAGGTAGATTATCTTTGAAATTGTTGATGGACTCTTCTATTTTTAAATTTTGGACCCATTTACAAAAATTGTCAGATAATAATATTGCAAAACAATGTTTACACATTTCCAAAGATATGGCTGATAAAAACCAGCCGGGAATATTACAGAAAATTAAAATTTTATGCAATAAATATAATTCAAGTTCCACGATTTTAAATGAAACAATGGTAAGGCGTTTATTTCTCACGTCATTCAAAATATGCGCAAAGCCTTAATTAATCACCAACTCTTACTTCTTAACACTAACAGAAAACTTATTTTTTACAACACTTTTAAAACAGACCCAAAAAAGCTGAATCCTTAGATGCTATAAAAAATCCTCTACACAGAACTGCTATTAATAAATTTCGCTTGGGGAATCATCGACTTCACATTGAAACAGGGAGACACACTGTTCCCAAAACTCCCGAAAATTTAAGAATTTGTTCTTTGTGCCAATCTAATGAAGTTGAAAATGAATCTCATGTTATATTCTCTTGCGCATTGTATAATAAGTTTCGCTCAAAATGTTTTGACGAAGTCATTGAAAAATACAGCTTTTTCAAAGACTTCGATATCAACTCAAAACTTTTGTTCCTTTTTAACAGCATTGATCCCTTTATTTGTAGATCAGTTGCTGCTGTTATTTTCGATATCATGAATTATAGATACAAAATATTATTTCATAAGTAAATTTAATTAGAATTAATATATGTAGCTTAGGTAATGTCATGTATAGATATGGAAATACCTCAATAAATTGTTGTTGTTGTTGTTGTGTCCTTACACAAAAGTGTCACTTTCTCGGCCTTTTAGCAATTTTAATGCTATCATTGCTTGCAGCCTTCTACCTCTTTGACGTCCTTTGTCTGCTAACAGCATCAGTTGCCGGTCTTATTGCTGGGTTGTAGCCAATGTTTAGTATAAATCGTCTTTGTTCAAGTAAATCCACATGTTTCGGAGGTCCATCAAAGATGTAATTTTTTTTTAATTTTTATAATTTTTTTTGTAACAACATTGGCGGATCCAGGGGGAGGGTCGGGGCGGTCCGGACCCCCCCCCCCCCCCCCCTTTCCCCATCAGACCTGTGTCTCCCATGTGGTTCATAGAAATAATAAAATAAAATTGTTTTTCCACGAATTGACTGATTGTCAAGTTTTTGACTTAACAAACGCTTTTCGACCCTCAGGAATACTGGAAATGGCGTTTTAGAGGGTAAAATCGGAAAAAATTTTCCGAGAACATGCACCCGGACCCCCGCTTTCAGAAATTCCTGGATCCGCCCCTGAACAAGGAACTAGCGAGCAGCACACAACAAGGAAATCTTGTTGACTCAAGGTTTACTCTGGGAAGGTGGGGGGGGGGGGGGAGGGGTATTCATACTCAACAAAGTTTTGTACGGGGATGCTCCGCCCCGAGGTCCAAACCCTTACCCTTTCATATAGCGTTTTTGACAAGAAAGGTAGCCCTTTCATAAACCTTTCATTGAAAATGGTACCCCTTTCATATAGCCTTGACGCGCGTCTGTTTGATATATTTTGACAGTTTTTCCTACCTTTTTTGTACTTCAACTGGTGTTTTCGGTACCCTTTCTTTCAGTATTCGTGAAATCCCTACCTTTTCATATATGGTTTCAACTCGTGAAATCCCTACCCTTTCATCTACCTCCAGCCTCAAAAAGGTACCCCTTTTGGGCGGAGCATCCCCGTATAGCCCATTATAGGGAGTACCCCATCCCCGGGCCGACCGATTTCGTCTGATAACTACAGACTTCGTCAGGGAGTTTGAAACAAGATTACATGGGAAATTTATTTATAAATAACGTTTACAATACAAATTACGTTCCCGTAAGCCCGGGTGTGAACAACAAAACAACCACAAGAAATACGTGCAGGATATGACTAAAATCCTGAGTAGAATATGTGATGTTTAATTTTGTGGCTTACGGATTCAACCGTTAAATCCGCTAACGGAAGTGGCCAACAGTCTTACAAAGATTTTGTTTAATGTTCAGTCTGTCTGGCTGAACCGAAAACTCAAGTGAATTAAGGCCTGGGTCAAAATTGATTTTGATCTTTTAGTTTATTTTCCAAAACTCGCCCTTTGAGACGTAATAAAGGAACAAATGATGGTTAAATAATATAAAGTATAGAAACTAGAACAAAGAATTTCAAAGTGCCTGGTCACGTGACTGACCACGCCCTTTTATCTCGAAAAAACACAAATAAAGATTCCCACCACTAGCTGCATTCCCAGATTTAGTTTTTCTTTATAAAAACATTCAGCATGGGTAGGGATTAGGAAACCCGGCTGGAATGGTTCGGATCGTTGCACTGGTCAAGTGTTATTTCCTGTTTTTTACTAGTGCCAGTCCTACTCCATAGGCGGTTTACAGTCCCCTACTTTTCCATGTGTTCGTCGAGTTCGATCATTTAGTTTGGGGTCGTCTGAGATGGGGTCTCAGTTTCGCACACTAAGTTTGAGATGGGGTATACTTTTTCCGTTCAATTTTCGAATTAAGTGTTTTGTCATTTTTTTCCGGTACATTTTTCATCTGGAACCGTGCCTGTGGAAGTTTCACTCGATTCAATGAGCGTGTATGAGTTTGACGCCTCATTCTGTCAGTGTAAACAAACCCCCTTTTTTGTATAAAGAGCCTTTTACCAAATTTTTAACAGTTAAAACTGTTTGGTCTGAGATGGGGGTAGTGAAAATAGAAATTTTAGGTCTGAGATGGGGTAATAATAATAAGAAACATAGAATGCACGATCACTGCAACAAACCGATGAGAATGGCCGGATCTGGATCAGCTGCTTTTCTCCTATATCACAACACTTTAATCTACCGGGACACTCTACTAAGGATAGGCAACTTATACCACTGGAATTAATACGTAATAGCAGAGACTCTGTACGAAAAGCGCGTGAAGCATTTCTCATAGACAAAGCAAAGACGTTAGAACGATTTGGAATCAACAGACGCGACGAACTTCATTAACTTTCTCATCACTAGTCAGTTTCGTTTATCACCCGTCAAACCCTTCACCAATCATATTTATTGTTTTTGTTATTCTTTAGTTTTTTCAAAACCACTTGTATAACGGTTTTACAGTTGTAATCATTTATAGTGCTAGCCCCTGAAGAAGCTTTGTTTTGCAAAGCGAAATATTGGGCACTATTATATTCCACTTTTATTTTATTTTATTTGCTTCTGGAGGGGGACATTGGGGGGTAGCCCATACCGCAATACCGCAGCTAAAATCAAAAATACCGCAATACCGCAAAGAAAATCGACAAAATACCGATACCGCAGGTATGGATATCAGGCGGGTACAAATATTTTTGGAGGGATGTCGGATAAGCGATCTAGCTACGGTCAGTTGCGCGTTTTACGTAGTGGTAGTAAGGTCAGTAAGACTTACCTCATAGAAGGAACTAAAGCTTTCGCAGCAAATGACCACGTGACACTCTCGTAACAGTTCCAGGTTGCATACCGAAAACGTTAATTGCCCTCTACAAGTGATATCCCTTTGTTCTCTTAACATTCCGAATGTGTGGTTCCAGAACATATCCATACCCCCTCCACGGATGATCTTTCAGTTTAGACCCCCCCCCCCCCCACCCCACTGGAATTTCCGTTCCAGGGAGGTTCTTTGACGAACCCCCACCCCTCAGGAATTTCCGACTTTTCTTTTTACCCTTTTCAAATTCACAACTGTGTCATACTTTAAAAAAACGTTCACTTGGTTTACACACAACATTTGTGACCTCTCACGCGAAAACGATACTGACGGCTATCCGTTCGAGCCGTTCAAGCCGTTCAGTCTTGCCGTTGATCAGCCGTTCACGAATGGCAGGAGGCCGTTCGAACGGCTGTGATTTCGTAATTAGCCGTTCACAAAATTTATTCAGCCATCACGGAACGGCGCTGCTAGCCGCCGTTCAAAAAAATCTTCAGCCGTTCGAACGACTAGGACTATCCGTTCGGAAAAAAAAGATTCAGCCATTCGAACGGCTAATGGTTTATTTCGGAATCCGGAATCCGGAATCTTGAGCGTGAAATCCTAAAAGCCGGAATGAACCAAAACATGAAAAATAAATAAATATCCGTTAAATTTTTCGTCCTTGACATCACGTGGCGCAGTTTTCCGATTCCTTACTTTACCTTTTTACGCCACAATTTTGACTATAGCGTGACCTGATTGAAAAACGCACGCTGTGGTCTAAACTGAGTATAGTGCAACACATCGCGCTTCGTTGTCAAGCACATTCACAGGCTTAGCCAATCTATAAACAGGATAGATGAGAGTGAAATCGTGGCGGCACAAGCGGCCCGTTGAAACTAAGTAGTCGCGATTTTAAATTTGCCACATTCCATCATGAGTTTATGAATGACGCTATTGTTATACGGTAGCAAGAGAACATAACGGGACTGGTACGTTCTAAAAATAACTTGAGACACATTTTCATCATTTTCATTTCATTTTCACCATTTTCTTTATGTTCTCTTGACGGTAGAGATTACACACGTCATCTAGGGATCTCCAGGAGTGTTAAAAGGAGGATTTTTCAGGTATCCCATGACGCCTAGCGCGTAATTATCGATCCTGATGCGTCAAATTTCCTGCGATGGCGAGTACACGTGGGGAAATTTTACTGATCTTCGCGAGACCTTTTCTGCGGTTCCAACGCGACAAAAGGTGAATCAAATCGTTATTTGGTTACTACGTACATTAAAGTTTACTTATATATCATTTGATCCGAGCCTGTTTGCCTATGTATCGCAATATTTTGGTCTTTGTTTCGAGTGGCATACAAGTCTGATCCGCTTCGTTTCTTTGTTGTGTTTTAACCCTTGATCTGTTTTGCGGTGTTTCGTTTTTAATCCTGGAGACATTAGCATATAATTACGCCCGATACTGCTCGAAGAGTGACTCTTTTAAATGCAATACAAGGTCCCCTAAAGTCCTCACGTTTTGAAGAAATTTATGACCGTTGAATTTGGGTCAAAATCGACGCCAAAACGTTGTTAAAATTCGCTTCGATCGCGTAGATTCTTTGCTTTGGTTTTTACAGTCGAAGGAAATATCGTATTTAGTGCAATTGCAGCTTCCTTTTATGAGTTTGAACAAATCATATGATCGTTTGACACTTTCCTTCGGTTCGAAGCTAATAAATCGCTTGATGTTTATGTTTTTACAAGTGATATAGAAGATAACAATATTTTTTCATCTGCTGGAAATCGAAGTCTTAATTGTCATCGATGCCTTTCAATTTGTCCGTGTTCAGAAACAGACAAAGTCGCCGCTCTCTTTACTTTTTGGGGAAGCAAACGTGTAGTAAATACCGTTAGGAACCTACAACAAGCCAGATTGGACGATGTGACATATGTTTGACTGCTAAAATCTACGCAGTGGTTGATGCGCTCGCTTCCAGCAACTCCATGGCAAATGACTGGTCACGCAATTTCAGTTGATAATATAGATCATCGCGTTGCATCATGGGATACCTGAAAAATCCTCCTTTGGAGTGTTTATCTCATAATACTATTTGGGGAATGACAGCAAAGGTCAGCAAATCATCACCCTGTCAAATACCGAAATACCGCGCAAAAAAAACCTGTTTCACCGAATACCGCAGTCCGAAATAATCAAATACCGCATACCGCAGTCTCAGATAATACCGAAATACCGCGTTCAAAAATAAAATTTACCGAAATACCGCACGAAAAATGGACCAATACCGCGATACCGCGAACCCCAATGTCCCCCTCCTTCTGCTTCTGCTTCTGTTTTTCTGCCGTAAGGATCAGTTTGCCGTTTTTTTGCTTCACTAATAATAATAATGACTTTATTAACGTGTCAGTCAAAATCTAGCAGAGGGGATTCCACACTGCAAATAGGGGACACCTAACTATCTAAAATATATTCTAAAAAATACAAAAACGAATCAATAAAAATTTGAGACTAGAATCTACTAAGACTAGAATTAAAAACTACCATTGATAACTCACTAACATAAACACCACAAAACTCTAATTCTAATCATCAAAATTCTAAAAAATCTTGTAATTAAAAATATAATTAAGAAAATTTAAAATCATGAATTGCAAAGGTAGCAGCCACTACATCCATCCAAGATGTCACTCAAATCAAGACATCGTATCCGGGTCTTAAACTGAGTAAGACTGGTAAAATGTAAAATAACACGGCAAACTGATCCGTACGGCCGAGAAAAGATTGACTCAAGAAAAATAAAGTAAAATAAAAGATATATATTTTGTGCCCGATATTTCGGTTTGAAACACAAACCTTCGACGGGGGCTAAAATAAAAATGAGTATATACGTTAATATCGTTACAATTTTAAAAGTTTGAAATATGGAACCAAGAAACATGATAGGTTACTACATTGACAGGTAAATAAAAAAAGCGTCCTATGATAAACTGACAAATATAATAGTTGACTAAATAATGACAGGCAGTTTTGTAAAGATAACATAATTAGTGCAGTTCATCGCGTTTATTAATACCCGAAGGTTCTAGTGTTTTTGCTTTGTCGATGAGATGAGCTTCACGCGCCTTTCTGACAGAGTCTCTTATGTTTTTCATGAGCTCGATGGGAATGAGTATGATATGATATCATTGAGTGAGTGGCCTGGCTGGTTGAAGTGTTGTGTTGTAAGACTGGTAGCCGATCTGTCTTTGCTTTATATCTTACTCCAGAGCCTTGGACCTAAGTAACAGTAGGGGTTCTTCGTTCCCAGCGAAACACCCCCACCTATTCATCAGTACAGGGCCACTTTTTACCGTATACCAAACGAGCTGGCTCGTTCGTCTCGTTCAGCTCTCCACTGCCGAGCCAAACGAGCCACCAAATACGTAGACTCGATACCTAAACGAGTTATTTTTGGTTCTTTAATCAAACAAGCCAAACAAGCCAAAAGAGCCACCAAACACATAACGTTCAAAATGTGGCCATGCTTTCTGTAATAGCCTGCGAGCAAGCTCTCAGGCGGTCCTTCAGGCGCTTCTCAGGCGCTCCTTCTGCCCTCCCCCTTTCCCTGTCCATGCCCCTGTCCCTCCCCTCCGCCTCCCCTTCCCCTGCCCCTTCCCCTGCCCCTGCTCCTGCCCCTGCTCCTCCCCCAATCCCCGCCCCCGACCCAGGAGCTTGCTCGCAGGCTGTTCTGTAATAGGCCATTTGCACGATGACGTCATTTGACTACTACTACCAGAATCCTTCAGTTTTTTGTTTTGTAATGCAAATTAGGGCTATTGTTATTTAAACCGCACTGGGATTACAAAATTTAAATAAGAAACGAAAAACGAAATGAGTTCTGGTAGTAGTAGTCAAATGACGTTATCGTTCAAATGGCCTATTGCTCCTAACCAAATGCGAGCATAAACCTGTTTGTTTGGCTTAGCCCATTTCCGAAGCAAGAATTGATGGCCGCTTCTTGATAAGTATAAACAAAGTACTTCATCTTAACATTCTTCTGTCAATTCTTTTACAAACAGAATAACTAAAGGCTTTCGTAATTATTTCTTTTTTTGTCGTAAAAACATCAGACAAACATCAAGTTGTTTTTCTATTTCGTAATTTCTTTACCGCGCCTTATTTTCACAGGAAAAGAATCCCCTGACAGTTATAATAAGCCAATTAAACTCAAGGAAAGCCAGTCAAAGTGATTGACAGTCGGAAATGCGCGGGTTTTCATCAGCGATTTTTTACTTGCGGTCGCTTTTCGTGGAGAGCCCTCGTCTTGCAGGATGAAGGAATTTTATTGCGCTTTGCTTTTAATTGGGATCTTTGCTGCGTTTAGTCAAGGTATGTAAGATTTCTATAACTTCTGTAGTTAGGTTCAGTTTGTTGGAACGAAGCATCGATTTGCGTATTCTTTTGTCAACAGCGCGTGGATTCCATCGAAAAGCAGCGTGCTGCAGATTTTCTCGCCTAATGTAAAACTGCGCGTTAAAAATTTTCGTATAAAGCTGTACCTTTCACATGCATTCCTTATTTGTCATCGCCGGCTGTTCAGTTGCTGAACATCAGCAAATTGCTGCTTTGCTGTTTTAAATAGCAATATAGCGTTGTGAGTTTTTTTCACCCAAAGCTTCTCACGCTTAGCAATCAGCGATGAAAAGCTTGAAACATGTACCCACTTGCTTGTCATCATCATGCATTTAAGAGTTTATAGTTTTCTTTGGTCATAATGGATCAACAAGTTGTTGCTTTGCTATTAAAAGGCAGAGGTGGAGAACGCAGATAGAATATGTTAATGCATAGAAACGATCGGTTATAAACGTTTACTCTTAAGCTTAAGTTATATTATTTTACCTCAAAATTTTATCTATTTCTGCTCGCTGCGTTAATAATAGTAGTTCATCCCATTTCGTAATCAAGTTGCAGCTGTTGTGGGATCCGAGAGAATTTATGTGAGAGTGTTTATATTATCATACAATTCAAAGTTAAAAAACCTGGACATTGGGTGTTCATATTTTCGAAATGTATTAAGCTTAAGTTGAGGTTAAAGTTCTTAATCGCTTGTGAGATTGTTAACTTCGATTTATTTGCGCGATCAAGATTGTCCCGAACCCAGACGTGACCTTTCAATTTTTCCACTATTTGCTTTAAGAGCTTTGAATTCTTGTTTATTTCGAGGACAGTGGGTTTATGTTACATAGACCTAAAAGTTTTCACGCCATTCTGGCGTGCAAGAGGAGTCGCAACAGACATTTCTAGCAGTGCCCGCATAAAAAGCTGAATTTATTTATACTGCGTAATCTTCTGAAGATACATGTATTTTTGAAATTATTTGACAAGAAAATAAAATCATACTTGTTTGCATTTAAAAAAAAGTCTCACATCATCCCATGACAGAAGCCTTGTCTGGTCTCTTAAAATATTTGTATCGTAAACTAAGCTTTTACATCTCTAATGTTCACTGGTTGAGGTCACAGTAGAAAAAGATCACTGTTTACCATGATAACAGCTGCATTTTTTAGTTTACTAATTGGTAAACTTAACTCTGGTTAATGTCATGATAATAGCGGAAAGAAAAAAGATGACCTGATTACAGGTAACCAAAAAAGAAAAATAGGTGGGTATATCTATCTAAATTCGCTTGTTTTGTTCACAGTTTGTGGTTATATTTAAGGAAAACAGTGATTAATAACTTAAATTAATTAAATGAATGGCTTTGAGCACGCTCTCATGGCATGTATAAATCATTAGATTAACTTTTCATATCTCACATTACGGATCAGGCGAACGCATGGAAAGTTTCAAATGTGTTTTTAAGTGGACCTGTCAGGTTTACTATGATAAAGAAGTAGTTACGCAGTTTACCATGGTAAAGCCCTTTTTACTATGGCAAAGTATTCAGCTGTAATACTGATGGGGAGGTGCGAAGACCTAATTTGCAATTTGAGTACCTTTTTGGGTTAGAATATTTTTAGTGACATGTTTGGGATGAAAGGTATTGGTGAGTACTCTTTTGGTGGTCATCAAAAAGTGTAACCTTTTTATGCAGAAAGAAAAGTAACTTTTTGGGCGTTGGACTGTTTTTGGGTCTGGTTTTAGCCTTTTTTGTGTCTCACTTGTAATTTGGTGTTCATTTACACTTCCCCATCATTGTTATTACCTGAGTATGCCCCCACCCCCCTCCGCTGGGTGTTAAACTTATCCCAAATCATTCCAAGAAATCTTTTGTGTAGACAGCTGCTTATTCAAGGAATTCAGTAGCTCTTCAATGTAGGAGAATCAATATATTATCGAGTTAAGTAAACTGAAATGCAAAGTTACATTGCATCTAAAAACTGAAGCAATTTGGGCAACATGTGAAAATAAGAGGGTACGTGGGGTCTACCTAAAGTGGCTATTGTAGTTCAGTGTTTTTGTTAAGGTTTGCAATAACAGGGAGAAAACTGTGAATAACAGGGACTATATTGGGTTTTGTAGGTGGGACACCCCCTCACATTGGATGTCCAGGATTGCACGCAGCTACAAAATTTACTATTTTTGTGATTTTTCGTTACAGCTTACGAATTTTGCAAAATAAACGATTCTTCATTACAGGTCTTGCAAATTTTACAAAATTTGCGAAAATTACGAAAAATTTGCTAGCTCAACGATTTTTCGGTAGTGTGTGATGCTAATTTACTCGCAACCCCACAGCAGCTTGCGGATTTTACAAAATTTGCGAAAAATCGCTTGCTACGATTTTTCGTTACAGATCTCCGAATTTTACAAAATTTGCGAAAATTACGAAAAATCGCTAGTTCAACGATTTTTCAGTAGTGTGTGATGCTAATTAACTCGCAACCCCACAGCCAGCTTGCGGATTTTACAAAATTTGTGAAAAATCGCTTGCTCGACGATTTTTCGGCGGCGAGTTGCAAAATTTTGCACTTCTTTGTGATGCTAATGAACTCACAACCCCACACTTCTAGCTTGCGGATTTTACAAATGTGAAAATTGCGAATTTTCGCAGTTTTCGGAGTTTTCATAGTTTTCGCAGTTTTTGTCAGTATCTTCTGCCTTCTCTCTCGTCCCCTTTTTCCTGGGATGACAAATTTTACTATTTTTCGTAGTTTTCTTATTTTCCGCAGTATTTGTAGTTTTTGCAGTTTTTGTTGGTACCTTCTGCCTCCTTTCTCTTCTCTTTTTTCCTGGGATGACGAATTTTACTATTTTTCGTAGTTTTCGTAATTTTCGCAGTTTTTGTCGTTTTCACAGTTTTCGTTGGTACCTTCTGCCTCCTCTCTTGTCTCTTTTTTCCTGGGATGATGAATTTTACTATTTTTCGTAGTTTTCGTAATTTTCGCAGTTTTCGTCGTTTTCACAGTTTTCGTTGGTACCTTCTGCCTCCTCTCTCGTCCCCTTTCTCCTGGGATGACGAATTTTACTATTTTTCGCAGTATTCGCAATTTTCACAGTTTTTGTAGTTTTCGCAGTTTTCATCGGTACCTTCTGCCTCCTCTCTCGTCTCTTTTTTCCTGGGATGACGAATTTTACTATTTTTCGTAGTTTTCGTAATTTTCGCAGTTTTCGTCGTTTTCACAGTTTTCGTTGTTTTCACAGTTTTCGTTGGTACCTTCTGCCTCCTCTCTCGTCCCCTTTTTCCTGGGATGACGAATCTTACTATGTTTTGTAGTTTTCGTAATTTTCGCAGTTTTCACCCAACCATAGCAAAAATTAGTTAATTTAGTAATTTTCGTAGCTGCATGCAATGATGAAAGAGGCATTAGTAACAAAGCATAGTTTTATTTCACTTGCAATAAAGATCAAATAGCCCATCAACTTTAGCAGTTCTTTATTCAAAATATCTTAGCACATTAATATTTTTTTCTAAAAAATAGCCAGGACAAGACTTGAAATACATGTAGCTGGGTAAAGGTCCTGGTGTTCTTGCTATAACAAAAACCCTGGTAGTTTAATCAATTGCCAAATGAGTGGCTGGGTGCATAAATTGAATTTTGATATTTTTTAGAAGAAATTAGGCTAAAACATCCCACATCTTAGGGAAAAATTGTTTTGACTTGCAGAGTCATTCAGATGCCTAGTAATCAAAATTAGTGTATTATTATTATTTTTTGTGAAAGTACAGGATCTTTTGGCCTTATTGGTTTTATTTTACTTTAACTTACATGAAACTGTCATTATACTTTAGTAAAAGAGTGCTTTCTTGGCTCAAAAGCACAATTTGTGAGTGAAAGGTTTGGTTATACATAAACAAGTAAAAATAAACGATAAAACTGAACAACGTTTCGGGGTCGTCATGACGCCATTATCAAGTTCGAAGTGATAAAAATTATTATAGAGTCAATGTCAGAAATAGTTCACCAAAGGAAATTAACATAATGTCTGAATATATAATGTCACGCAAATAGTTTTGCTTTAATTGAGTCCGATTGGACATTGAGAGGTGGTGTTAACTCTCTAATTAGCAACATTTCGTAAACTAAGCAATCGAACTTATTCGTGCACTTTTTTAGGACAGAAAAGTGTCTGTCAAGGTCTTTAGGGACATTACGGTGTTTGTTGAGAAGATGCTTGCCAATGGAAGAAGATTGGTATTTATGCTCGGGCACGCGCTGGTGTAGATGCCTAAGTGTAAACCCTACATAACTTGCATCACACAAGTCACATTGAAATTTATAAACAACGCAATTCTGATTTACAATAGGCGGTTTTTTCTCTTTTACTTTTAGTTTTAATACCACCGTTAGGTATTTTGTAGCCTCTAAGGCTGAAGGCCCTCAACCAATATCTGCCCCAAGAGACAGTCCAACTGTCCGAATAGTCCTGCCTTTCAAAGATCAGGCTTCGGCGGACCTGGTGCACCAACAACTCAAAGTTCTTAGCCAGAAGATTGACACAGTCATCCAACCGATCTTCGTTAGTAACAAAATCCAACAAAAACTAAAAGTAAAAGAGAAAAAACCGCCTATTGTAAATCAGAATTGCGTTGTTTATAAATTTCAATGTGACTTGTGTGATGCAAGTTATGTAGGGTTTACACTTAGGCATCTACACCAGCGCGTGCCCGAGCATAAATACCAATCTTCTTCCATTGGCAAGCATCTTCTCAACAAACACCGTAATGTCCCTAAAGACCTTGACAGACACTTTTCTGTCCTAAAAAAGTGCACGAATAAGTTCGATTGCTTAGTTTACGAAATGTTGCTAATTAGAGAGTTAACACCACCTCTCAATGTCCAATCGGACTCAATTAAAGCAAAACTATTTGCGTGACATTATATATTCAGACATTATGTTAATTTCCTTTGGTGAACTATTTCTGACATTGACTCTATAATAATTTTTATCACTTCGAACTTGATAATGGCGTCATGACGACCCCGAAACGTTGTTCAGTTTTATCGTTTATTTTTACTTGTTTGTGAGTGAAAAATGTCAAAATTCAACTTACAGGCTCTTTATACACCTAGCTGTTCAATAATTATTGCAAGATATGTAGAGGTTCTCCTTATACTGCATGGATTCTCTGTCAGATTGCATAAGTTGACCTTTTTGTAGCTGTTTAAAATAGCACTGTAAAAAGAGCATTTTTGAGTGTGGCAGAATGAGTGACATGACTATCTATAGAGAATTCTAAGTGCGACGACAAAATGGGCGAAATAACTGCTTTATTTGTGATCACACATTCAGTATGGTTGTCATTATAATTTTTACACTCTAGTAATAATTTCAAACTGCTGTTCCAATATCATGGTGGTGCAATTGAACACCTCTCTCTTACAGAGAGTTTATTATTGGTCACAGACATACCAAGATTGATACAATCCTTACCTCAACATTATGAACACTTTACAGTCAAAATACTCAGTGCGTAACCGTTCTGCTTATTATTTGGGAATGACTTTCATTAATCGGGTGCGGATTGCATTATTGAAATCAAAATTCAGGTTTTAAATTCATTATTGAAATCTTCCAACAACAGCCTCATTCTAAATAACAAATGTTGATCGGTTTATTTACTGACATTGGTCAAAAGTTCACAGGCGAAATATGCAACCATTGGTTGACGTTGGTTTCAGAGAATTCGGTTGCTTGGACTTCATAGGAAATTATCCTCACTTTCGATGAAAATTTTTCTTTCATTCCCAGCACACTAGCATTTTAAGAATTCTTCTTCGGAGTATTGTAAATGCAGGGCTTCTTTACGTAAAAAAAAAAATACTCAGTGATAAATTTTTGTTGAGCAAACAGAAATAGGTCAGGTGTGTCAAGCTGCCAAACTGTTGCCTGCTTTGCATGTGAACATTTGCCCGATGTCAATAACAAACCAATCAGCATTTGTTATTTCGAATGAGGCTACTGTTGGAAGTTTCCAATAATCAATTTTAAACCTGAATTTTGATTTCAATAATGCAATCCGTTCCCGATTTATGAAAGTCATAAATCCCAAATAACAAGCAGAATGCGCTGAGTACTTTGACTGTAATCTGTCCCTGTAGTGTTCATGTTAAGGAGGCTCCAGTATACTACACTATAGAAAAGGAATGCCAAATATTTCTTTATTTTTAGACCATTCACTTTCCAGGATGTATTTAAAAGTGGAGTGTGTTTGTGGTTTAGTATGTTAGACCAAAGGAGAGGGAAAGAGGTAGTTAGTTGTGGTATGTGGAAAGAAGGTGAAGGATTTCCGTTGATGAATTAATGCTAGACAATTTGAAGAATTAACACTAGACAATATTCTATGCCATTCTTGATGATCCTCCCCAAAATGACCACAAATGTCTGATTTGTTTTAACCCTTTAAGCTCCAGTAGTGATCAGCATCAAATGTTGTCTTGTAATATAAATCATTCAAAGAGATCATGGGAATTATGATCACCCAAAATAAATGCTCTTGATTTTAATGACTTCTCCTCACTACTCCTATAAGAAATGTATGGGACAAGAAAGGAGAATTTGTACTTTCTTATAAAAAAAGCCAACAACAACAACAACAACAAAAAGTCTTTATTTTCAGCCTTTCCCCTACTTCTCACACACTGAATGCCATTTGTTTGCCACAGAATGCAACAGCACTTTGTTGCACTTTATTGCGTTATTGAAAAATGTCTAACACTTACAGAGTATTATGAAAAACTGGCTCCTACAAAACCAAAAAACTTCAATGACCCTAAATACCTATGTCAAGGGCTGGGAGGGTGGGAAAGCTGTTGCACATATGGCAAGAAACAAAAACCGTGTCACATGTCAAAGCATGACACCTGATATCCCGACCCGTACCAGACCCCCATTCAGTGTGTGAGAACTTCATTTCTTGCCTCTTTCACAAGCTCAGCCGGCAAGAAAACCATATCGTAGCCATAATATATCTGTTGCTTAAAGCACCATAAACATAAGTCTGAATAACTATTTTTTTTTTTACCATTTACTACCTAATGCTTCAAAAGTAAATTTTTTTGTCTAGAGAACTTTACCACTTACATGTCAGACAATGCCTATTGCTTTTCAGTCCTCAGAGGTTACATGTAGATTTAAACAAACCAACACAATGTATATGGTATTTAAAGTATGTACATCAAGGCTGTTGTCAATGGGGGGGGGGGGGGCGGGGGGGGGGGGGGGGGGGGGGGGGCAGGGGGATTTTCCCTGGCTAGTGAATGTCTGAGCCCCAGCTAAAACCAATTTTCCTGACTACCAGCACTGCTTCCCCATCTATTTCACAGGAAAAAATACCTGATTCCCATTTTGGGATTTTTTAGGGTATTTACAAAACACCAACAAAATTCCCAAATTTGGCAAAGTGAGACAAGTCCCAACCTGGGAATTCCCAACCACTTTCCCTGGTTGGGACTTGTCTCACTCTTCCAAATTTGGGATTTATATGGGTATTTTTAAATACCCTAAAATATCCAAAAATGGGAACCTGGTATTTTTTCCTGTGTTAATAAAAATAGGCTCTCTGTTAAGAGCATTAAGCTTAATTTTTTTATTTCATGCTGCTAAATTTTGGATGTACCTTTAATGCAACCCTTCTTCTTTTAAATTGTTGGGGTCTCCCTGTCGCAGGCCAATTCTTCTTCATATATGTCACCTGGTCCCAGTTGTTCAAAAGGTGGATAGCACTATTCACCAGATAAATCACTATCCAGTGGATAAATATTAACAAAATCCATTGTGTTATCCACTGGATAGTGATTTATCCAGTGGATAGCGCTATCCACCTTTTGAAAAACCCGGCCCTGGTGGGTAGCTCGGCTGTCATATGCCTCCTTTTTAAGGTTACAGTGTACCTTCAGATCGAAAATTTATCGAAATTTTTTTTTTGGGTCAAAATAAAGTTTACAGAATGAACTTTCATTAAAAAAAAAGTTATCAAAAAATAGTGAAAATTGACGGAGAAATGATAGTATAACTTTTGTGGGCGGAGTTTGTTTATGAAGCGATATGTTTTTTAAGCGCTGTTTTCTCAAAGTTAATTTTTCGCTTGTTGGGGACACATTGTTCGATTTTCCTCAAATTTGGACAGAAGCTAGGCTAACATATAATCAACAAAAACGTGTCGGCGAATTTCTTATTCCCGAAAACTTTTTTGTCAAGAGCCATTTCCGTGCGATCATTCCAATTTTTTTTCTCCCTTTTTCGAAAATATTCTGTAACTTTTCACTGCAATTGAATGTGGGAAATCGCCGACACGTTTTTTTAGCGCTTCGTGTCCGGAAACCCGAGAAGAAATCAAATTAGCAAAATACAATAATCGCTTTGAGTTAGCGTTTTAAAGCTGATTTGGACGTTCAAATTTAGACGTCGTAAAAAATTCGACAATTCACTTTATTACCAAATGGTTTCCATATTTAGATAGCCAGCTCTATAAGCTTTAATTTGATATCTGGGTTTAGGTATGTTAAGTGTAATCTTAAGACACTAGAGCTGTTATACTGGAGACACCCCCGAAGGTACACTGTAACCTTAATTGTCTTGTCTGGTCTTCTTTGGCCAATTTTATATCAATTTCATGTCTTAAAAGAACAAATTATGTACAGGTTCAGGACCCGGTTGTTCAAAAGGTGGATAGCGCTATCCATCGGATAAATAACTATCCAGTGGATAACACAATTGGTTTTGCTAATACCTATCCACTGGATAGTGATTTATCCGGTGGATAGTGCTATCCACCTTTTGAACAACCGGGGCCTGGGGTTTTAATGTTCGAAGTGTTGGCTCTTGCAAAATTCAGTCTGTAGAAAGTGTGGAAGGATCTTTACATGATTCAGGCCTTGTGCCATTAAACATTTGAAGGGCTTGGGGCATAACCAACTTATGTTGCTTTTGAGGTAATTTTTTAATTTTCTCCCTCAGATTTGTCCATATTTGGCATGTGGACTACAAATTAGTTGCAAAACATTGTTCAGATATTTTTTCTGTTGTTTTTGTTTTCTGTCGCTTTCGAGAAATAACATATGCAAAAAAAGCATGTCTCCCGCTGAATCCCGTTCGAAAAAATGAATCCCAAGTCTGGAAGCACTTCGGATATCGGGCATTTCGACCACGGCACGGGATGGGAAATGGCCCACAACTCACAACGCTGCCCCTTTTCTGTTCCGAAGTGATTTCAGACTTTCCTGCCAGCTGGTCTTGTCCACCAAGGCCGTTTCAACCTTGAGTGTTGAATAGCACTTCGGATACAAGGTACGACAAGGACATGACTAGTTTCTTTGAGAGGCGCCAGAGACTTATGGATTTCCGGACTTAATGATGTCCTTCAATCACCGGACAGGCCTTAAACCCTGGGGGTACTCAGGTATATTTTGGGTGGGTATGTGCTGCCCGGGTCTCCACATTTGGACCCTGTTCATTTTAGGTCAATTTTTAATGCCTCGAAAAAATGGCTGCTGATAATTTGAAACTTTGGTAATACGTTCATGATAACCATCACAAATATAGCATCTCTAAAGTTTAATTCTAACAGAATCACATACTAAACTTTCTGAGAGCTATCCGTTCTGGTGGTTCTCGATATTCACCTAGTTCTTGTAGCTCTTGTAGTTCTGTAGTTCAGTAGTTCTGGTAGTTCTGTAGTTCTTGTAGTTCTGTAGTTCGGTAGTTCTTGTAGTTCTGTAGTTCTTGTAGTTCTGTAGTTCTCGTAGTTCTGTAGTTCTGTAGTTCTTGTAGTTCTTGTAGTTCTTGTAGTTCTGTAGTTCTGTAGTTCTGTAGTTATTGTAGTTCTGTAGTTCTTGAAGTTCTTGTGTAGTTCTGTAGTTCTTGTAGTTCGGTAGTTCTGTAGTTCTCTTAGTTCTTGTAGTTCTGTAGTTCTTGTAGATCTGTAGTTCGTGTAGTTCTGTAGTTTGGTAGTTCTGTAGTTCTGTAGTTCTTGTAGTTCTTGTAGGGTAATACATTCATGATAACTGTCTCGAATATAGCATCTCTAAGTCTACCGGAATCACATACTAAACTTTCTGAGCTATCCGTTCGGGTTGTTCTCGATATTCACCTAGTTCTTGTAGCTCTTGTAGTTCTGTAGTTCTGGTAGTTCCGTAGTTCTGTTAGTTCTGTAGTTCTTGTAGTTCTGTAGTTCTGTAGTTCGGTAGTTCTTGTAGTTCTGTAGTTGGTAGTTCGGTAGTACTTGTAGTTCTGTAGTTCTTGTAGTTCTTGTAGTTCTGCAGTTCTTGTAGTTCTTGTAGTTCTTGTAGTTCTGTAGTTCGGTAGTTAGAGCGACGAGTCAGTTCTTAAAATACCCTTTTTCACCTGCCCCGGGAATCGATTTTCCTGCGGCCAACACCGTACCTAGTTTACTTCCGGTTTTCAGAAATCAGTGATGTCATCGAAACGACAATTTACAATTGAAATATTTACCGTTCCAATTTCGACAGAATTGTTAAACATTAAATCGCTGTGATTTCAGAATGTGTTCTATTTCTAGTAAAAGGAAAGCGGGTTGAACTTTTCTAACCAAATCAATTGTCAAACAGTTGAGTTTAGAAAGCACGTCCCGGCAAGTCAACTGATGAGTAAACAATTCTCAAGCATTACGCCATAGAGTCACATTGAAATTCCGAACATCTCGAATTTATGTCACGCTATGGTCTCGATCGATCATGTTGATATTGTTAATTTATTCGAAATCCTATGACCGATTCTCCAAAATGCCTGTGTTTAAACAATCCTGATTCCTTGTAGTGGGTGGTTTCAAGGATTTTAAAGCAAAAAAAAAATGTACAAAATTCTAAACTTATGTTTTTTCTAACAGTACCGAGCCGATTAGAGAAAAAAATAGAGACCTAAAATTGTAGCCTACAAAGGGAGGGACTTTTTTTGTGGGGGGGTGGGCAATTTTTCTGATCATGAATTTTTTTCCGTCTTGATGTTGTGCAATAATTTTTTTTCGGGATTGTTCCATACCTTTTTATCTCCTGTAAGTTAAACATTAACTTACAGGAGTATTATGTCGTCTAACCTGCATTCTTTGTCGATCCATGGGTACATTCTTTGTTAGCTGCATTTTTGTTAGATACTATTAATAGACTTTATTGGACATGAGAGTCGAGTAGCATATTTTTTTTGGAAGGGGTTTAGCGAGCGCAGGCTTGTGGCGTGATGAAGCGATATATTCATAGCTTGATTTAGTTAACTGAGATTTTAGAGAACGTTAGAAGAGAGCAATTTATGTGGCGATATTTTAGTTTGTAGAGGTCTGAGAAGTATTGAGAAAGGGAAGGGTTTTAAAAGAGTTTGGGAATGGTTTGAAAAGCTCAGAAAGCTTTAATGTTAAATGTGAGGAGTATGAAAATGTCTATGTTTTTTAAGTTAATTTAAAACCTGTGACTTTTTGCTTTGTAGTTTACGATATGTGCATTTTGAATTAACCTTTTAAGCGCCAGTAGTGATCAGTACCAAATTTCTCTTTGTAGTATCAATGTACTATTAAGTACAGAGGTGATAAGAATTATGATAATGATCACCCAAGATGTGTTCTCTTGATCCTTTAACAATTTCTCCTGATTTGTCTTATACGAAATGTATGGGGACCAGTAAGGAGAATTTGTGCTTTGAGTTGAATTAAATATTGAAAGAAAGATACTCACAGACAGTCGAGTCCGCGCCAGAAATCACTGGCCTGAATGAACGAAAGTTCTGGCGCTCTCAGCTTAGACATTCTTGAGACATTCTTTTAACCTTAAACCGCTTATCTCAATGAAGGTCAATAAACACGTCGATTTTAATTAAATGCGCGAATTCCTATAAAGTCTATAACTAAAATAGATATTTTCAAACGAAAGGAAAATATGAAATGTAATTGTGAAATATAGGTTTGGGTTATTAAAATTCTGAGTTTTTAAGTTTAGGTATTAGTACAAAACGCGTTTTTAGAGGAAAATAAAAGAACATATGTTATATTCATGATAAGTATTTGTTATCAAAGATTAAATCAGAACACCAGACATTGTGTTTGTGTGGTTGTTTTGTGAAGTGAAAAATGTTTCTTCCCAAAATGATAAATGGGGACTCCCTCGATCCGAATATGCGAGTTTTAGTGAGTATAGAATCCTTTGCATCCCATATTTTTCGAGCCGGAAAGTTCGAATTTGGCGGCCGGATCGGAAAGTGTCGATCTCCATTTTGCGCGCAATCAAAACGGTCGTATTAGGAGTGTCATAGCGAACAAGAGGGATTCGAGGAGATGAAGCACTTTACAGTGGCATGTTACCGCTTTTTTTTCGAGCTACAAGCACTGGGATCAGAAAGTGAGAATACCTATATGTGATTTGTTTAAGGGAAAGGATTAAGGAAAGAAGCGGACGCATTTTGCCTGTGTGCACGATTTATGTTCGGTCAACTTTGACAACTTTCAACCCGCTTGTGAACTACTCTTATCAACGAATGATCCAGCAGCCTTTTCTCTAACATGTCATACGCAAACAAAATGTGAAGCTATCCAATTATTGCCAAGGATTTGGGAATAGGTTCCATTACCATAAAATGGACGATTGTTTCATGTAATTCTGTTAATTACTCGAGAACGCACCGCCGGAAGAGTAACTGTGCAAACTATTGTACTCGAACAGGATCCATCATTTTACAAAAAAACTGGTGGTCTCTTTATGTACCCCCTCTCCCCGGCGCCTAAAAAGATGGTGTCTTGTTGGTATAGCCCCCATTCTATCAGGAGTAGAAACTGGGAGAAAGATAAAAATCTTCCTGTGCCATTTTACTAGCAATGCAAGCTTCATGCACCGGCAGAATATTAAGCTCTCATCTCTAACTTTAAGGCCAAAAAATTGTGTCCATTACAGTCATCAGATAAGTGGTATCTTGTGTAATCCCCCTACCCCTACACAAGGTGGGTCCTCGTCAAGTATACTTGTTATGACCACTTCCCTTACATGATTGGCGATCGGTGTTTTCAATATTTATAGGCCACTTTTATAGCTGCATACTGGTTTGAGAGAGTAAATGACTATACAAAACAACAGTGTTATTACTGAATGTAAATATTTATTGTGAAATTCGGACGAAATGTTTCGTAATGAAAACAGCGATGAAACTGGCCCTTGCAGTGAAACAGATTCGGTGAGCGACGTAACCTCCTACGCAGACGTCCAGTTAGGGCTCGTCACGCAATCTTTCCTCCCCCACGAACGTGGGACGTCTAAGGACGTCTGCGTTGGAGGCTATGAGGGACGTGAACCGCTGTTAGTTGTTAGTATATGTTAATGCCCTGTACTGTTCCTGACAGTATTTATAAATGCCTCGTTTATATTAAGAAATGCAAACCAAATAAATGTAAATAATCATCAGTCAATATACATGTATTGCTATCATTTTAATGTGAAACTTTGTGAGAAGTTGCATACTATGAGGATTCTAACTTGGTAAAGTGGTTGATTTTAATGTAGAAAAATTGTGCTCAATTCATGTATGAGAGGAAATTTAGAAGCATATTTCCATATCTGTAGGAAATCAGGGTTTTTATGTAGCAGTAATTAAAGAGTATTTGGATGGACTGGTACATGTACTTGAATGAAACCAAATTTTATGAAATTCTTATGTAAAGGTCAAGGGCCCGGCTGTGGCATTTTCTGCAACCATTCTCTGCGTTTCGGGAGGATTTTCTTGCGCGTTATCATGGATAACTCGACCGAAGGCGCAGGAACGAGTACACTTTATTTATATATATATATACTAGTATAAGAATCTTTTTGTGGGAAGAATATTGAGGCTGAACTTGGCGAATATACCCAAGGCTGAGATTTTTTTTTAAGTACATTTTTTGCGTGCTGATGGAAAATAAATACAATAAAATCACATAATATTTTAAATGAACTTTAATATACCATTGAAAAGTATGGAAAATTCTTTCCATTTCAAACAAAACTAGCTATAACAAAACGATAAAAACTAGTACTAGACATTCATGTGATCGACATATCGGCAATTCGGATAAAAGGTACAAAAGATATCCATGACAGTTGGTCGTTTTTATAATATTCTATAGAAGTTTGTTGACGTCTATGAATGACAATTATATCGCGGTAGTACAATAACGTGTATGTCAGTGTGTGTGTACATAAAGTGTAAAATAAATATAAAGGCATGGGTGTTATGGAGGCTTCATGAAATACTATACTCTGTAATCTAAGAATGTACACAAAAATATTTTCAGCCTAACGTCGGCAAACAAATAAAAATATCCAGCCTGAGCATTAAAAATATACATTCTTATAAAACAAAGAGCGTAAAGGAAACACAAAGAGAGAGCGAGAAAATCATTTGGAATGCAGGAAACGATTGCAGTAAATCACACTTAAGCTGCTTTATGCAACCGGGCCCTGATATCTCAACCAGACTGAAGTACAATCAAACTTCTTTATTAGGGCACAAAAGGGACAGAACAGAGTGTCCATATCTTTATCATTTGTATGAACTGTTGTGTGTATATTTCTATGAACTGTTTCTGTTTTATTGAGGTCTCGAGGTGTCTGTGAGGATGTCTGTTAACTCAATGACAGTATAGTGTACAGCCGCTCCTTCCTTTGAAGAAAAGCTAGCCATACACATGTTCAATGACAACTTCCCCCTTTATTTTGTGGCTTTAAGCCTGAAATAAAAAACATATTTTTGGCAGGCTTAACCTTGTCTCAATAATTTATTTTACCTGTTTCACAAGCCACATGACCCGTCAGAATACCCACCTATATTGTATGTCTAAAGCAGAAGTAAGAAATGTCTTGAAAGAAGTTGTGTACTAGTACCAGCATGTAAACCTGTAAAAATAGCCCTTTATAAGGGGTGCTTACCAGTGTAGGAAAAAACCGGTTAGGGTGACCGTTACATAATGGTAATCGATTTTCCAAATATACCGACCAACCGATGAGATTATCCTGGTACCCAGGTCGTTCACTCGATTTATAGCACGAAATTCCACTGATTTCTGCTATTCCTCCGGTAAAACAAGTGCTGGGGATGGCGTTTCTGTGGTCCATAGTGTCGGAGATGAATAAGCAAGAACCACATTGTTGACGAGACGCCATATTGAAAAGACAACTAAAACCGCGCGAAGGTCCTTCAAGAGAGCCTGGAAACGGAAGTATCGTTCAAATGGTACGGATAACGAAACGAAAAAAATAGTGGAGGTAGTCCACAATTTCCGAACAGATTTTCCGGAAATTATCTGCTCCATTCGACTTTCAACCGAAATTTCCGGATTTTTTGGCTAAATGGAATGCGCCCAAGATATCCATACAAAGCAAATAAAGTAAGCAAGGCTGATATTGCGTAGAACACTTAACGCGGCAACGACATGATACGGAACCCAAACTGAAAGTCGATGTAGTAGCAGCCTTGCTTACTCTATTTGTGTTCACATTTTTGGCTAATTAGATCTTCTCTAGATCCTACGTACAGCAGCAGCATTTCGTGTGCGTCCTTTGCCAGTTATTCATACAAAGCAACCACGTCTGACAACATAATTTTCTCACGCTTTCTTGCATCATTCTCACTATTCGGAAATTCAAGACATTTACGGTATTCTCACGAAACGGTCCAAAAGCGTTCATCATGTACGGTTTACCCCATTTCGATTGAAAATGACGTGATAACGGCTTTAAAATGACATCGTCCCTCGTGATACTCGAACTAACTCCTGGACACTCCTCGTCACTAACAGTAACAACAAATGAGGATTTAAACTCAAGAAACCGCGTACCCTTACTCTAAATGCCTAATTGTAACATCCAAAACAATATTCAGACATAATATGACAGCAATGCATGATGGGAAGAACTTACAGGAGATAGCCCATAGGGCACTTTGATTTCCATTGGCTCTCTGTGCATTATTTTTTCTTTACTTTTGCTATGCAAGAATTTTTTTCTGGTAATTGCCCACCCCCCCCCCCCCCCATCCTCCCTCCCCTAACAATAAAATAATCTGTCCCTAAGGAGTGCTTGAAGCGGGCTGTGGAATGTAAATGTAAATGTAGACTGGACTGTGCATATGAATATATTCTAGATTGTATACTGTGGATTGCTAATATAAAACTCTAAAATGAAAACCGGGTGAAAACTGAGACAAAACGAGCAAGTTTCGAAGCCCATCAGGCTACTTGTTCTTGTAGTTCTTGTAGTTCTGTAGTTCTGTAGTTCTTGTAGTTCTTGTAGTTCTGTAGTTCTTGTAGATCTGTAGTTTTGTAGTTCTGTAGTTCGGTACTTCTGTAGTTCTGGTAGTTTGGTATTTCTTGTACTTCTGTAGTTCTTGTAGTTCTCGTAGTTATATAGTTCGCTTAGTTCTTGTAGATCAGTAGTTCTGTAGTTGTTGTAGTTCTGTAGTTCTTGTAGTATTGTAGTTCTTGTAGCTTTTGTAGTTCGGTAGTTCGGTAGTTCTTGTAGTTCTGTAGTTCTGAAACCACAGAACTACAAGAACTACAGAACTATGCCAACTATATAACCACCAGAACTAGCAGAACTACAAGAACTAGAGAACTACCAGAACTACAAGAACTACAAGAACTAGAGAACTACCAGAACTACGAGAACTACAAGAAGTACCGAACTACCAGAACTACAAGAACTACAGAACTACAAGAACTACAAGAACAACAGAACTACAAGAATTACAAGAACTACCAAACTACAGAACTATATGTACAGATCTACAAGAACTACCGAACTACCAGAACTACCCGAACTACCGAACTACAAGAACTACAAGAACTACAGAACTACAAGAACTACCAAAGTACAGACCTTCAGAACTACAAGAACTACAGAACCACAAGAACTACAGAACTATAGAACTACAAGAACTACAGAACTACAGAACTACAAGAACTACAAGAACTACAGAACTACAGAACTACAAGAACTACCAAAGTACAGACCTTCAGAACTACAAGAACTATAGAACCACAAGAACTACAGAACTATAGAACTACAAGAACTACAGAACTACAGAACTACAAGAACTACGAGAACTACCAGAACTATAGAACTACTAGAACTACTAGAACTACAACAACTACAGAACTACCAGAACTACAGAACTACAGAACTATCGAACTACAGAACTATTGAACTACAGAACTACAAGAACTACCAGAACTACCAGAACTACGAGAACTACGAGAACTACAGAACTACTAGAACTACAACAACTAGAGAACTACAGAACTACCAGGACTACTGAACTACAGAACTACAAAAACTACCGAACTACCTAAAGTACCGAACAACAGAACTACAGAACTACCAAACTACAGAACTACAAGAACTACCGAATTACAGAACTACAAGAACTACAATAACTACAGAACTACTGAACTGGTAGTTCTTGTCGTTCTGTAGTTCTTGTAGTTCTGTAGTTCTTGTAGTTCTTGTAGTTTAGTAGTTCTGTACTTCTTGTAGTTCTGTAGTTCTATACTTCTTGTAGTCCTGCCGTTCTTGTAGATCTGTAGTTCTTGTAGTTGTGTAGTTCTTGTAGTTCTATAGTTCTTGTAGTTCTGTAGTTCTGTTGTTTGGTAGTTCTTGTAGTTCTGTAGTTGTTATAATTCTTGTATTTCTTGTAGTTCTGTAGTTCGGTAGTTCTTGTAGTTCTTTAGTTCTGTAGTTCTTGTAGTTCTGTAGTTCTGTAGTTCTGTAGTTCTGTAGTTCTATTGTAGTTCTTGTAGTTCTGTAGTTCAGTAGTTGTTGTAGTTCTAGTAGTTCTTTTAGTTCTGTAGTCCTTGTAGTTCTTGTAGTTCTATAGTTGTGTAGTTCTTGTAGTTCTTCGAGTTCTGTAGTTCTTGTAGTTGTAGTTCTGTATTTCACGTAGTTCTGCATGTAGTTCTTGTAGTTCTGTAGTTCTTGTAGATCTGTAGTTCTTGTAGTTCTGTAGTTGTGTAACAAACAAGGAATCAGAGAATTAACTCTGTGTGTAAATTATAGTGCTAAGGTAAACCCTTAAATTTCCCTGTACTGAGCGTTAGCCCTAGTACAGACATGAGGGACCACACGAGCACAAGGAATTCTCGATTCTTTGTTTGTATCACCAGTGCTACGTGGCTCAACATTTATCTGTAGTTGTGTAGTTGTGTAGTTCTATAGTTCTTGTAGTTCTCTAATTCTTATAGTTCTGTAGTTCTTGTAGTTCTGTAGTTCTTGTAGATCTGTAGTTCTTGTAGTTCTGTAGTTCCGTAGTTCTGTAGTTCTTGTAGTTCTTGTAGTTCTGTAATTCTTGTCATTCTTGTATTTCTTGTAGTTCTGTGGTTCTTGTAGTTCTGTAGTTCTATAGTTCTTGTAGATCTGTAGTTCATGTAGTTCTTGTAGTTCTTGTACTTCTGTAGTTCTTGTAGTTCTAGTAGTTCTAGTAGTTCTTGTAGTTCTGTAGTTCCTGTAGTTGTGTATTTCATGTAGTTCTGCATGTAGTTCTCTGATCTTGTAATTCTTGTAGTTCGGTAGTTCTTGTAGTTCTAGTAGTTTTTGTAGTTCTGTAGTTCTGTAGATCTTGTACTTCTTGTAGTTCTTCAAGTTCTGTAGTTCTGTAGTTCTTGTAGTTGTAGTTCTGTAGTTCTGTAGTTCTTGTAGTTTTGTATTTCATGTAGTTCTGCATGTAGTTCTTGTAGTTCTTGTAGTTGTTGTAGTTCTGTAGTACTTGTAGTTCTTTAGTTCTGTAGTTCGGTTGTTCTTGTAGTTCTGTAGTTCTGTAGTTCTTATATTTCTTGTAGTTCTGTAGTTCTTGTAGTTCTGTAGTTCTGTAGAACTGCGAGAACTACAAGAACTACCAGAAGAACTGCAGAACTACAGAACTACAGAACTACAAGAAATACAAGAACTATGTACAGAACTACAAGAACTACAGAACTTATACAAGAACTACAAGAACTACAGAACTACCAGAACTACAGAACTACAAGAACTGCAGAACTACAGAACTACAGAACTACAAGAACTACAAGAACTACCGAACTACAGAACTACAGAACTACAGGAACTTTAAGAACTACAAAAAATACAGAACTACAAGAACTAGAAGAACTGCAGAACTACAGAGCTACAAGAACTAAGAGAACTACCAGAAGAACTACAGAATGACCGAAATACAGATCTACAAGAAATACAGAACTACCAGACTACAAAAGCTACCCAACTACAAGGACTACAGAACTACAGGGCTACAAGAACTAGAGAACTGCAGAACTATACGAGAACTACAGAAGAACTGCAGAACTAGATAACTACCGAACTACAGAACTAGAGAACTACAAGAACTACAAAAACTACAAGACCTACAAGAACTACAGAACTACAGAACTACAAGAACTACAAAAACTACAAAAACTACAGAACTAGAAATACTACAGAACTACAAGAACTACAAGAACTGCAGCACTACAGAACTACAGCAACTACAAAACTACTGGACTACAGAACTACAAGAACAACAGAACTTCAAGAACTGCAGAACTACAGAACTGTAAGAACTACAAATCTACAGAACTACCAGAACTACAAGAAGTACAGAACTAGAGAATTAGAAGAACTGCAGAACTACAGAACTAAAAGAACTACAAGAACTACAGAACTAGAGAACCATAGAACTACAGAACTACAAGCGAACTACAGAACTACAAGAACTACCGACCTACAGAACTACCAGAACTACAAGAACTACAGAACTACGAAAACTACAGAACTACAAGAAGTACAGCACTACAAGAACTACAGAACTACAAGAACTTCCGAACTACTGAACTACAAGAACTACAAGAACTACATAACTACAGAACTAGAGAACCACTGAACTACAGAACTACAAGAACTACACAACTACAAGAACTACCGACCTACATAACTACCAGAACTACGAGAACTACAGAACTACAAGAACTACCAGAAATAGGGAACTACAAAACTACAAGAACTACAGAACTACAAGAACTACCAAACTACTGAACTACAAGAACTGCATAACTACAGAACTACAAAAACTACAGAACTAGAGAACCACAGAACTACTGAACTACAAGTTAGAACTACCAAACTACCAGAACTACCAGAACTACAATAACTACAGAACTACAAGAACTACAAGAACTACAGAACTAGAGAGCTAGAGAGCTACGAGAACTACAGAACTATAATAACTACAATAACTGCAGAGCTACAGAACTACAAAAACTACAAGAATTACAGAATTGCAAGTCAACTACAAGAATTACAGATCTACAAGAACCACAAAACTACAGAACTACAAGAACTACAGAACTACCGAACTACTGAACTACAGTACTACAAGAACTACAAGAACAACAGAACTAGAGAACCACAGAACTACAGAAGTACAAGACTACAGAACTACAGAACTACAAGAACTACCGGACTACTGAACTACAGAACTACAAGAACTACAGAACTACAGAACTACAAGAACTACCGAAGTACAAGAACTACAGAACTACAAGAACTACAGAACTAGAGAACAACAGAACTACAAGAACTACCGAACTACAAGAACTACAGAACTACAAGAACTACAAGAACTACCGACCTAGAGAACTACCAGAACTACAAGTAGTACAGAACTACAAGAACTACCGAACTACCAGAAATATAGAACTACAGAACTACAAGAACTACAGAACTACACAGAACTACAAGAACTGCATAACTACAGAACTACAATAACTAGAGAACCACAGAATTACTGAACTACAAGTTAGAACTACCGAACTACCAGAACTACAATAACTACAGAACTACAAGAACTAGAAGAACTGCAAGAACTACAAGAACTAGAGAACTAGAGAGCTACGAGAACTGCAGAACTATAAGAACTACAATAACTGCAGAACTACAGAACTACAAGAACTAGTGAACTGCAGAACTACAGAACTATAAGAATATACACCAAACTACCGAACTACAGAACTACAAGAACTACAAAATTACAGAACTACAGAACTACAAGAACTACAGAACTATAGAAATACGAACTACCGAACTACTGAACTACAGTACTACAAAGACTACAAGTCAGAACTATTTAACTACAGAACTACAAGAACAACAGAACTAGAGAACCACAGAACTACAGAAGTGCAAGACCTACAGAACTACAGAACTACAAGGACTACCGGACTACTGAACTACAGAACTACAAGAACTACAAGAACTACATAACTACAAGAACTGCAGAACTAGAGAACCATAGAACTACAAAACTACAAGAACTACCGAACTACCAGAACTACAATAACTACAGACCTACAAGAACTACAAGAACTAGAAAACTACAGAGCTACGAGAACTACAGAACTACAAGAAATACAGAAGTATAAGAACTACAATAACTACAGAACTACAGAACTACAAGAACTACAGAACTACAAGAACTACAAGAATTACAGAACTACAAGAATTACAGAACTACAGAACTACAAGAACTACAAGAATTACAGAATTACAAGAACTACACGAACTACAGAACTACAAGAACTACAGAACTATAAGAATATATACCAAACTACAGAACTACAAGAACTACAAAACTACAGAACTACAAGAACTACCGAACTACAGAACTACAAGAACTACAAAACTACAGAACTACAAGAACGACAGAACTAGAGAACTACAGAACTACCGAACTACCAGAACTACAAGAACTACAAGAACTAGACAACTACAAGAACTACCAAACTACAGAAGTACAAGAACTACAAGAGGTACAAGAACTACAGAACTACAGAACTGCAGAACTACAACAACTATTGAACTACATAAGAACTACCAGAACTACAAGAACTACAAGAACTACAGAAGTACAAGAACTACCAAACTACATAAGAACTACCAGAATTACCAGAACTATGGAACTACAAGAACTACCTAACTACAGAACTACAAGAACTACAAGAACTAGAGAACTACATAACTACAGAACTACAATAACTACAATAACTACAGAACTACAGAACTACAGAACTACAAGAACTACAGAACTACAAGTAGTATAAGAACTACCGAACTACATAAGTACGAGAACTACAGAACTAGAAGAACTACAGAACTAGAAGAACTACAGAACTACAAGATCTACCATAACTACAGAACTACAAGAACTACCGAACTACAGAACTACAAGAACTACAGAACTACAGAACTACAGAACTACAAGAACTACAGAACTACAGAAGTACAAGAACTACTGAACTAACAGAACTACGGAACTGCCAGAACTACAGAACTACAAGAGCTACAATAACTAGGTGAATATCAAGAACCAGCAGAACGGATAGCTCAGAAAGTTTAGTATGTGATTCCGGTAGACTTAAACGTTAGAGATGCTATATTCGTGACGGTTATCATGAACATATTACCGAAACTTTCGTGCGTTCAAATATTATACCCTGTTCTAGGAAACGTCTCTAAAATGGATACCCTGTTCTAGATCAGGAATCCCAAAATCACGACCCCGTTGGGCGGCACATACCCGTATAGGTATGTCCCAGGCCTTAAACTGAAACATATTTATTGGCTTATATGCACGCTACAGATGATGTGTTTGCCATAGTGAGCTTGCAATCGATAAGCGAGTCAGGTATGCGTAAATAACAGTATTTTCGTTCAACTCACAATGCTGCCCTTTTTCTGTTCCGAAGTGATTTCAGACTTGCCCGCCAGCTGGTCTTGTCCACCAAGGCCGTTTCAACCTTGAGCGTTGAATAGCACTTCGGATACACGGTACGACAAGGGACACGACTTGTTTCTTTGAGAGTTGCCAGAGACTTTATGGATTTCCGGACTTAATGATGTCCTTCACTCACCAGACGGGCCTTAAACATATTGGCTTATATGCACGCTACAGATGATTTGTTTGCCGTAGCGAGCTCGCAATTGATAAGCGAGCTAGGTATGCGTAAATAACGGTATTTTCGTTCATGTCGTTGGCGCGGGTCAGGAATATTGTGGTCGCATATTCTAACGGTGAATCTGCTGTAATGGCATCGAAATTATACTCTGAATGTAAACAACCACTAGATGGCCAGAACTCTGCTTTTTTCAGGTGAAACTAGTCCAGTTTCTTAGGATTAGTGCAAATTCGACAAGGGTTTGTAATATTATTCATTGTATGATACAATTAGGCAAATCTGAGCGAAAAAAGAGTAAAAATGCTCAAAAAGCAACATAGGTTGGTTATTCCCGGGCCCTTCATTTAATTAGTGAATTTGACATACAATCCCTATCAGATTGCCCGGTGATAATCATTGTTACAGCTGTCACTCTGGTGTTGGTAGTTACATTGTTAATAACTTCCTGTTAACAAACTTGCCATGACACCGTCAATAGCTTGGTGTCTACGGGCACATGTGCAGTCGACACAAACATTAGTGACATGCAGCCCTGATGCATATTTATGTCATAGCTGCACTGTTGCTATTAAAAATAATGGTCCACATGATTTTTTAATTCACCATCTGTGGTCAGACCTCCACACAGAGCTCTGATTTATATCATAAGTGACCACCTTGGGAATTCAAAAAGGTGGTTGTGATGGGCTCTTGTAAACAACCATGCGATGAAACAGTTAGAAGCTGGTCACTGACATGAGAGCTTTTAGCTTATAGCTTGCTTTGCTTGCTGCAGCTGGAAATCGTATCATGAACTTTAACTATGAGATCTTTATCGACTTTATTTTATACTACTGTCAATTTGATCAAGAAGTGTAATACATTCATTAAATTGTTGATTTATACGAGTCAGATTCTTAAACATGAAGGAAAAGACCAGTCCTAATGTTGGTTGCAACAATAGAGCGTATGCACATGACGTCACGGCGGCCATATTGGTGTACCAAAACAATAGAACGGCGGCCATGTTGGTGTACCAAAACAATCCTGTGGGATTTGAACGCTTTTCTTATGTTAACACTTTCTTTTGTTCCAATAAATTTGCATAGCTGCTTGCCACGTGAGTGCATACGCTCTATTAAGAGCTGGTTGATTGTGAGACTGTTCACAATGAGAGCTTTGACTGTACCAGTGATGTTGTATTACCAGAAGTACAACTGTGACCTAAACCAGTATAAAAGGAGCTCGACGTTGTGTATTTGTTTGGTAGAGTATGTGTTTTTAATATCTGTTCTGAATCAATGTTTTTCTTTTTTTAAGGTCAGGACTTGTGTAGTGAGAAAAAATGTACCAGCCAGGGTCAAATATGTGTCGTGAATAACCATCATCAAGCAAAATGCCAGTGTCGGGAATCATGCCCAAGATCTAGAGGCCATGAAAGAGTGTGTGGATCAGATGGCATTACTTACCGAAGTCGCTGTGTGCTAGATATGACATCATGTAAAGTGGGTTTCATTGAACCCATCACAGTGGCTTCAAATGGAAAATGTAAAGGTGAGGTTCAAAATCAAGTTTGGCCCAGGTTCTTAACCCCTGCACTGCCAATCCCTGTGTAAGACCCTGTGCCAATGCTTATTTCCTCACAAAGAGGTATTTACAGTTGACCTCAATCAAATGTAAATAATTGCTGCCGCAGTGAGGGAGCCTGAAGCGACCGAGCAAGGCAGCAGTTCTAATCGGTAGGGGCAATAAATCTCAATTTTTTCTACCACAATGCCTTGCACGCATCTGCTTGTGACGTGACAATTAGCCTCGCAATTAGCAATTAGCCTCGCCTTGACGCACGTACTTACGTGCTCACGCCTTCATCTATCACTTTTGCTTTTGCTCACGTCATTCGCTGCTTGTGTGTGGAACGGTTGGCTTTGGTCACTTTCAGGGGTGCCGCGCTATATAGCGAAAGCAACTGTATTAGCGCACGCTAAAATAGCGAATTAATGTCACAATCACAAAATTGTCATTTTGAGAGTAAACGATGAATGTTATTGACTTTGTAAACGTAGTAATTTCTCTGCAGTCGGTAATTGCATGGTTGAAAAAAAACTGATTAAGAGCAACTACACATGTACGGAATGTTTCATTTTTGAACTTTAATTTGTACTTTGATGACGCTATTTAACGACATTAAATTCGCTATTTTAGCGCGCGCTATATACGGTTTTTCTTTAAAACATTTTACTCAACTCTACTCTTTGTCAGCTCGCTGCTCGTGTGTGAAATTGTATTATTTGAAAGGTTTTACTCTGCTCTACTCTTGGTAAGTTAAGTGTCCTTATTGTAGCATTTCTTTCTTGCCCAACTACAGTAATACCAAATGCAAAACTAGGATATTTGCAAAAGTCCTGTTTCAGAATAAATTTTTTCTCAGCATTTTTGATGACAAGCTCCAACAGCTTCATGCATTATACCATCAACAAGAGAATGGCCTAAGAAAACCCTTTTATGAATTAAGTGATGATGACATGATCGAAATTCTTCTGCAAATGCAACAGTTCTATACAACAAAAAAAAGAGCATTATTTCCATAAAAAGCAAGGATGAGTAAGCAGCTGATTACACTAACAACAAAGGGTTAAAGCATCTCTTCATAATGTCAAATTGTAAGATAAGATAAGCATAATATTATTGCTTAAACACATAAAGTTACCCTACTGTTCTTGCTATGACACCGTTACAGTTATGTTGGGGTTAGGAATAAATACTGTTGAACTGTTATGACGTTTGTGCTCATTGTCATTATGATTACCATGTCCATAACAAAAGAACAAAACGTATATCCACACGAGTATCTGAACTTCTTTCTTTTAACTTCTGCTAACATTTAATGCAGGCCCATTGTTTCACTCTTGATAAAACGGCCAGTTAACCACGCTGAATGCTAAATGACAAGGCACCATCCACTACTGCATCGGTATACTACATGTATGAAAACTGAAAATAACTTTTAACTACTCATAAAATCAAAACTATTAACGATATAGGGCTAAGATATCGTCTGCTAAATGATAATTCATTAGTCTTGCTTGTACGTGTCAATGTCAGAGGTTAAAACGTTCAAATTGACGGATTATTACAAATGTATAATAATGATCAAACGGTAACGGTTGCGTGACATAAATCCTGTGAAAACCTCGAAATACATTGCACTCTAAACGGCCAAATTTTATTACATAGGAAAGCGTTTTAGCAATTGTACGTTGTAAGTGAATGTTAATACGTGTTATTACTGAGTTCAATAATAGTTTTCTGGAATGACGCTTCAAAGTGCAGGTCGACGAAAAACATCACGTAGATGTACAATGATGGATCCGAAACAAGAAAATGTTGTTTAGGAGTAACTTAATTGAGCTTTCAATGATATACTAACAACACAAGCAAACAGAAAAAAACTTGAAAAGCGAATAATTAACTATTATAGCGCGAAAGCGCGCGATATCGCCTAATACTTAGCCGACGAGGCCGTAGGCCGAGTCGGCTAAAATTAGGCGATATCACGCAAGCTTGAGCGCTATAATAGTTTTATAATTCAACACATTGATAACAAAGCACAGTTTTAAAAAGAAAAAATATCGCCGACAAGCCTTTTATTTAAAAAAAAAAAAGCTTACAGATGTTTTACCGCGCGAAACTTGCAACATCACACAGTTCATGAATGAAAGTGGCGCCTTTGTCAATATACTGTTTCAACACATTGATAACAAATCACAGTTTCGAGAAAAAAATCATTGAGATATACAACCTTTCATTATGTAAAAAGGCTAACTACAATATTTTACCTCGCACCATTTCTGAAACAACAAGCAGCGAATGCCGAAACTTTTGCCAAGCTAAAATTAATTTAGTGTACACAATCAGTTGACAGTTTCTACGAAGAGCTTTCGTCTACTCAAAGAACGGGACAGAGTAGTGACTACAAGAATTAAAACACAGTAAAATGGCATAGAATGTCTTAGTTACAAGTGTTTCGTATCTTAAAAAGTTCAATTCAGAATCAAAACAAATTGAACAAACACACGGCTTAGTACAAAGTTAACCTAAACATAGCGGCAAAAAGTCGGAAAGAACTGCAGCGTGGACAGTAAGCTTACAAAAAATTCACAGCTAAAGGATACAAGAAACGGTTAAAACATCGTACCTGTAGTCGATTTGGCTTTTTAGTCTCTTCCATAAGCACCAAATTTTCAAACATCAAAGTACGAGCTGAGTCGATCAATGTTGTTTACAAACTTGGAATGCTCGTTTTTTAGCTCCCACAGCCGTAATGACGAGAACAGAAACGTTTCTGAGGAAACATCAAGTCTATATCATATTCCAGAGGTGATTACCAAAGGAATTTCACGAAAATTGTGCTTCTTCATTCACTTCTTGTCAAGCGGTTAAACTTTGAACCAGTTTTCATTCAGCTACGCCAAGAAACACTGCGACCGCGACAACGCAAACATTTCGCGCCTTTTTTGTCCAATCATGTGAACAGTATTTTTCTCTTTTCTTTTCTTCTCTTTTTTTCTTTATTTTCCCTTTTTTAACTAATAGTTCATGAACTTTTTCGCGAAAAAACACGACATTGCAGGCAGCAGTCATTTTCACTTTCCTTCAAAATGCGAAATTTACCGCCATCGCTGGTTATATGTCATGTAGACATAACGTCTATCGACAACTTTTTTACCATATTTGGGCAGTGTATCAATGTGTTGAATTATAAAAACGATTATTGGTATATTTATCATCTCTGTGTTAACGACCTGTCAAACTTGTGTGACCTCGCATGAGTACTTCTGCCAACATTACTCCACAATACTCCGCACCTAAAAGCACTCAAGAAATAGCTTTTAAAAGGTCTTTCATTTCCATTACAGTCAATTGTGGTTAAGAACTTAAAAGCTCAGCAGAGGCTCCTGTTATAAATCTCTAAAGTAAAGGATTTTCCTTATTTTGAACAATGCTCCATTGGGAAACAGTTCTTAAAACATAAATCTAATTATCTTCTTTATATTTCTTACTTTTCGTGGAGTAATGTTTGATTTCTACTGAAATGAAACCGAAACAACTGGATTATTCATTCCAACAAGCCCTTCTAGCAAAGACATTAACATTGGCCATTTTGCTTTCGTTTACATTGCTTTCAAGCGCTATAATTCACCATATATGAATGGAGTAATGTCGCAAGTTCGTGGAGTAATGATGCACTCGCACAATTAACGATGAAAAGCGCTGACTGATAATTAAATTACTGTTTAGCTTAATATTTTGTCCAACATAACTGGGCAACACAGTGTCCATAGGGTACCAAGTGCAATTGTTCTGCTGGAGGAATTTGCTCCCAGAAATGTAGACATTTCCATCTTACATTTAACATCTCTGTATTCAGGATTAACTCGACTAACAACATTCTTTGAAGGTCTGAATATTCAATTTTAACTTAATTATCCTGTTCTGTCATTGACCAAAGAAACTACTAATAGTTCGATATCCATGCTAGACACAATCACAAAACATTTGTCATACTATGATAATGTATTTCACGCCTTCAATTGTTGTAGAAAAAGACGTTATCCGTAGACCACACCCAAGTAATCTTCAACACAACTCAAGACAAAATTAGTTGGGAAGGCTTGTAAAACGCTAAAAAGTGACACTACCCTTGGGTTTCAGCTCAATTAAAGGTGCGCACAACGCTTTTTATAGCCCCCCTCTCCCCCAAATCCAATGTTGAAGACGTCTATACAAAAGACAGTGTTAGTTGAGTATTTGCATTAACAGCAACTTTGAAAGAGGGGGACGAGGGGGGAGGGGTGAGGAAAACAAGAAACCTTCCCAACTCTTTTGTCTTTAGTTGTATGAAAACTGAAAATAACTTTTAACTACTCATAAATACAAAACTATTAACGATAAAGGGCTAAGATATTGTCCGCCAAATGATAATTCATTAGTCTTGCTTGTACGTGTCAATGTCAGAGGTTAAAACGTTCAAATTGACGGATTATTACGAAAGTAAAATAATGATCAAACGGTAACGGTTGCGTGACATAAATCCTGTGAAAACCTCGAAATACATTGCACTCTAAACGGCCAAATTTTATTACATAGGAAAGCGTTTTAGCAATGTTACGTTATAAGTTAATGTTAATACGTGTTATTATACTGAGTTCAATAATAGTTTTCTGGAACGACGCTTCAAAGTGCAGGTCAACGAAAAACATCACGTAGATGTACAATGATGGATCCGAAACAAGAAAATGTCGTTTAGGAGTATCGGGGGTGGAAGCGGAATAATGAATAATGAATAACGGCTTATAAAAGAAAATGAATAAGGAATAACGGCTTAATAAAAAGAAAATGAATAATGAATAACTATGGTTTAATCGGGAATAATGAATTATACAAAGAAAGAATCGCGTAAAGAAGCGATAGAGATCACGCGCTCGAAACTTGCAATCTTTGATGTCTTTGATGGTTTTAGTGACCTTTCAGTGCCTTCCAGTCTCAGATTCTAGTCCTTCCGTAGCCGATTTCGTAACTTTTTCCTGATTGGTGCGTGCTTTTTATGTCCATTGTGTTTATGTCATCACTGTCTGGTTCATCGCTTTGTGACCGATTGTGAGCAGATTCTGTCTGCTTCAGTAACGTCTCGGAGTGTTTTTAGTGTGTCGAAGCGTGTTACACGGTAATCGAACAGTAATTCACAAATGGGAAAAAAAAAAGAAGAGAGATCGCGACAGACGGTACGTTGAATTCAAGTTTGATATCGTAACTGACATGCGATTCATGTTTAGTTATCTGTTGTTCACTACAGTTCATACGTTATCAAAATTGCATTGTTTCCAGGTCACGTTCCCAATCCTGGTCGCCTGAAAGGTCACAGCGTATAGCTCAAAACGGTCGAAAAGATCGGAAAGGTCGGTCAATTTTAAGTGTTTAAATGTTGATTTATTCTCTATTTTCGAATTGCCCATAATACACTTTGTTTGCCCCCCAAATTTTGCATAAACTATTGTTTTGAAATGCTCTTGGGAATATGCAGTCCACCCAAGAGCATTTAAAAACAATAGTTTATGCAAAATTTGGGGGGCAAACAAAGTGTATTATGGGCAATTCGAAAATAGAGAATTATAGTTCCCTGTTTAGTCAATTGTCAACCGGGCTAGCATACATGGTATTACGTGACCGTCTGCGAAGTAGATTCAGAGTGCAAAAAAGCTTACGGTATTTTGAGAAACCAAACCAAACTAAACGCAGTCGAACAAATCGTTTTCCTCTGCTCCAAAGAATTCATTTGTATTATATAGATTTGATTTAACACTTTGTGGGATTTGTAATCTTATGGCTGATCTACGTTACAATTTTTACAATGCAAAAAAACAATTGCTTTTGACTGGGAATATGGTACCTTATTACATGAAATTTTCGCGACACGTTAATTTCGCGATTTTGAGGTTCGCATATTTCGCGACACCTTAATTTCGCGATTTTGTGAAAATTTTGCATTTTGACTCACTTTAATTTCGCGTTTTTGAGTGAGACACACTTTATTTCTTTGTCAATGTTATTTAACATGTCCCTGAAGTTGATCAAACAACTTAATCAACAATGTCCAAATAAACAGAAATGCAACTGACTATGTAAACAGTAACAAGAAAGATGTTCTCACAGTGTATACAAGGCACGGTTTGTAGTTCATGCTTGAAGGACCAGAACATTACCACAGAATAGTTCAACATTATTGTTATAAACGTGTGTAATGGTAATAAAGTCGTTTTTTAAATTATTGACATAATGTGCGTCACTTAATTTTCGCGTCATGTTATTTTCGCGACATTTAATTTTCGCGTCACTTTAATTTCGCGATTTTTTTCGAATCGCGAAATTAACGTGTCGCGAAAATTTCATGTAATAAGGTAATTGGTTAACACACCCCCCATAGTGTTACATTTCCAGCCCCGACGTCTCCTTGGAACTTTATGCTGTAAAATTGCTGACTCGTCCCCAGTCGTCTTTCTTGGTAAGACGCGGGAGACGCGCGTGGGGAATAGACGCGGAACGAGAGAAGCGCGATCGAAGTTGGTGATGGGACCTCGCTCTCCCCTCGGCCGCGCTCCTCTCGTGAATTGAGAGACGACTGGGGACGAGTCAGGTAAAATTGTTCCCTGGCGTAAAGCTTGTGAATAGGAATGGCAGTATTTAATTATATTCAAATAACTTAAGACAAAGTTAATAATTTATTAAGACATAATTTGTGGGATCCTATTAGTCGATTTTAGGGATGAGAAGGAAGAGAGATATTTTTGTTCAACTGAAGCATAGTTGTTTTGGAGAAAAGAAAAAAATATATTGTGACGTGTCTGTTGATTTGCAGTAAAATTAGGTCCAGAGATAACTTAATATAACAGGTTTCTTCTTCGAGATCTCTGGCACTATTAATTTGCTGCGCTCGAAGCAGTGAGCAGACTTTATCCAAACTCTCCTGGCTATTGTTCTTTCGAGTTTACCTAGGTAAAAGTTGAAACATGTAACCGCAGCTAATGTGGTGCTTAGTTATCTACCAATAATGTGTGCAAAGTAAATATGACTATATGGAAAAAAAGGTATGTGTCAAATAAACGAATCATGGCAAAAAATTGGATGACATTTGCCTCTAATTTTTAACTCGTCCCCAGACCCCCAATTTGACCCTTAAAATCACAGCGAAAACGCCATTTTTTGGAGGGAAAATCAAAATTTCGCCCATTTATCAATTACTTTTCGGAAATCCGCATTCAGATTCCAGTAATTTGGTTGTTATTCTATCTGCAAACGTTAAAATATTTTAATAACTTAAAAAATAAATCCCGTCATTTTGACCGTGAAGTGACCAACGTGACTTAAAGCTTTGTATGGATTTCAACCGCGCGGTCATCACTTTCAGCGGTATAACTCATTTTAATAGGCGTAATGTCAACATCCACACTTGGTTTTGAAGAGAATGGGAGCTAGTGAACATTTAGGTGAGAAATATGATTTAGTTGGAGCGAAAAAATCCCGTCATTTTGCCGTTTTTTCAGTGCAATATGCTTCGACTGAGCCCATTTTGGCTTCTATTGGTGGCTTGAGCATTGAGCTTGAGCATTGAGCATGAGCATTTTTATTTTAAAACATATTCATTTCATACGATTGGCGCTACACAGTTCATATCTATTATAAGTTCATTTTAGTAACGCGCACGCCCGGAGCAAATGTCTCCTTTCAGGGGGCAATTTTTGGTATGACAGTTAGCCTACATAACAAGCATTATTGGGGCGCTCAAGCGGGTTTTAGGTCGCGAGCGCGCAGCGCGAGACACGAGCGCGAAGCGCGAGACACGCACTCGCGCTACGTGCTCTCGCCCAATTAACAATTGGTTCATGCTTAGCGTGCGTCTATCGAGTTATGGAGCATGCGGGAAGTTTGGAGAGCACGGAAGAAGCATAAGAGTTGCCCGAGGCGATAGCCGAGGGCAACTCTAGCTTATTGAGTGCTCTCCAAACTTCCCAAGTGCTCCATAACTCGATAGTGCACAGCTAAAAGCATGAACCAATTGTTTTATAACATAGCCGGTGGAATTGTGCATCAAATCCGACGCGAAAAACGGACGACAATATCAGAAGTGATTGTTTGCGGTAAGCGAAACATTAAGCAAAATAGGAATTGGTTTTATTTCAAATTTTCTGTTGAAAGATCAAGTTTTATTTTACTGCAGTTTAAATACAAAATTCTTTATTTTTAAAAAAGAAATCACGGTCAAGAATGGCACTTTTATTTATCAGCGTGCACTATCGGGATTTTGAGCACGCTTACGTATACTGAATTTGATTGCGTGGCTCTGCTAGCTATGTTGTAAAACCCGCTTGAGCGCCCCCAATAACGCCTGTTATGCAGGCTAATATACAGTTAACTCTCTCTTAAGCGACCACCCTTAAGCCTGGTTTCCATATAATCGCAACGATCGCAGCAATCGCAGAAAAAAGTGTTGTGCGACCCTTGCGATCATATGGAAACCAAGACGTTGCGATCGTTGCGATTATTTTTCTATCTCTGCGATCGCAATCGCAACGATCGCAACGTTTTGGTTTCCATATGATTGCAAGAATCGCAGCGATCGTCGATCTTAATGATCGCTGCGATCGTTGCGATCGTTGTCATTATATGGAAACCAGGCTTTAGTGCAAGAAAAAGTGGTCGCTTAAGAGAGTGGTAGTTCGAGTTGATTGTATTCGTGTAAATAGTTACTTTACAAAGTGGTCGCTTACTGGAAGTGGTTGCTTAAGAGAGAGGTCATTAAGAGAGAGTTGACTGTATAGAGGTTTTGCACGGCAGCCATGTTGCATGGCAGGAACAATGAAAATGTTTTGCATTAGAAAGAACATTCTTTCCCATGGGAAAAAGAATCTATTGTTCCTGCCATGCAACATGGCTGCTGTGCAAAACCTCTATGGAATATTGATTCTCGTAATATTGTTTGAATTTATTGAGAATTAAATACTATTAGCTTTGATTTATCTGCTAAGCAAGTTTTTTTTGTCGACATTTGAGTCATTATGAAAAACTGACCAAACCCAAATAAGATAAGAACTTTTTTTTCCGCATATTCTCGTTCCCGTGCCAGGAATAAATCAAGAATAAATCAAGAATAAATGCCGGGTTGAAATAAACACCGGGTATATCAGGTCTAGTTTTGAAGAAACGACGGAGCGTATACTGAACAGTTCAACAAACCACTCAGTACAGCATTCGCAATAACTTTTTTGTATCTAAGTTTTTAATAAGAGACGAAGTCGAGAAGTCGGTGTCATTGTGTCGATGTTTAGTTTACATTTTAGTTCAGTGTACAGTATATAAGAATAAATGCCACGTCTATAACGCTGAGTTCTAAATAAACCCTAGTCTGGAGTTAAATCAATAAATACGGTAATTAGATTGAATATGACGCAGACGGTTTTAAATCATATTTTAATTGAAGTGAAAATCTTCTATTTCACAAAAATTGCAAGTTAGAAGCTGCCTAAAAAACTCGAATACGGAATAATGAATAACGAGAAAAAATTAAAAATGAATAATGAATAACCTCGAAAAAAAAGGAAAGGAATAATGAATAAGTGAGATCCAATTATTCCGCTTCCACCCCCGAAGGAGTAACTTAATTGAGCTTTCAATGATATACTAACAACACAAGCAAACAGAAAAAAACTTGAAAAGCGAATAAAAACGATTATTGGTATATTTATTATCTCTGTGTTAACGACCTGTCAAACTTGCGTGACCTCGCATAAGTACTTCTGCCAACATTACTCCACAATACTCCGCACCTAAAAGCACTCAAAAAATAGCTTTTAAAAGGTCTTTCATTTCGATTACAGTGGATCGTGGTTAAGAACTTAAAAGCTCAGCAGAGGATCCTGTTATAAATCTTTAAAGTAATGGATTTTCGTTACTTTGAACAATACTCCATTGGGAAACAGTTCTTAAAACATAAATCTAATTATCTTCTTTATATTTCGTACTTTTCGTGGAGTAATGTTTGATTTCTACTGAAATGAAACCGAAACAACTGGATTATTCATTCCAACAAGCCCTTCTAGCAAAGACATTAACATTGGCCATTTTGCTTTCGTTTACATTGCTTTCAAGCGCTATAATTCACCATATATGAATGGAGTAATGTCACAAGTTCGTGGAGTAATGATGCACTCGCACAATTAACGGTGAAAAGCGCTGACTGATAATTAAATTACTGTTTAGCTTAATATGTTGTCCAACATAACTGGGCAACACAGTGTCCATAGGGTACCAAGTGCAATTGTTCTGCTGGAGGAATTTGCTCCCAGAAATGTAGACATTTCCATCTTACATTTAACATCTCTGTATTCAGGATTAACTCGACTAACAACGTTCTTTCAAGGTCTGAATATTCAATTTTAACTTAATTATCCTGTTCAGTGTCATTGACCAAAGAAACTACTAATAGTTCGATATCCATGCTAGACACAATCACAAAACATTTGTCATACTATGATAATGTATTTTACGCCTTCAATTGTTGTAGAAAAAGACGTTATCCGTAGACCACACCCAAGTAATCTTCAACACAACCCAAGACAAAATTAGTTGGGAAGGCTTGTAAAACGCTAAAAAATGACACTGCCCTTGGGTTTCAGCTCAATTAAAGGCGCGCACAATGCTTTTTATAGCCCCCCTCTCCCCCAAATCCAATGTTGAAGACGTCTATACAAAAGACAGTGTTAGTTGAGTATTTGCGTTAACAGCAACTGTGAAAGAGGGGGGACGAGGGGGGAGGGGTGAGGAAAACAAGGAACCTTCCCAACACTTTTGTCTTTGGTTGTATGAAAACTGAAAATAACTTTTAACTACTCATAAAATCAAAACTATTAATGATATAGGGCTAAGATATCGTCCGCTTAATGATAATTCATTAGTCTTGCTTGTACGTGTCAATGTCAGAGGTTAAAACGTTCAAATTGACGGATTATTACAAATGTATAATAATGATCAAACGGTAACGGTTGCGTGACATAAATCCTGTGAAAACCTCGAAATACATTGCACTCTAAATGGCCAAATATTATTACATAGGAAAGAGTTTTAGCAATGTTACGTTGTAAGTGAATGTTAATACCTGTTATTACTGAGTTCAATAATAGTTTTCTGGAACGACGCTTCAAAGTGCAGGTCGACGAAAAACATCATGTAGATGTACAATGATGGATCCGAAACAAGAAAATGTCGTTTAGGAGTGACTTAATTGAGCTTTCAATGATATACTAACAACACAAGCAAACAGAAAAAAACTTGAAAAGCGAATAAAAACGATAATTGGTATATTTATTATCTCTGTGTTAACGACCTGTCAAACTTGCGTGACCTCGCATGAGTACTTCTGCCAACATTGCTCCACAATACTCCGCACCTAAAAGCACTCAAAAAATAGCTTTTAAAAGGTCTTTCATTTCGATTACAGTGGATTGTGGTTAAGAACTTAAAAGCTCAGCAGAGGATCCTGTTATAAATCTCTAAAGTAAAGGATTTTCTTTGTTTTGAACAATACTCCATTGGGAAACATACCAAGGCAATCGAAGCAATTCAGAGAAGAGCGTCCCGACTAATATGTGGCCCTGACTAGTATGTTGGGAAACATACCATGGCAATCGAACCAATTCAGAGAAGAGTGTCCCGACTAATATGTGGCCCTGACAAATAATATCCTGAAAGACTTCTAGAGTTAAAATGGGACTCTTTAGAGCTGAGAAGGAAATATCTTAGCCTAGTTCAAATGTATAAGATTATATTTGGATACTGTGATATGAATTGCCATGATTACTTTGATATTGTTGGAATAACTCAAACTAGAAGTAAGCATGAGTACAAAATAAGGCCTAAAGTTGCCCGTACAAATTATTTTTAAATATTCTTTTTTTCATAGATATATTAATGATTGGAACTCTTTGCCTTCTGAAGTAATGTCATCTCCTAGCCTTCAGTCTTTTAAAGTTTCACTGATTAAGTACCTTCGCTCATAATTTACCTTAAAATACTAGGCATAGTGTCTTTAATATAAGTTTATGCATTATTATTAGGCACCTAGGTTTATATTTTATAGTCTAATTTATAGTCTTTTAATGGGTGATTCCAGAAAATATCCATACCCTACCACGGGCGGCATCTTCATCAAGACCCCCCCTTGCCTTAGGAAATTCCAAAATGTTCAATCCCCCCTTGCCCTCGGAATTCCAAAACGTTTTATCCCCCCATGCCTTCGGAATTCCGTAATCATTCAAACCCCCCTCAGGAATTTCTGCTTTTCCTTCCAACTGATTTGAGAAACCCCTCTCTAACTTTCAAACACCTTTATTTATAATTTTCAGCCCAGCGAACGATCAATGGAAAGACCTGATCGAATTAAGCTCTTTGACTTCCTTGAAAAGGAAAACAAAATTAAAACTATTTTTACCTGCAAAACTCCATGAAGCATGAAAGTAGTAGCCAATTTTTTTATACAAGAGAGAAAATTCTTGAAAAACACCAAAAAACCTGAAAAACAAGCTCCGATACACTTCGAACTTCTTCAACGTAAGCTTTGACCACCATTTTGTATCCCAGAAGTCTAAGCGAGCACGCCATTTACGTGCGATGGTTCTTAGCGTTGCGTGATGACAAATAGCGGCCCTAAAGATCCGACTCATATTCTCTTGTCTGATAATTGATTTTACACGAATAAACTTGTGATCCGTTTGCTTTGTATAATTTCTTTTGATTTGACAGGGTATTATTCAACTGTGGTAAGTTTTTCATATGTAAACTTTGCAATTTGAACCGAGGAATCTAAATTGAACAATCTTTCATTGTATAGTACTTTAAAACAGTTGTTTGAATACATGCACAAATGGCAAAAGGCGAAATAATTTGGCGTGTTAATTTATTATGACGAATTCTTATGCCACTTCAGTCGACTGGGGAATTTTTCTCCGTTTAAGTTCTTGTAGTGTTTTAATCTCCGTTCAGTCAACCAACTCGTGATTGGTGATTTGGGTTAGCAGTTTAAATTTGCCATTTGTGGGTGTATACCAAGACCGACGGATACCATATCTCGTATATTCAGACAGTTTTTGCCCTAAGCCCGCCGCAAAGTTCTGCGACAAAGCTTGACTTCTGTGCATGAGAAAAAATCGCGAACTTTCTCGTATGGAAGCCACGCACACTTACGACAAAAATTTCATGTGAAAAATATTAAGCATGTTTGATATTTTTTTGCCCAATTTTTGTCGACAACAATGGATGAAAATCGTGTCGTAAGGAACCGCAAACCTTCCCATTAAGTCTAAATTTAGTTCGATTTTTTGTTGCATACGACAAAAATCGGGCCGGGCTTTGTCGCAAAGGTGTGTGGCGGGCACTATCGAGCACTTACAGCAAGGAAAGCCCCACTGACTTTAGCTCTTCACTTTCAAGCATGAGCATAAGCGAAGAGTGCCTGCCCGCAATCGTTGGCCTAAACAAACTTAGGTACCATCGCTGTTTCTCCTGAAGGTGCCTGCTGGGATTCGGCAAGAGCGGCATGCTAGCGATAGCAAAATACTGCTCGTCCCTGAGGACACTGGATTGCCAAGAGGGCTACTTTTTCAACGAGGAGGAATTGACACAGATCGTCTGCAGCAATTACCTGTTAACTGGTTTGATTATTCCATACGCCTTTGTGGATAACCGCACCTTCAAATTCATAACTGACAGCCTGGAAAATTTAACCTATATTTGCGTGTGTGAGACTAGTGTTATACAGGCTTGTGTGGACAGGATGAGAAGCAAAAGGCCCAGTTTAGAGATTGGTTGGAATGTAAACCATACACCGTAACAAACAAGTGAACAGTTATGACGCATCTTCACATTTACTTAGCATAATTTTCACTGTGGGCAAACGAGGTGAAAATGCAGTGCTTGTATAATCGTTTTTGCAAATCCATGCTTCCCACCAAAGGTATACAATTTTGGTAAAACCAGCAAATTTTTTAGCGCTTATTATCTTTAGCTATGGTTAATAATTAACCCATTTCTTCAGAAGTTAACTACAATCAACTCTCCGCTAACGGACACTCTCGTAAGCGGACAGCTCTACTTACGCACGCCTTTTCAAATCCCCGTTTTACCCTCCCAGTCAAACTCTGTATTTACACATTCCCGTAAGCGGACACGGACACTTTTGAACATGAAAATTGGATTTTTCTTTTGTTTACGCTCTCTCGTAAGCGGACACCCCATGTATAATAATTGACTCTTGGCAATGAAATTTGTCTTTAATTTGCAATAAATCAGCACAAATATGACCTTTACAGAGCAACAGAACAGTGGGGATCGGTCTTGTCAAATCTCTATTTGTCCGCTGGAAAACAAGCTGTCCCTTCGTTTGACATTAACAAGACTCCGACGTAACATTTGTAGTATCAAGTTATGACCACGTTTGTCATGGTCTACTTTCCTTCTTGTTTCTGTTTTCAATCACTGACTGTACTAGAACACTGTATCCCAGATAATCAAGCTTGGACTTGAGTTGAGCCACGGTCACGAAAGTTGTTTTAACATCACCATAAAAAAAGTATTTACAAGGAATTTCCAGACCATACCCAGCTCCTCTGTTGACACGTTTATTACCCGGGACGTTTACCCATTATGATGGGTTTCCCTTTGCTTCTTCCGCACTTTAAAAACTTGGTGGCAAATACAGCCATCCTCAAAGGAATGTGACCAATTATCTCATCTAATCCAGCAACTGTGTTGGCATGTTCCTTGGCTGTGGTTTCAAAACTGCAATCTTCTAAATTAGGCAGGAACCCCCGCATAACTCCGCATAACTCTCCCGTAAGCGGACATCCACCCTATTTTTCTTTGGTGTCCGCTTATGGGAATAATTCTCGTAAGAGGACAGCTCTACTAACGGACACTTTTTTCAATTCCCGAGGGTGTCCGCTTTTAATACGAGAGAGTTGAGTGTATCATCAAATCTGCTTGCAAATGCTGCATTTCACGCCCAGTTTGCGTCGCAAGCAACGGAAAAGCTTTTGCTTTTGTTGTTGTTTAAATTATCCAGTCTATTTGCGTCGCAAGCAACGGAAAAGCTTTTGCTTTTGTTGTTGTTTAAATTATTCAGTCTATTTGCACATTTTCCGATCAGTCGGGTGTAAAACGTTCTTTCCCTCGAAATGGGAGATGGCATCCGACTGCCATCCTTATATAATTTTTACTTTTACCGCGCAACTAAGTTAATACTTGGGCTATGCAACGTACATTGTCACAGCAAGTATGGAAAACAGTATCTCACAAATATCACGGTAGTTATTTTGTCTTTGAAGATTGTTCATGTGTGATTTATACCATTTTATAGCGTGAACAGGTCGATTTTTCCCAACAACTGGCGCGCGGCTAAAAACTACAAATCTGACAGGCGTTCCAAATGACAGTGAGAGACTGGCCCGAGTTTCCGCTCACGACGCTTTCAAAACATTTGCGAACGATTGTACCAGGAGGGAAAAATGTGTCTTTTATGTAATAATGTAGGCGGTAGGAAACGACAATTTTTCAAATTATTAATCTAACATACAGTATATTAACATTAGGCCCTCTGGTGCTTTGCTTGCCTTTCTTCTTCGTAATGAAATGTACGTTCACAGTTCGGGCTCGATTTGCGAACTTGTATTTCCCTTCTGGAAGTCCAGACCTGAAAATCCCCCCATGCCTTCGGAATTCCAGTCCAATGAACCCCCCGTATCCTCGGAATTCCAGTCCAATGAACCCCCCCTCCCCTTCAGAATTCCAACATGCCGCCCGTGGTATGGGTATGGATATTTTCTGGAACCACCCAATGTATGTTTATATATTAATTATTTAATTTTTTTTTCCTTTTTGGAGGGTATGTCTTAGTATGGGAATTTGGTTTCCCCCTACTACCGTCCTGTTAACCACTTTTGTATTTTTGTTCGATTATATGTTAGTATTAGTTTATTTGTATCAGTTATGTATGGTTACGAACTGTGATTAAAGATTAAAGATTAAAGATTAAAACATAAATCTAATTATCTTCTTTATTTTTCATACTTTTCGTGGAGTAATGTTTGATTTCTACTGAAATGAAACCGAAACAACTGGATTATTCATTCCAACAGGCCCTTATAGCAAAGACATTAACATTGGCCATTTTGCTTTCGTTTACATTGCTTTCAACCGCTATAATTCACCATATATGAATGGAGTAATGTCTTTCGTGGAGTAATGATGCACTCGCACAATTAACGGTGAAAACTGCTGACTGATAATTAAATTACTGTTTAGCTTAATATGTTGTCCAACATAACTGGGCAACACAGTGTCCATAGGGTACCAAGTGCAATTGTTCTGCTGGAGGAATTTGCTCCCAGAAATGTAGACATTTCCATCTTACATTTAACATCTCTGTATTCAGGATTAACTCGACTAACAACATTCTTTCAAGGTCTGAATATTCAATTTTAACTTAATTATCCTGTTCAGTGTCATTGACCAAAGAAACTACTAATACTTCGATATCCATGCTAGACACAATCACAAAACATTTGTCATACTATGATAATGTATTTTACGCCTTCAATTGTTGTAGAAAAAGACGTTATCCGTAGACCACACCCAAGTAATCTTCAACACAGTTGTATGAAAACTGAAAATAACTTTTAACTACTCATAAAATCAAAACTATTAACGATATAGGGCTAAGATATCGTCCGCTAAATGATAATTCATTAGTCTTGCTTGTACGTGTCAATGTCAGAGGTTAAAACGTTCAAATTGACGGATTATTACAAATGTATAATAATGATCAAACGGTAACGGTTGCGTGACATAAAGCCTGTGAAAACCTCGAAATACATTGCACTCTAAACGGCCAAATATTATTACATAGGAAAGGGTTTTAGCAATGTTACGTTGTAAGTGAATGTTAATACGTGTTATTACTGAGTTCAATAATAGTTTTCTGGAATGACGCTTCAAAGTGCAGGTCGACGAAAAACATCGCGTAGATGTACAATGATGGATCCGAAACAAGAAAATGTCGTTTAGGAGTGACTTAATTGAGCTTTCAATGATATACTAACAACACAAGCAAACAGAAAAAAACTTGAAAAGCGAATAAAAACGATTATTGGTATATTTATTATCTCTGTGTTAACGACCTGTCAAACTTGCGTGACCTCGCATGAGTACTTCTGCCAACATTACTCCACAATACTCCGCACCTAAAAGCACTCAAAAAATAGCTTTTAAAAGGTCTTTCATTTCGATTACAGTGGATTGTGGTTAAGAACTTAAAAGCTCAGCAGAGGATCCTGTTATAAATCTCTAAAGTAAAGGATTTTCCTTATTTTGAACAATACTCCATTGGGAAACAGTTCTTAAAACATAAATCTAATTATCTTCTTTATATTTCTTACTTTTCGTGGAGTAATGTTTGATTTCTACTGAAATGAAACCGAAACAACTGGATTATTCATTCCAACAAGCCCTTATAGCAAAGACATTAACATTGGCCATTTTGCTTTCGTTTACATTGCTTTAACCGCTATAATTCACCATATATGAATGGAGTAATGTCTTTCGTGGAGTAATGATGCACTCGCACAATTAACGGTGAAAACTGCTGACTGATAATTAAATTACTGTTTAGCTTAATATGTTGTCCAACATAACTGGGCAACACAGTGTCCATAGGGTACCAAGTGCAATTGTTCTGCTGGAGGAATGTGCTCCCAGAAATGTAGACATTTCCATCTTACATTTAACATCTCTGTATTCAGGATTAACTCGACTAACAACGTTCTTTCAAGGTCTGAATATTCAATTTTAACTTAATTATCCTGTTCAGTGTCATTGACCAAAGAAACTACTAATACTTCGATATCCATGCTAGACACAATCACAAAACATTTGTCATACTATGATAATGTATTTTACGCCTTCAATTGTTGTAGAAAAAGACGTTATCCGTAGACCACACCCAAGTAATCTTCAACACAGTTGTATGAAAACTGAAAATAACTTTTAACTACTCATAAAATCAAAACTATTAACGATATAGGGCTAAGATATCGTCCGCTAAATGATAATTCATTAGTCTTGCTTGTACGTGTCAATGTCAGAGGTTAAAACGTTCAAATTGACGGATTATTACAACTGTATAATAATGATCAAACGGTAACGGTTGCGTGACATAAAGCCTGTGAAAACCTCGAAATACATTGCACTCTAAACGGCCAAATATTATTACATAGGAAAGGGAAAGGGTTTTAGCAATGTTACGTTGTAAGTGAATGTTAATACGTGTTATTACTGAGTTCAATAATAGTTTTCTGGAACGACGCTTCAAAGTGCAGGTCGACGAAAAACATCACGTAGATGTACAATGATGGATCCGAAACAAGAAAATGTCGTTTAGGAGTGACTTAATTGAGCTTTCAATGATATACTAACAACACAAGCAAACAGAAAAAAACTTGAAAAGCGAATAAAAACGATTATTGGTATATTTATTATCTCTGTGTTAACGACCTGTCAAACTTGCGTGACCTCGCATGAGTACTTCTGCCAACATTTCTCGACAATACTCCACACCTAAAAGCACAGGGTCCAGAGGAGCTCTATTTGATCGTACAAGACGCTATTTTCTTTGAATCGTCGCTGTCTTGAAAGTTAAACTGATTGCGTTACACAAAAATAAGTACTGCGGGCCAAATTACTACAGGCTCGGAAGCTGCGAAATCGGCGTACAGTAAAGAATACGGAAAGGGAGGAAACTGATTTAGGCATAGTTTTTCAAATCACTGTAACTCAGACGAAATTCAATAAAAACGCCTCATTTTAAGTATGTGATCTGAAATTTCTATATTCTAAGGAAATATCGAAGAAATCCATCCAAAAAAGTAGGTAAACCTACATTTGCGGCGACCGAAATTTACGGTTTGAAAGCATCGCTTACGTTCGATGTGCACCGCAACATCTGGTGACGGAAATGACGCCATCAGGTATTGTGCGCATGATCGGAAGTTTTTTTTTCAGTCGTTATCGCATCCGCCGAAGGTTATGATCATGCCCCTATGCAGTTTCGCGGAATTTTAAGATGTAAATCTTGAGAAGTCTGCTGAAATTCTTCGCAAATTCTACTGTTCTAGTGTAAAATGGGTATTCTACATTTAGCCTTTTGTCAAGAAGTATTTTAGTGTGGACTGGGTTTTAAAACCTTTCAAAAGCCGCGTGCAACGGACTAGAGGTCAAGTCTGTCGGTTGTTGTTTCCTGTGGTGTCGCGTTTGTAGATTTTGACCTCATTTTTATAGCGTCTTTTTTTGCCTGGCGGTTGGTGCGTTGTTTTCGCTACTAATATTAGCATGTAGATTTTTATGTAAGAAAGCCGTTTAAATTTCTTTAACTTTTCTCTCTGAAATACCGGACATGACAGGATCTGAAATGATCTGTTGGCGTGAATGTCTTTTCTGCTATTCGTAATTGCACACTGGGCCCAGCTATTTTAGTTTTGTCTTTGCAGGTTTTTAATTTACAGGATCCAAGCTTTATAGCATCGAGAGCTGTAGCTTAATAAGCTATTCAACTTGTAGAGAGTTGAAGTTTGTTTCAGTCAAGGTTGTAATTTTAGCTCGCTGTTTATACTAAAACCTCCGCTTGCAATTGCGACATGCCAGCCTGGCAACTGCTTCCGTTTGAACACCAAAAGAAATTAAACACGCGTTAAATTTTCAATAATCTTTCTACCATTTCGAAAAGTAAGCATGTCTTGTCCTGCTCGATAATTTTTTTTCTTCTAAGGCGGATTTTGTTGCACAAGCAGACCTTTTCAAAGAAGAATTTTCCATGTTTTTTATTTTCCCTCCACAGCTAATGTTTTCGAATTAGTAATGGATCACCGCACTTCCGGTCATTGCCACTTCCGTCACCAGATGATGCGGTTCACATCGAACTCGTCACGTGGTACAAGTTTCCTCCCTTTCCTTTCTTTTCTCTCGGCACTTCGTGCCTTGTTCGGAAAGCTTCGCTTTCCGAAGATAATTGCGCCTTTAGTAATTTGGCCCGCGGTACATATTGTGTAACGCAATCAGTTAAACTTTCAAGACGGCGACGATTCGAAGAAAATAGTGTCTTGTACGATCAAATAGAGCTCCTCTGGACCCTGTGCTAAAAGCACTCAAAAAATAGCTTTTAAAAGGTCTTTCATTTCGATTACAGTGGATTGTGGTTAAGAACTTAAAAGCTCAGCAGAGGATCCTGTTATAAATCTCTAAAGTAAAGGATTTTCCTTATTTTGAACAATACTCCATTGGGAAACAGTTCTTGAAACATAAATCTAATTATCTTCTTTATATTTCTTACTTGTGTGTACTTTCTTACTATGTGGCCCTGACTAGTATGTTGGGAAACATACCAAGGCAATCGAAGCAATTCAGAGAAGAGCGTCCCGACTAAAATTATGTGGCCCTGACAAAGAATATCCTGAAAGACTTCTAGAGTTAAAATGGGACTATTTAGAGCTGAGAAGGAAATATCTTAGCCTAGTTCAAATGTATAAGATTATATTTGGTTACTGTGATATCAATTGCCATCATTACTTTGATATTGTTGGAATAACTCAAACTAGAAGTAAGCATGAGTACAAAATAAGGCCTAAAGTTGCCCGTACAAATTATTTTAAATATTCTTTTTTTCATAGATATATTAATGATTGGAACTCTTTGCCTTCTGAAGTAATGTCATCTCCTAGCCTTCAGTCTTTTAAAGTTTCACTGATTAAGTACCTTCGCTCATAATTTACCTTAAAATACTAGGCATAGTGTCTTTAATATAAGTTTATGCATTATTATTAGGCACCTAGGTTTATATTTTATAGTCTAATTTATAGTCTTTTAATATATAGTTATATATTAATTATTTATTTTTTTTTTCTTTTTTGGAGGGTATGTCTTAGTATGGGAATTTGGTTTCCCCCTACTACCGTCCTGTTAACCATTTTTGTATTTTTGTTCGATTATATGTTAGTATTAGTTTATTTGTATCAGTTATGTATGGTTACGAACTGTGATTAAAGATTAAAGATTAAAGATTAAAACATAAATCTAATTATCTTCTTTATATTTCGTACTTTTCGTGGAGTAATGTTTGATTTCTACTGAAATGAAACCGAAACAACTGGATTATTCATTCCAACAGGCCCTTCTAGCAAAGACATTAACATTGGCCATTTTGCTTTCGTTTACATTGTTTTCAACCGCTATAATTCACCATATATGAATGGAGTAATGTCTTTCGTGGAGTAATGATGCACTCGCACAATTAACGGTGTAAACTGCTGACTGATAATTAAATTACTGTTTAGCTTAATATGTTGTCCAACATAACTGGGCAACACAGTGTCCATAGGGTACCAAGTGCAATTGTTCTGCTGGAGGAATTTGCTCCCAGAAATGTAGACATTTCCATCTTACATTTAACATCTCTGTATTCAGGATTAACTCGACTAACAACGTTCTTTCAAGGTCTGAATATTCAATTTTAACTTAGTTATCCTGTTCAGTGTCATTGACCAAAAAAAATAATAATAGTTCAATATCCATGCTAGACACAATCACAAAACATTTGTCATACTATGATAATGTATTTTACGCTTTCAATTGTTGTAGAAAAAGACGTTATCTGTAGACCACACCCAAGTAATCTTCAACACAACCCAAGACAAATTAGTTGGGAAGGCTCGTAAAACGCTAAAAAATGACACTACCCTTGGGTTTCAGCTCAATTAAAGGTGCGCACAATGCTTTTTATAGCCCCCCTCTCCCCCAAATCCAATGTTGAAGACGTCTATACAAAAGACAGTGTTAGTTGAGTATTTGCGTTAACAGCAACTTTGAAAGAGGGGGGACGAGGGGGGAGGGGTGAGGAAAACAAGGAACCTTCCCAACACTTTTGTCTTTGGTTGTATGAAAACTGAAAATAACTTTTAACTACTCATAAAATCAAAACTATTAACGATATAGGGCTAAGATATCGTCCGCTAAATGATAATTCATTAGTCTTACTTGTACGTGTCAATGTCAGAGGTTAAAACGTTCAAATTGACGGATTATTACAAATGTATAATAATGATCAAACGGTAACGGTTGCGTGACATAAATCCTGTGAAAACCTCGAAATACATTGCACTCTAAACGGCCAAATTTTATTACATAGGAAAGCGTTTTAGCAATGTTACGTTGTAAGTGAATGTTAATACGTGTTATTACTGAGTTCAATAATAGTTTTCTGGAATGACGCTTCAAAGTGCAGGTGGACGAAAAACATCACGTAGATGTACAATGATGGATCCGAAACAAGAAAATGTCGTTTAGGAGTAACTTAATTGAGCTTTCAATGATATACTAACAACACAAGCAAACAGAAAAAAACTTGAAAAGCGAATAAAAACGATTATTGGTATATTTATTATCTCTGTGTTAACGACCTGTCAAACTTGCGTGACCTTGCATGAGTACTTCTGCCAACATTTCTCCACAATACTCCGCACCTAAAAGCACTCAAAAAATAGCTTTTAAAAGGTCTTTCATTTCGATTACAGTGGATTGTGGTTAAGAACTTAAAAGCTCAGCAGAGGATCCTGTTATAAATCTCTAAAGTAAAGGATTTTCCTTATTTTGAACAATACTCCATTGGGAAACAGTTCTTGAAACATAAATCTAATTATCTTCTTTATATTTCTTACTTGTGTGTACTTTCTTACTATGTGGCCCTGACTAGTATGTTGGGAGACATACCAAGGTAATCGAAGCAATTCAGAGAAGAGCGTCCCGACTTATATGTGGCCCTGACAAAGAATATCCTGAAAGACGTCTAGAGTTAAAATGGGACTATTTAGAGCTGAGAAGGAAATATCTTAGCCTAGTTCAAATGTATAAGATTATATTTGGTTACTGTGATATCAATTGCCATCATTACTTTGATATTGTTGGAATAACTCAAACTAGAAGTAAGCATGAGTACAAAATAAGGCCTAAAGTTGCCCGTACAAATTATTTTAAATATTCTTTTTTTCATAGATATATTAATGATTGGAACTCTTTGCCTTCTGAAGTAATGTCATCTCCTAGCCTTCAGTCTTTTAAAGTTTCACTGATTAAGTACCTTCGCTCATAATTTACCTTAAAATACTAGGCATAGTGTCTTTAATATAAGTTTATGCATTATTATTAGGCACCTAGGTTTATATTTTATAGTCTAATTCATAGTCTTTTAATATATAGTTATATATTTATTATTTAATTTTTTTTTCTTTTTTGGAGGGTATGTCTTAGTATGGGAATTTGGTTTCCCCCTACTACCGTCCTGTTAACCATTTTTGTATTTTTGTTCGATTATATGTTAGTATTAGTTTATTTGTATCAGTTATGTATGGTTACGAACTGTGATTAAAGATTAAAGATTAAAGATTAAAACATAAATCTAATTATCTTCTTTATATTTCGTACTTTTCGTGGAGTAATGTTTGATTTCTACTGAAATGAAACCGAAACAACTGGATTATTCATTCCAACAGGCCCTTATAGCAAAGACATTAACATTGGCCATTTTGCTTTCGTTTACATTGCTTTCAACCACTATAATTCACCATATGTGAATGGAGTAATGTCGCAAGTTCGTGGAGTAAGGATGCACTCGCACAATTAACGGTGTAAAACTGCTGACTGATAATTAAATTACTGTTTAGCTTAATATGTTGTCCAACATAACTGGGCAACACAGTGTCCATAGGGTACCAAGTGCAATTGTTCTGCTGGAGGAATTTGCTCCCAGAAATGTAGACATTTCCATCTTACATTTAACATCTCTGTATTCAGGATTAACTCGACTAACAACGTTCTTTCAAGGTCTGAATATTCAATTTTAACTTAATTATCCTGTTCAGTGTCATTGACCAAAGAAACTACTAATACTTCGATATCCATGCTAGACACAATCACAAAACATTTATCATACTATGATAATGTATTTTACGCTTTCAATGGTTGTAGAAAAAGACGTTATCTGTAGACCACACCCAAGTAATCTTCAACACAACCCAAGACAAATTAGTTGGGAAGGCTTGTAAAATGCTAAAAAATGACACTACCCTTGGGTTTCAGCTCAATTAAAGGCGCGCACAATGCTTTTTATAGCCCCCCTCTCCCCCAAATCCAATGTTGAAGCTAGGCTGATGTCCATACAAAAGACAGTGTTAGTTGAGTATTTGCGTTAACAGCAACTTTGAAAGAGGGGGGGGGGGGAGGGGGGAGGGGTGAGGAAAACAAGGAACCTTCCCAACACTTTTGTCCTTGGTTGTATGAAAACTGAAAATAACTTTTAACTACTCATAAAATCAAAACTATTAACGATATAGGGCTAAGATATCGTCCGCTAAATGATAATATTCATTAGTCTTGCTTGTACGTGTCAATGTCAGAGGTTAAAACGTTCAAATTGACGGATTATTACAAATGTATAATAATGATCAAACGGTAACGGTTGCGTGACATAAATCCTGTGAAAACCTCAAAATACATTGCACTCTAAACGGCCAAATTTTATTACATAGGAAAGCGTTTTAGCAATGTTACGTTGTAAGTGAATGTTAATACGTGTTATTACTGAGTTCAATAATAGTTTTCTGGAATGACGCTTCAAAGTGCAGGTCGGACGAAAAACATCACGTAGATGTACAATGATGGATCCGAAACAAGAAAATGTCGTTTAGGAGTAACTTAATTGAGCTTTCAATGATATACTAACAACACAAGCAAACAGAAAAAAAACTTGAAAAGCGAATAAAAACGATTATTGGTATATTTATTATCTCTGTGTTAACGACCGTGTCAAACTTGCGTGACCTCGCATGAGTACTTCTGCCAACATTACTCCACAATACTCCTCACCTAAAAGCACTCAAAAAATAGCTTTTTAAAGGTCTTTCATTTCGATTACAGTGGATTGTGGTTAAGGACTTAAAAGCTCAGCAGAGGATCCTGTTATAAATCTCTAAAGTAAAGGATTTTCCTTATTTTGAACAATACTCCATTGGGAAACAGTTCTTAAAACATAAATCTAATTATCTTCTTTATATTTCGTACTTTTCGTGGAGTAATGTTTGATTTCTACTGAAATGAAACCAAAACAACTGGATTATTCATTCCAACAAGCCCTTATAGCAAAGACATTAACATTGGCCATTTTGCTTTCATTTTCATTGCTTTCAACCACTATAATTCACCATATATGAATGGAGTAATGTCGTTCGTGGAGTAATGATGCACTCGCACAATTAACGGTGAAAACCGCTGACTGATAATTAAATTACTGTTTAGCTTAATATGTTGTCCAACATAACTGGGCAACACAGTGTCCATAGGGTACCAAGTGCAATTGTTCTGCTGGAGGAATTTGCTCCCAGAAATGTAGACATTTCCATCTTACATTTAACATCTCTGTATATTCGGGATTAACTCGACTAACAACGTTCTTTCAAGGTCTGAATATTCAATTTTAACTTAATTATCCTGTTCAGTGTCATTGACCAAAGAAACTACTAATAGTTCGATATCCGTGCTAGACACAATCACAAAACATTTGTCATACTATGATAATGTATTTTACGCCTTCAATTGTTGTAGAAAAAGACGTTAGCCTTAGAGCACTATAAATATAATTAATGTCACTGTTCCTGGCATTTGCATAACGCAATAAATGTCACACAACGTGACAAAAGCATGTAATAAAAACAACAACATATTTGGTTTGGCGTAATGGGGGACACAGCCCTGTGGCACGTTATTTGCGACTTCGGGTTAAACGCACAAAAAATAAAGCCTTCCTTATCTTCCCAGCACCGCACGGGCTGGATTGGACAAGATTAAGGCAAGGTAAAATATGGCACGAAAAAACTATGCCAAGAGCTTGGGGGAAGTCGCTACGCAGACTTAAACGCACCACAAGGAGTGACCCCAGTTTATTGAAGGAGGCATAAACAACCCTTCTCCAAAGGGAGGGAGGGTGGGAAATTAAACAAAATATTACAAAGGTACACAATGTACACGTTCGGGCAAGACTGCTAGCATAATAGCCAAAGTTATTGTATTTGCTGCTTTTATAGCCAGACAGTGTCTCGGAGCCTGACCAATAGGTACACTTGTACCATACGCTAACTAGACGCAACGTGCTAAATTACTAACCATGAATAAAGCTTCAGAATAAAGAAACCAATGCGAGCAAGGCTTAGATGTATTTCTAGGCTATGTTACACCTTATCAGTTCAACCTTTGGACCTAAAGGCGACTGTACTAAATATATGAATAGGAGGCATTCATTTATGAATAGATGCGTTGAAATACACTGTTTACAGAGCAAGGCTTGCTCATGCTACCACCCCTGGGGCGTCACGTTCCATTAACTGCATTTTACCATCGTGTGCGGTAAAAGCCATAGTAATCTTCAACACAACCAAGACAAAATTAGTTGGGAAGGCTTGTAAAACGCTAAAAAATGACACTACCCTTGGGTTTCAGCTCAATTAAAGGCACGCACAATGCTTTTTATAGCCCCCCTCTCCCCCAAATCCAATGTTGAAGACGTCTATACAAAAGTCAGTGTTAGTTGAGTATTTGCGTTAACAGCAACTTTGAAAGAGGGGGGACGAGGGGGGAGGGGTGAGGAAAACAAAGAACCTTCCCAACACTTTTGTCTTTGGTTGTAGTTCAATACCAGTAAGACAAGCAGGCTGGTAAGTAGTAGTCACCAGTCCCTTTTAAGAGTCACTGGTCCCATAGGCCAAAGGGTTTGTATCTCATGTGCCAGCAATTTAACTAACATACTGATAACATACTGAGTACATCATACGGCATACAAGGTTGTGAGAATTACATGATGTACTCAGTACTTCATGCAGGCATTGAAGGGGTTAAACCACTGACTGGATTGATGCCTGGTTTACAATGTACATTTTTTTCCCAATTGTCTATTTTTTGTTTCTTTTCAGCAACTTCACTGAAGGTCAGCACAGCTCACCAGTCATCACAAACTCTGATTTCTGGTAAACGAGGTGAAATTCACTGTGGGATCGAAGGAAGGGCTGTCCAAGTTTTATGGAAAAAAGTTGTCCGTGGCAGAAAGCAACGTCTAGCCTTCCCAAGAGTATTGGCTTTAAATTCAAATTCGAAGACTCTTCGCTTCCACCGTGTCCATCCAGAAGATGCTGGAAAGTATGTGTGCAGTGCCTATTCTGGCACCTCTACTGCAGAAGCTACTGTCACTGTTGCCGTTACAGGTGAGTAAGACTTGTACTGCCTGCATGCATAAGTCTCCAGTTTCCTTCCCCAGACAAAAAGGGAAGAGAATAGGAGATATCTGCATGCATGATATCTGTATGCATGATATCTGCATGCATGATATCTGTATGCATGGTACTGTTTGTTCAAATGCAGGGGTGGGTGAACAAATGGGGGTGAACATCAAGCATTGAGTTAAACCACAGATTGGTATTCATGAGTCAAAATGAAATGGCCAAGAGAGTGGTTTTCAGGCAACACCCTTCCTATCATCTTTTACTCACCCCCCATCCCACAAGAAGTGCGAATATCAAAGCATATTTTAAAAATCTTCACTTGCCCCCTGAAAAATGCCTGCACTAAAAGTTCTGTTGATCAATGCAGTTCCAGATACATTGCAGATGATAAGGTTTTGAATTATTTACATGAGGCCAGTTTAATCATTCATTTTCCATGGTGAGAAAAGAAGATGGTGGTGGTCTTAACTGCATTTAAAAGAAGAATAATTTTTTTGATAAATTAGTTGTGTTTGGATGAGTTCTGTGTCATTTTCAAAACAATTTAACAGTGTGGTGCCAGCTAGAACATTTTTGTAAGTCTTGAAAGTTTTATCTTTCTCAGTTGTTCCAACAGCGTGGAAACAGCAAAAAAGAACCCATGTAAATGCATCTGACTGATGTCTGCACAACATAGGTGTCAAATAATGCTGTCCAAATTTTTTTCAAAAAGTTATAAATATTGGACAGTTGAAGGGCTCCCTGCAAGAACGTCCTAAGTGCGTTTTCCGTAACTTTCACTAAAATTGTATGGTTTAGGCCTTTAAAAGCACAGTTTTGTCAAATTAATGATTTATTATTGTTAAGGTACTTAAAACAGCTCCAAAATAGGGAAGAAAATCCACATCTTTGAGAAAATGTTTTGGGGCCCCTATGAGACCCTATGGCCCCCAGGACACCCTATGTATCTTTTCAAAAATAAAAATTATTCTGTTCGAAGATAGAACATTTGTTGACCTGGTTTTAATCCTTTCAGTCATATTTACATGATCCAGTCATAATTTTGGCAAGATTTCAGTGAAAATTTTGCAAAAATGCACTTAGGACGTTATTGCAGGGAGCCCTTCAGTTGTACTTGAATGGTTGCATGTTCATTTTCAACCAGTACACAGCAACCCAATCATATTTACAACTCTGTAATGTACATGTAAGACCCATATGGCTGTGTTTCAATTACCAAAAAATAATTAAGTACCAGGTGACTACAGTCAAACCTCTTAAAAGAAGTCAAGTTTACAGTAAATAAGGTGAGCCATTTAATTCCAGAGATTTTTTAAGACACCACTTAATAGAGGATGACTGCTTTATAGAGGTTTAACTGTAGTCACAATGAAGAAATTTGTTATCAGTATGGTCAAATGCATAATATTATTAAAAGGTTGAAATTGTGATGCCCTGTATTCTATAATACTGGTACTGTTAAATATAGCATGTAGTACCTTAGAGTGAGGCTTGCAGAGTTATCAATTTTGGCATTTAATCAAAAGCAGTTTCATAGAGGGTTCTTATCTAAAAATGATTTGATTTTCTTGACTATTTCTATGCATGTACTTTATATCCTCATGCGATCAAATAAGACCCCCCCACCCCCACCCCCACCTCCGTAAAGGGGCATTGTCCTACCAGGTTACCTACATGTGATTTCCATGTTATGTTGTCAAATAAACCAAATAAACAGGTAGATTAGATAAAATGATTGTACAGAGCAAAATAGATCAAGATGTTTGGGGATAAAGTGCAGGATTACAAGGAGGGATGTGGATTAGAATTCATCAAATTTGATTACGTGACAGCCAGCTAAGAAATTAAAATTGTCATTCTGGTGGAACTTTGATGAATAATGATTTTATGATTTTTCTTTAATTCATTTAATAAAATAACTGTCATACTACAAGCATTCTGATTGGTCAAAAATGTATTAACTATTATGCTTTAATTCATTGCAGATCCCAAAACAATGGACACTAATGTGGCTGCCCCACATGTCTGCCGTTTAGAAAAGCTCATTGGTACCGGCACTGGCAATTTCTCAACCAAATGGTACTTTGACAGCAAAAATGGAAAATGCCAACGCTTCCTGTACAGTGGTGTTGGTGGCAATGAAAACAACTTTGACAGCAAGGACTTATGTTTGCGGAAGTGCCTCCATGCTGGTTAGTATAAAACCCAAGTCAAAAGCGTACACTTATAGTTGGAAACTTGTCTTGACTTGCAACTTATTTTTTCAGCCACTACTTGCATGCACTTTCATGCACTCATATGTGGTTTCTCTTCTCAAGGTTTGATATGCAGTCATGCAAACAGTCTTTCTTATGCTTTGTGTGTTATGTTAAACCATCATACTTACACAATACTTACTTAAGCTCATTACCCCCTGTGGAGCATAGGCCATCAATGAAATGCTCTTACCAAATTGACTTTGGTGTGCAACTTAGATCATGAACCCCAAATTACTCAAAACAACTTTAAGTAGTTCCTTTTCTGCATCTCTTTTCCAACTATTCTGTGGTACCCCTCTCACATCATCCTAAGATTTCAATTAGCTATTGTGGGTAATTTTCTAGGGTGTCAGAAGGGAGTTCGGCCTTACAGCTTCTTTTGATTTTCATTGTCCTGCGTCATAACCTTCCATGGTGAAGACCTTACATCCTTACCCAAGTTGTGTTGTTGTGAAGTTAGTGCTGATGTTCCTGTACACAACAATGGTCTAATACGGTTAGAGTTGTCTGCCCTAAATCCAGGTTCTAACTTGTGTTAAGCACAAGCGCAAGCACAAGTGAAATATGCAAGTGCAGTATTGTTAATTACTTACTGGTATTAATTTTTTGGTCCTGCTTGTAAAATATTTGCACTGCATGAGTTGGGTTCTAACCAGTGTGCAACCAGAACCTCTACCCTGTGACCTGTCCAACCTGGGTGACTCTACTGGGAGTTATAACCTCATGCTGGCAGCTCCCCGAGTCACTATGAAACACAAGCAGTACCGTCACTACGAGAGGCATGAACCCTTTACTACTGACTACATAAAAAGAACAAGTGACACTGTAGTAAAGAATGTAACAAGTTGGAGTAGACTTATTTGATCAGTTCTTCTTTTCTCCCAGCTGGTGATATATGTAGTATGCCGGAACGCCCTGGTCCTTGTGAGGCATATTTTCCACGTTGGTTTTATAACCCGGATAAGGGAAAATGTGAAGCTTTTGTCTATGGTGGATGCAATGGGAATGCCAACAACTTTAAGACCACAGAGGAGTGTGAAGAGACTTGTTCAGGTAAGAGCTATAAGCAAAAGTGTGTTATTTGATGCTGCGTACTATCTGTGAGATACTTGTACATGTAGATACAGTATAATTCAAAAGTAAGTTACCAGCATGGCATTCCTCTTTTGCTTGATTCCCATCTTTTGCTGCAGTAAAAACCTGCATATTAAAACCTAATGGATACTCCATTTTTACGTTGTTTACATTGCATTTAGACCATTACATACAATGTATATTTCTAATAGGCCAATTCTGATATATCAAAATTCAATGTTGCCTCCATTCTTGGGAATAAAATTAACCATTCATCCCTGAACTTCAATGTGATTTCTTTTGTTTTATTCCCCAAGCCTCAGAGACAAGTAAGAATTTTAATTACCAGTAATAATTATATTGAAATACATGTAGGTCTGTTATATCGCTTATTAATAAATATATCCAGGGTTCAAATTAACTTTTTCCTAAGGGAGGCAACTGGCGACTAACCTAAAAGTTTTGGTTCCCAGATTGTAGGGTTTGGTCGCCAAAGTGTTTTTATTTTCGTTTGCTCCAAAATTTCCATTCTACAGTAAAAACACAAAATTTGACTTTTCTTTGCTTGTGTCATATAACAAGGCTGTTTCATTTAACAGAGTATATGGGGAGCAGGGGTGGTGCAGTGGTGAGAGCACTCGCCTCCCACCAATGTGGCCCAGGTTCAATTTCTGGCCCCGGCCTCATGTGGGTTGAGTTTGTTCTTGGTTCTCTCCTTGCTCCAAGAGGTTTTGCTCCGGGTACTCCGGTTTTCCCCTCTCCTCAAAAACCAACGTTATAAATTCCAATTCGATCTGGATAGAGGACCTGCATGAAAACCAGCTGTGGATGATGTGCTTTCCTCTCTAAATATAGTTATCTATTTTTATTTAGTATACATGCAACTTTTAAAGGAGACTCACAAAAACTGTGTAACAATATCGGAGTGCTGTGTCTCAGAAAGCTTGTTTGTCAACAGTCTTGCTAAGTCTTCGGTTCCTTTTCCACTCTTATTATTTATATTTTGTGTTTCTGTATTGGACTCTTATTAATTGTTAAGTTTTGTGAACTAGACATATATGGGGGCCTTCTTTCCATACTCTGATTCAACTAAATGTGCAACACAACTATTATTTTTGTTCTTCGTGGATATGCAACAACTTTGAATGCCAGATGAAGCACGTGTTTGTTAGCTAGTGCGGCCATGATACCTATTAGGAGAAACTGCTGAAACAACATGGTGCCAGGCAAACATGCTGATTGTAAAATCATCACTGTGTTTCACTACAACTGTTCATAGGAGCCTTAAGTTTTCCCCAAAAATAAAATCCATTTACCCTAGAATTTAAAATGCTGAGGGGAAGAAAGGTTAGTCGCCTACTGGCGAGCAGCTCCAAAATTCTGGTCGCCAACACTCAATTTTTGGTTGCATTGGCAACCAGTCAGTCACAATTTCAGAACCTGATATCTATAATTATAGATCTTGAGCAAGAGATGAAGCCTTTATTCTGGGAAGTATTTCATGCAGCAGCTAGGCAGCATTTGTTCTTTCTAATTTTGCAAAAAATTTGGTGACCTTCTGCCGACTGAGTCCTGTTGTTAGCAAAAACTTCTTCCTCTTCATCTCCTGCTTGCTGCTGTGTTGTAGTATTTATAGTGCTTATTTCTGGGTATTTCCTGGTTAGCTTCACCAGGGTCCCCATTAGCCAGCTGTGTAGATAAGATTCAGGTTGGTCTCCATGGTATTTGTGGTATCCCGGGGTCAGATGGGGGAGAGAGCAATTTGAAATTGGATATCCTAGATGTTTATCTTCCATAAAAAAGTTGTTTTAAAAGTGGATGTTGTGATGCCCTTTTGGCTAAAACCTTGATCAGCTTACACAACATCTTTTCGCGTTTTTGTGTTTTTTTTTTTATATATATATTTTTACTTTTCAGCGAGCCATGTTTGTGGTAAAGCCCCTGAAACTGGGCCCTGCAAGGCTTATTTTCGCAGATATTTCTTCAATCAAACTTCAGGGCAGTGCGATAAGTTTATTTATGGGGGCTGTCTGGGTAACAGCAACAACTTTCCAACACTAGAGTTGTGTCAAACAAAATGTCAAAAAGGTGAGTTTAAAAACTATGTCCACAGACTAATTATGTCCACAAATGTCCACAAACTAATTTTATTGTAATGTGGGTCTTCACCCTTTCACTCATTAATTTTAGTCAATTATGGAGACATACAGTGTACATGTGTTCTAACTTTTGAGTCTGTGGATGAAATCCTGTGGTGTGGCCATTCAAATGAAACCTCTTTGTCAATACTTTTGCATGGCACCATTTGTTTTTCACTATATTTTACAAAATGAAATTGACTGTACTCAAAACCGTTACCATGCCACTTTGCAGTATGGTATACCACAACATTTCTGAGAAAACTAATCTTGTCCATTCATTTTTTTATGTTTCAGCTTCCAACCTTACCCCTAAAGACAAAAGAGGTATTTTTGTATGTTTGCAGCTTCCATTATTGGCTGTTTTCTCAGACATCTCAGACGTTAAATGCATCTAGAATAAAAACGGGATGCATTAAAGTAGACGGCCAAACAGAAAAAACACAAGATTTTCATAAAAAAGCTATTCTCGGAAGTGACTGGACACAACTAAACTTGTCGCCAAATAAATTTTAAGAGCACGAATATACAAATGTGGCTAAATTCGTCCCAGTTAAGGCCATCTCGTTTTTATACCAGCCGTATTTAACGTCTGAGACGTTAAAGTCATCTGTTAAGTGCGTCTGAACGACGCACTTAAAATATAAGACGTTAAAGCCGTCAGACGTTAAATCCGTCTGGCTTATTTTCCGTTTTTATACTGAGACGTCAAAGTCGTCTTTAACATCTCAGACAATATTAACGTCTCTAGCATAAAAACGGCCATTGGCATTAATATATTTGTGTTAGATTTTTTTATCTCTGAGTGTTTGTAGAACTGTTCATAGCTTTTTGCTGGTAAATAAAGAATATTAAATAACCTTGTAGTTCAATTATTTATTAATAATTATTTTTCTAGAAAAACCAGGCCGTTGTCCATGGCAAAGAAACCCGCCTAGATATTGCATTACATCGTGGGATACTTGCAAATCAGATGAGGAATGTGATAGTGATAAGAAGTGCTGTATGTTTGGCTGTGGAAAGGAGTGTGCATTGCCACTGAGTGCCAACAAGCCTGGAAAGTGTCCTAAGGTACCACGAGGTCACAAGGTTTGCAATAAGAAAGGAGATGTGTGTGATAGAGATACTGACTGTCCAGGAACTCGCAAGTGTTGTTACAATGGTTGTCAAAGAGACTGCAGTGTACCAGAGGCTCCACAAAGAATAAAACCGGGTGTTTGTCCTGGGTTGAATGCCATCAATCCTAATCTGTGTAAAATCACAAAAAATGAATGTAAAAGGGATGCTGATTGCTTTGGTCATCTCAAGTGCTGCTTCAATGGATGTCACAATGAGTGTTTGAAGAGGCCAAGGCCACGCCCAAAGCCGGGTGTATGCCCCCTTGCCGACTATATCCCCCCTGAGAACTGTTCAGATACGGAAGACAAATGCATGGATGATACACAGTGCCCAGGTAGAGATAAGTGTTGTGCGACCGGGTGTCTTCAAGAGTGCATTACCCCACCAGCTGTCAAGAAGCCTGGCTTGTGCCCCATTGTAGATTACATTCCACCTGAGCTCTGTGAGGTAACCGAAGATGAGTGTGAAGAGGATGAAGATTGTAAAGGCCGAGATAAATGCTGTGCTACAGGCTGTATTAAAGAATGCATAACTCCACCTATCGTTGTTAAGACTGGGAAGTGCCCTATATTAGATAGCATTCCTCGTGAACTGTGTAATGCGACTGAAGATGAGTGTGAAAATGATAATGATTGTGAAGGCAAAGATAAATGCTGTGCAACAGGCTGCATTAAAGAATGCATCACCCCACCCATCGTAGTTAAGCCTGGGGAGTGCCCTGTAGCAGATAGCATTGCTCCTGAACTGTGTAATGCGACTGAAGATGAGTGTGAAAATGATAATGATTGTCAAGGCAAAGATAAGTGCTGTGCAACAGGCTGTATAAAGGAATGTGTGACAACCCCTGGGGAAAGGCCAGTTTTGCCTCCAAAAGTTGGTCGTTGCCCAAAACCATGGAAAGGGCTTGATGGTATATGTGATCGTCGTGGAGATATGTGTGATAATGATGAAAGTTGTAATGTAACAGCCAAGTGCTGTTTTAATGGATGTCAAAAAGATTGTATTGAACCTGTAGTGCCTGTGTCTAAGACAGGGGTTTGCCCAAAACCATGGAAAGGACAAGATGGCATTTGTGATCGTCGCGGAGACATGTGCAGTGTAGATATGGATTGTGATAAATCAGAAAAGTGTTGCTTCAATGGTTGTCAACGTGACTGTGTGAAGCCTGGCACTAGGGAATTGTCAGAAAAGCCTGGACAGTGTCCCAACCCATGGAAAGAACAGCCATGTGATCGGAGAGGAGATATGTGCCAAACAGATCTGGATTGTGGGGATTCTGGGAGCAAATGCTGTCATAATGGATGCCAAAAGGATTGTGTCAAACCAGGTGAGATGGGTTAACAAAGATACATGTACACTGTACACCATTATATTCTATTTCTAAGCTGCATCTGTATTGTTGCACCAGGTTTGTGGCTTTGTTTTTGTCTCTGTTTATGAATTCACTTTACAATGTATGTCATCCTCTTATAGTTCACAGTAACCGAAGCACAGTTTGACCAAAAAATTGCCAAATTATTGTGACATGTATAGTGCTTTTACAGAGATGCCAACCTCTGGAGATTAAAAATAGGGAGTTTTTTCTGGGGGTGAAATTCTTCACTATCACCCCCCCCCCCCCCAACCCCACCACGAGGCGTGAATCAAGCGACGTAGTTGCGATAATCAAGGGGGACCAGAAATTTTTGTTTTGGCTTTACCCTCTAAAGGTACCATTTTTTGCATTCCCGAGAACAGAAAAGCGTTTGTGAAGCTAAGATATGATGAAAGACCGCATTTTTTTTTGATTTTGGGAAAATTTGGGTTAAAATCTTAGCCTATTTTAGAGAAAAGATCCAAAGTTGCTTTTATCCGGGAGATTTGGTGACCCGTACGGGAGACCGGGAGATTCGTTCTGTATCAGGGAGACTCCCAGATAATCCGGGAGAGTTGGCCATTCGTGTTACCAAACTTACATGAATTACAATATTTTTATAAAAGTTTTGTTTTCATGATCAGTGAACCTAACAAAATGCCAGACAGAAACCCAAGAAGCACTTGACAAGCTTGCATTGGACCCCCCTATGGTGGGCGTGTTTGTGCCAAAATGTAAACCAGATGGACAGTATGAAGATGAACAATGCCATGAGCTGTACTGCTGGTGTGTGGACAAAGACGGAAAAAAAATGCAGGACACAGTAGTGAGAGGAATGGCTGTCTGCTTACCTCAAGGTACAAAGTAACCTTCCCCCCAACCGCACCAAGGTCCAAACCCAGTTAAACCTTCCATGTTAGGGGTATGGTTATTTTCTGGAACAGTGCATTCATGTAACAGGGTTGGACTTTGGCACTTGCCTGCTCGCCTGCTCGCCCAGGCGAGTGTCAAAACGGCCGGGCGAGTACAAATCACGGATCACTTGACCAGTTTGGCGAGTATGATTTTCATATCCAGAATATAATTAATCAAAATAAGCAAAACTTTTTACTTTCCACTTAAAAATAAGCTACACTGTCCACAAGCCAAAGAAGGCAATTACCAACATTTTGAAATCTCCAGCAAACCTGGTTCAGAAACAGGCAAAAATGGTTTCGCTTGGTGATTGTTACATGATGGATGTACTTGTACAAAGTAATACCTATATTATATTATATATATATATATATATATATATATATATATATATATATTATATTATATTATATTATATTATATTATATTATATTATATTATATTATATTATATTATATTATATTATATTATATTATATTATATTATATTATATTATATTATATTATATTATATTATATTATATTATATTATATTATATTATATTATATTATATTATATAATATATTAACTAATATTTTAATAGGATGCCCTTTCATTACATGATTTTCAAAGAGGTCCTACATCCTCTGGATGACCTCTGGTCATTAAAATAAACCGGAATCATCCAACAAGCTGCGAAACGTGGCAAGATGGCTATTTCCCCTCCGCTTTTACTATACGATTTCGACACTGCTTGCAAACTACAGGAAATTAGGAATATGTGTTGTAGGCTGAAATGAAATTCAGATTAAAATGATCTCAACCCAGTTTGATTTTGTATTTCTTTTGTCTTTGATTCATTATCATAAATCAGAAACAAAGGTAATTCAAAATCAAGCTAGGTTGAAATCATTTTAACCTGAATTTCATTTCAACCTACAACATACATGTAAGGTAAGGTAAAGTCGCACTCGGGCCACGATGGCCCACACGGCTGGAGCTTAACCCGGTTTTCGTAGCATGAAGCAACTAGGAATATTGCTACTCCTCCCTGGATGGGATGCTAGTCCATCGCAGGGTTACCCCCAGCATTTTGTCGCCGGTAACAACATACATGTATGTATCAGTAAAACTGGCGCACGTTTCAAATTTTGAAGTAAGTGTGCCGTTTTTTTTTTAATTGTGGATTTTATTAGATTTTTCATTGAAGAAATAGATTGAGTTCAAATACTGGTAGTGTCAAAATGTTGAGATATACCTTTCTAAATCAGCAGTAACAAGTGATAAGAATACTGCTAGTTATAAGAATACGACTCCTTTTAGGGAATACGAAAAGACAAGGACAAGGAAATTTTCACCAGAGTGGCAAGTGAAAACTGATCTGGGCGAGTGCAATTTGATGGTCAATCGTCCAGATGGCGAGTGCTCTGAAATTTTACTTTTCAACCCTGATATGACATCATCAACTAATGAGTCAAACATTTTTCTTTCTTAGACAAACCGGGCAAATGTCCAAAACCATGGAAAGGACAAAATGGGATCTGTGATTACCGTGGCGACATGTGCCTTCAAGATTCTGATTGTAGTGGAGATGAAAGGTGCTGCTCTAATGGATGCCAAAATGACTGTGTTCCACCTGGTAATGAAAAATGTTATTGTCTTTCCCTTAGTCAAGTCCACCCACCCCACCCCTGATTTAGTGCCTCTCCTCCTGCTCTGCTCATAAATGGATAAATTTTATATGTAAAAGAGCCTCTCATTTGGCTGTTCATTCCATTGGAAGATTCACACAATAGCCTTGCTGTGAAAATAATATAATTATGCACTGTGTATATATATAGTCCCAATTAATTAATACATCTCAACCAGTACTCACAGTGAGTGATAAGTTGTAAATAACATGTTGTTAGAGACTATTATTTCACCAACCTGATCGTAAGTTATTTTTTAACTGAAGTACAAACTGTAGATACGGTTAATTATCAACCGTTAATATAATTTTATTTCAGAGGGTATTAAACTTTGCAAGAAGCACAAGGTAGCACATGCTGCCAATCATGATGGGCCTCCTTTAGTTGGTGCATTTGTTCCCAGCTGCAAATTGAATGGAGACTATGAAGAGATCCAGTGTCATGGTTCGACAGGGTTTTGTTGGTGTGTAGACAAGCTTGGTAATGAATTGCCTGGCACGCGCACCAGAGGGGAACCTAATTGCATTCATTCAGGTATGATTTAAAAAGGCTACAAGAAACTTTTATTGGCTCTACATGTACTTGCAAAAAAGAACACTAGAACTGTTCAGCATTTAAAAAAGGCAACAAATACTAGAACTTGGCTTCCAGTATTTGCAATGTGTCATTTTCAGTGTGTCAATTTCAATGTGTCATTTACAATATGTCAATTTCAATGTGTCAATTTCATTGTGCCACTTTCAATGTGTCAATTTCATTGTGCCACTTTCAATGTGTCAATTTCAATGCGTCACTTTCAATGTGTCAATTTCAATGTATCGATTTCAATGTGTTAATTTAAATGTGTCATTTACAATGTGTAAATTTCAATGTGTCAATTTCATTGTGTCAATTTCAATGTGTCCTTTTCAATGTGTCAATTTCAATGTGTCAATTTCAATGTGTCACTTTCAATGTATCACTTTCAATGTGTCACTTTTAATGTGTCACGTTCATTGTGTCAATTTCAATGTGTCAATTTCAATGTGTAATTTTCAATGTGTCATTTTCAATGTGTCAATTTCAATGTATGGATTTCAATGTGTTAATTTAAATGTGTCAATTTCAATGTGTCATTTTCAATGTGTCACTTTTAATGTGTCGCGTTCATTGTGTGAATTTCAATGTGTCATTTACAATATGTCAATTTCAATGTGTCACTTTCAATGTGTCAATTTCATTGTGCCACTTTCAATGTGTCACTTTTAATGTGTCACGTTCATTGTGTCAATTTCAATGTGTCATTTACAATATGTCAATTTCAATGTGTCACTTTCAATGTTTCAATTTCAATGTCACTTTCAATGTGTCACTTTTAATGTGTTACTTTCATTGGGTCATTTTCCATGTGTCATTTTCAATGTGTCTTTTTCAATGTGTCACTTTCAATGTGTCACTTTCAATGTGTCAATTTCAATGTGTCATTTTCAATGTTTCATTTTCAATTTGTCAATTTCAATGTGTCAATTTCAAGGTGTCAATTTCATTGTCACTTTCAATGTCACTTTCAATGTGTCAAATTCAATGTGTCACTTTGAATGTGCCACTTTAATGTCATTTTCAATGTATTGATTTCAATGTGTCAATTTCAATGTGTCATTTTGAATGGTCAATTTCAATGTGTCAATTTCATTGTGTAATTTTCAATGTGTCATTTTCAATGTGTCAATTTCAATGTCATGTCTAATGTGTCAATTTCAATGCATTGATTTTAATGTGTCAATTTCAATAACTGTGTCATTTTAATAGAAAAAAGGTTGGAGTTTTGCCAGTATCAATTGAATTGTATTTAATGCAGAGCTGTCTGTAAGTACAGTTAGGTTCTGCTGACTGACACTTTCATTCTCTTTCTTTTTATCCACTACTTGATAAAAAATGGTGATAATTTGTTTACTTAGCAAAGAATGTGGGGGTTGGAAAGGATGGAACATGTCCCAAGCCATGGAAGGGAGCCACAGGTTTCTGTGACAAGAAAGGTGATGAATGTGGAATGGACTTTCACTGCTCAGAAAAGGAAAAATGCTGCTTCAGTGGCTGTCAACGGATGTGCGTGAAAACAACGGAAGCTCACCAGAAAGGAGGAACAAAGCCAGGACAGTGCCCTAAGCCATGGCTGGGTCAGGAAGGTTTATGTGATCGCCGTGGTGATATGTGTGAAAAAGACGTAGACTGCAAGAGAAACCAGATATGTTGTTTTAATGGATGTCAGAATGACTGTGTTGACCCTGGTTAGTGAGTTCAGTTCATAACATACCGGTATAGGATTTTGTTTACTAAATTTTCATGTATCTGAATTAAAGTTGGACCAGCGTAGTCAATATATTATGTACAGCTGTACTCACAGGTACAGGTGTTTGTCAGTGTACAGAATCAAGTATTCTTCCATTATAGATTTGTTATTTTGTTCTTCATTTGACTTTCACTTATTGTACATTACAAATGCTGATTTTCTTATAATATATTTTTTCCATTTCCAGGTCTGTCTACCTGCCAGAAAAGATATGAGGAGTCGTTTATTTTCCCTCCCTTGGGTCGATTTGTTCCAAGCTGCAAAAAGGATGGAAGATTTCATGAAAGGCAGTGTCATCCATCCACTGGCCACTGTTGGTGTGTTGACAGTTATGGTATAGAAATGCTTGGAACACGAACAAGAGGAAGGCCCAATTGCACTGTTCCAGGTAAAAAAAAAAATGACAACACATAACTGTTATTTGTGGCTACAGAGTTAGGAGTCCTTGTTGCATAAAACATTATGTGGTTGTGTAGGTGGGGAGGAGGGAGTTATTTCATGTTACAGGTGAGCGAACTGGTCCTGTTACAATCAATAGATTATTCATATAAGTCCCTATAACACAACGCCTGTCACATGCCACATTTGTCACACTATAGACTTAAACAGCCTATGGTAACAAGTACTATTTGGTGAAGAATTATTGGGTCAGGTGGGGGGGGGGGGAATGTTTCAGACCTGCTTCTCTTATTAAAGGCCTGAAGGAACTGAACAATTTGTTGGCGCTTGCATCCGTTTATCAAGTTAAGCCCCATTGTGCATGGTTACCTTTGATAGTTTGATTGGTGAAAAAAAGGAAGTTAGCTGATCATTTCAGGGTATTAAGTTAATATAATTTTATTACTTTTTTTTCTGCTTTGTGAACAGCTCCCATTGTTTCAAGTTGTGGTTTGGTGTTGATTCATGAGCTTTATTGCTATGTGACAGAAGTATAAATATTGTTTAATATTGTAATATTAATAATTTGTTTAATATTACAGATCCGTGCCTTTCCACTACCTGTCCTTACTATGGGGAGTGTGTTCCCAGCAAAGACCGTAAATCAGTTGATTGCAAGTGCAACATTGCATGTACTTTCATTTATGATCCAGTGTGTGGAACAGATGGTAACACATATGCTAATGAGTGTGTGATGAGGAGTACGGCTTGTGTACAAAAGAAGAACATAACAGTGGATTACAAGGGTGAATGTGAAGAAGGTGAGGGCAAGTGCTGTCCAGCTGGTTGTGTTCAATTTTCTGAGCTCATATTATGTCCTTGAGTTGGTGTACCGGTATGTCAAAGATCTGGTTAGCCGTGGCTTTGGTCCTGCTTAATTCTTTTGCTCCCAAAGTCAATATATGGAGACATGCAGCATGTAGTTATAATATTTGAGTCTTTTAATGAAATCCTATAGCGTGACCTTTCAAATGAAACCTCTTCAGGAGTACTTTTGCATGGTACTATTTGTTTTTCAATATTTTTCAAAATGAAATTTCGGATTTTGCCCATGCAAATTTTGTTTGGCATTGTTATGAGTTGAAAGGTTAAGCCTGTGATGCAACCTGTGGTCTTCATTATGTTGTCTATAAAAGTACACAATAAGGACTATAGACTTATCATGTTTGCATTATTAGTTACTTACCGTAAAACTCCTGCTGACACTCACCCCAAGTTTTTAAGCTCAAATGAAAAAAATATATGTTAAGTTCAGTCATAAGAATCTGCTCTTTGGAACATGAGGTAAACTTTAGTCCTTAATCCATTGAATCATTCTGTACATGTATATTATCACAGTAATGTTTTGATCAATGTTCATTCCATGCCAGATAAATCTTGAACTGACTTGCAATTGGTTCTATTAATCCTGGTAACTGAGGTCACTCAAAATAGCAGCTTGTTTACAGACTCATTCATTTGGCTTATTTAATTTATTTTGGGTATTCTTTTGTTGCTTTATATAATGGCAAACTGTCCCGACTGAAATATTGTGTTTTCATGATTATGGCCAGGAGAAAATAAAGGCTAGAAAAGTCAAAATTTCACAAGAATGGCAAGTTTGATTTATTGACAGGTGGTCAATAAATCAAATTTCATGAACTGTAATCCACTTCAATCCTTGCAATACTGCACTTTATCTCCAAACTACTGCTTTTGTTTTGCTCTATAGAATCTTTTTGTCCATGCAACTAAGCTATATATTTGGTGGAAATAAGCTAAGCGACCTTTTGCTATTTTATAATTAATGTTTACATGTACATGGTATGGCAATGCATTATGCCATACCATGGAAGGGTTTGTTAAGTAAACATACGTTGCAACTTTTTGTACATGTGCTCGCAGATAAGTCGCACCCCAGGGGGGGTACTCAGGTATAATAGTGACGGGGATGTGCGAATGAGGCCAAATTGTTAGACCCCAAAAAAGTCCTATCAGGCTAAAACCAGACCCAAAAAAAGACCGATGGCCCAGAATGTAACCCAAAAAAGTCCATTTTTTCTCTGCATAAAAAAGTTCCAAAAATGCACATCAAGAGAGTTCCAGACAGTTTTTGCACCCACCTTTCTTTATTCATCATGCATCTGTCACAAACTTTAGACAGACTGCAGTCATTCTTTGAAAGTGAGGAGCAATACATGTGTGACATGAAAATGAGAAGCCTGGGCTTCGCTTTTAGTCAACCACCCCAAAAAAGTCCTTACCAAAATCTTTCACCCCAAAAAAGTCACCACTTTTTCTAACCCAAAAAAAGTCCTCAGATTGCTAATTTCAAACCCAAAAAAGGTCTTCTCACCTCCCCGTCACTAATATACCTGAGTACCCCCCTGGGGTTGCACCCCTGATTTTGAGCGAACATATTTGTTAAAAAAATGCAGCTTGTCTGCTGGGTTTTATGGTATGTGGTGTACCATCCATTTTGAGGTAGTGCATGCACCATTGAGACGATGTTTTAGACCTAGCCCACCAGTTCATATGACTGACCAAAAAAGTGTACCGGTACAATATATTGTATGAACCATGCAGTAGACTGTACACCATAGTTTAGTCTTGTCAATATTAATTTTTGCCTACACTCTGGGCAAGGATGTTAAGCCAATGCTCTTATTGCTTCTTCTCAGACAAAGTAGATGTCTATGCTAAAAAATAATAGCAGATACATGTACAGTTCCTTGTGATAGTTTCTAGTATTGATTTGAAGGGGGATGAAATTTTGCTTAGTTCAAGTATACTGTAATGTTTCAGTTGATCCTTGTGCATCAGTATTCTGTGGCTTCTATTCCGAGTGTGATGTTGTCAATGGTAGTGTGACTTGTGTCTGCCCTGGTTCAGGAAGCCATCCAAGTTGTAGCAATGAAAAGAAACCTATCTGTGGCAGTGATGGAGAGATTTACAATAATATTTGTCACTTGATGAATGCCTCTTGTCAACAGCAGGTCATGGTCCTCCCTGCATTGCCAGAAAACTGTGGTAAGAGATTTATGTAGATTAGGCATAATTCCATGTTTGTCCGTTTGTTTTGGCTTCTTTTTTATGTGGAAGATTTTAAATTACTTTAATCCTTAATGCAGGGACATGTTCTAATAAGTCCATGTAGATTTTCTAAAAAATTGTACACTTGCACTGTAGCCTCATCTCTGAAACAGAGGATTAAAGCATATTTAGTTTCACTTTCATCTTGGCATTTCTTTTTGTTCTCATAATTCACCATATCTTACATCATTTGTCACCTCAGATGATGCCTTGTCAGTGTTGAACCTAACAACATGTGGGACACCTGTTATACTTGAATGTAGTAAAAATGCCTCTGTTTTCAATGCGTTCCTTATTGCTCAATGGATTGAGCCTCTGACCAGTTATCTGAAGCCATGGGTTTCATGTTGGCACTCAGATTTATTCTTTGTCTCCACACTTGTGACATTTGATCCTTTCATCTTGTCATATTAGTCTTTAAGTCATCCATTAGAACACTTCATTAGTAAACTGATACCCATTTGTATTAATATTCATAAGTTAGAATAGTATACCATATATAATGGTAGAATATGTGGATCAGTGGTCAACTTCATTTGACAGTGAATGCTTGCTAAGAAGGTTTATTGAGAGAAATGAACAGCCAGTGTTGCTGTTACTCAGGGACTGCTCACTCCATCTGTGAGTTTTGTGGTCAGTCTTGTGCATCCAGGAGGGCCTGATTAACAGTTTGTGAGGCCCGTGGCATATTATCAGCGCAGGGCCCCTCACTGGCATCCAGCACAGATTTCGTAGCCACAGTTGCACACATCAAGCACATAGAGATCTTTTAAGGTCAGCGGCTCACTCCATTCATTGCTTGGTGTCCCTTAAATATGTTGAATTGTAAAGAATGATTGGAAGAACAATTTATTAAGAATAATGTGGCAAACATTCTAATGGCATGCAAGCACTTTAAGTTACAATTCAGCTGAACTTCTCTGTGTGGAAAGGTATGAGTATAATACCAGATGCCTCTGTTTCTTAGGGTTTTGAACACTATTGTTTCTTAAATTGACAGAGGATCAGGTTGACCCTTGCAGCAATATCACCTGCAGTCATCCACTACAAGAATGCAATGTAACAGATGAGGGCAAACCCGAGTGCAAGTGCCCTGTCATGGCATGTACTCGTGATTATCAACCAATGTGTGGAACAGATGGTAAAACCTACTCTAATGAGTGCATGATGGACTTGCTAACATGTGAGGCAAACAAGATTGTCTCTGTGGACTACGAAGGAGAATGCAAAAAGGGTGTAGAGGAATGTAAGAAGAATCATCTGTCTCACAGTCTCATTTTTAACTTGTAATGAGTAAGATTGATCAAGTTATAGCAGATATAGACAAACATGCAAATTGTTACTCCTTCCTTCTTTTAGCTGTATACTTTTCTTGGTAATTGCACTGAGAGTTCGATGCAGAGGGTGGGGGCAGGGGGGGAGGGGGGCAGTAGCAAAATGGATATCAGCGGGGAGTGTCTGAAGATTGTATTGTATTCATGAGCTGGGTCATGGGAGCCTTTGATTTGAGTGGCTCTTGAAGCCTCAGAGTCTCTTTTTTGTAAAGCTTTCTTGGATTCTCTGTCAAAGTCAAAAGAGAGAAAAATTGATACTGCTCTTGCTGTCTCACAAAGTCATGAATTTACCATTGCCAGAATTGCTGTGGATCCACCGCAAACTATGACTGCCAGTTTCTTACCCAGTGCATTTGATCTTTGTTCATTTACAGTCAGTGTTTCTGCAGACCTATGCTCAAGCATCAACTGCAGCCATCCCATTGCCAAGTGTGAAGTCATTAATGAAACGGCGACTTGTGTCTGCCCTATTTTCAACACGCTGGAGTACTTCCCTGTGTGTGGCTCAGATGGTGTGACATATTCGAACCCAGGTGCCTTGGACATTGCTAGCTGTAACAGTGGAGGTGCTATTACAAAGATCAAGGATGGAGAGTGTAAGTGCAACTTCGAGCCTATTGTGCGTAGGTAGGGTAGGGGGGATTATGCCTTTGCCTCCCATTTCTAGTGCGGCCATGCAGGCTACCTCGATCCCTTCAATTCCAAAAGTGGCCAACATTGAAACAGAAAAATTTAAAAATCGCATTTCATGTATTGAAAGTGTTGAGAGACAATTAAAAGTACAAAATAAAAGTTTTTATTTGAATGGTCACAACTTGAGATATACAGGTTGCAAAGTTACAACCACTGTTATAAACGTAATAAACAGCCGGAGTGTATTTTGGGTTGGTCAAATTCATTTTTTTGCCTGAAGGATAATTTATTAAAAATTGTCATGACAGCAATGAACCATTACAAGACTGGCCATGTTTTTGTTTTGGCAAAATGCTTGTTGATTTAGCCATCACATAAGAAAACGCAAAAACGTTTTGAGGAAGCAATCCATTGTGCATGGTCAAGTTCCAGTAATTTTCAGTTTTTGTCCAAAATCTGCATTCGTCAAGCCTCTCTTGCATTGAGCATTTTGCTTTTGAGGAGAGATGACTCCATTGTGTACCAAGGGAGTCCACTTTTTTATTAAACCCTACCACCGAATACACTCAATGCAATGGACCAACAATACCTGCCAATATTTAAAGCTCTGTGCCCTTGGGTAATCAGGCACCCACCTATATATTAACAACAAGGTTGCACATGCAGCACTGTCTTCAAAGCATGTGAGCTGTTGAGTATTGCTTAATCAAAGAGTACTTCTGATGCCAGAGAGACTAACATTGAAAGAAAAATTGAAAACTATTGAAATCAAGTTTTTTAATGTTATTATTTTCTAAGTAATTAAAGTGTTGAAGTTTTGAATCAAAAACTGAGTCCAAAAACTTTAGTGCCATGGCACTTTCTCAAGTAAGTAATATACAGCTGTATGGTATGACTGTGAAAATAATAATGGTAAAGCTCTCCAATTTAGGTTCCAAATTACATGACCCATGTGAAGTCAGCCTTTGTAGTCACAAGCATCACATGTGCGAGGTTATTCAGAATGGCACAGCTGTGTGTGTTTGTAACATGGCATGCACACTGGAGTATGCCCCGGTATGTGCTTCTGATAACAAGACATACCCCAACAAGTGCGCTATGGAGGTTGCAGCATGCCAGAGTGGTCAACGTCTTAGAGTTATACAACCTGGAAGATGTGGTAAGTTGATGTTCAAGTTCTTGACGTATCATTAAATTTTCTTTCAAACCAAAGACAACTTTTCCCATTTGATACCATAACAAAGAGACCATTGCCAGAATTTGGAGGATCATATAGATCATGGCATAAATGTCTTATTATTTGTCATAGAAGGAGTGGTTAAGGAAAGGCCCAACATTTGCCCCCGACCATGGAAAGGTCAGGATGGGATTTGTGACCGCAGAGGAGACATGTGCCAGAGTAGTGCAGATTGTGAAGAGCAAGGAGGGGGAAAGTGTTGCTTCAATGGCTGTCAAAGAGACTGTGTTCAATTTGGTAAGTCTGATTTCATGTTTAGGAAAAGGGTTTGTTTTTAAAGAACCTGTGTTACTGCATGCTTGAGTGGGGGTAGTGACACACATAAATGTGGCTTGAGTTGAAGGTAAATTGGCCACGAGATTCAAAAGCTGACACTTTGCTCTGACAAAGGGTCAGCAGTACTCCAACTGTCAACTTTTGAATCTTTTTCTGGTGGCCAATTTGCCTAATCAAGTCAGTTAATAAAACCAAATTTTCATGTTGAGGAGTTGGTTGTTATCTAAACTATAGTGCAGCAGCATATGACTAATTAAATATGAATTAAGATTTGGGGCGGTTATCACTCATATCAAATTGTACAAGTTAATGGTAGACAATTAAACTTTTAAGCAAGATGTTAATGCGAAGAACAAAGTAAAACATCAGAGTCCCAGACATGAATCATACCTATGACTTCCATAAACCGGTTGGATGCTTTAACTACTGTCAGCTATGAGAGACTCGTTCTGAGCTGAAGGCCATAAAATTATAGTAGGTACTATGTGACTCCACCGCGGTCAAACATCCGAGGCATTTTATGTTTTATTTAGTGTGATTTTATTTAATGTTTAATGGAAATATGGGCAAGGATGTATAAAACAAATTAGTTGACGTTACTATCTTTTAATTTTTCTCAAAATGAGGAGCTTTTTTCCATTGCAAACTGACCAAAACTCTTTGCGCCTGATCAAAATTATGTTGGCAAATGGAGCCGACAATTCTGCAGTTCACAGTTTTTAAATGCTTAGAACTTTTTTAGTAAACTTTCAAAACGTTTGGGAAATTGACAGTGTATTGGCAATATAATAAATATTATTAAACTTTAAACCGTGAAAATGACAACATACCTTAACTTTTAAGTACTTTGCTTAACTTTTGCAAATTTCTCTTGTTTAACCGCGGTTAACTGTATGACATGCATCCTGCATACTGCTAGGATCAGCTATGACAAAAGTGTCAGGTGAGGTGAGGTAAAGATTCAAAGATGGTGAATTTCAAGCAAGCTGTGTAATGAAATGAGAAAGATGTACCTTCATCATGTCACGAATGTGGGACAAAGAAACCTGTGACCTTTTGTGAAGGGAACTGTTGTTATCATTGCTAATGAACAATATCTTCGCTGATCATGGTTTTCTATACTTGTACACTGTAGGTAATCTTGAATGTCCTCAGAAGTGTCATCCAAATGCCCAGTGCATAGAACTTGTGATTGGAGGCCGACAATGTGTTTGCAATCCAGGATATGAAGGGGATGGAATAGAATGTGCAGGTGAGTTGTTTTTTGGTCTAGTTCTATTTATTAATTTGCCATCTATGGAAGATCTATCTCAGTCAGCTTTGGTCTGTTAAAAGGCCTATTTCAATATATGAAATAACCTGTGGCTTGTAGGCTTTGGGAAATAAAACAAAAGAAATCATAATGTTTTACAGGAATGGGATGAATTATTAATTCCTTTTTTATATCCCTCGAAGCCTCTGTGTCAGGAATTTGTTGAATCTGTGTTAGAATTTTAATAGTTATCAGAGCTTAGTAAAAATTGGTGTAATGTTCCAGCCTTAAGATCGGGCCTGACAAGAACAAGAGTTAACAAGAGTTCAATTAAACTCTCACTCTGGTTTGGCCTCAAACTCTTATATGCTCTCTTGGTGAGTTCTCAAAGAGTTTGAATCTGCTTAAATTTTCATAAGTAGTCTATGGGAATTCTGAACTCTCGCTCTTGTTTAGCCACAACTCTCAAGCACTCTCATTGATCACTCTGTGCACTCTCAAAGAGTTTGAACTCTCATCAACTTTCATTCCTATTTGGTGCAAGCTTTACATGTATCTCCAGAACTTAACATGGTTAATTCTGTATCATGAAGCAACTAGAAGTGTTCGTGACATGATGGGCATTATTACATCTTCCTCATTTTTATTGTTCTGCAGCTGACCCATGCAGTGTGAAAAAGTGCAAGCATTATAGCAGGTGTATGGAGTTGCATGGAATGGGCAAATGTGTCTGTCCAGAAGTGTGCCCAGCACTTTATGCACCTGTTTGTGGCTCAGATGGAAATGTTTATGACAATGAGTGTCAAATGAAAGTAGCATCATGCACTCAACAGAAAAAGATCACTTTAGCCAGTAAAGAAACTTGTAGTAAGTCTGTGTCACTATTTACCATTTAATGTTAGTATATACTGAAACAGTGGATAGCATTGTTGGCGCACCCTGATTGGCTACTGAAACTCGGAATAGCAAGTGCTATTCACCTCCCAGCAATTTGCGCGCGAAAATTGTAATCGTTGACAGGAATAAATGAATTAAAAAGCATCATTTTCGTTATATTATCTCATTGTTTCAGTATATACTAAAACAGCTATTCACCTCAGTGTAGGTGCGTAGTGGTGGATATTTACCGAGCGGCTGTGAATAGTTGTTAATTATTTTTATTCCAAACCCTTTCACTCTCAGGGTCAGTTTTACAGCTTAGCATGGAACACGGTTCTTACTCCTTGAACACCAAAAGAAACAATCAGAACGGCTTTCATTTAAAAAGTCGTATCAATACACACAGACTCAATGGTTTGACTCAAGGAAAGGGTAGCATTTGGATGAGCATAATTATGCCATTGTGTATCACCATTCAAATACAAAATAATTATTTTATTGATATATGTTGAGCAGTGTTTTTCTGTGGTCCTTTTAGTCATACATTTCCTCCAAGTGCAAGTTTTTGTAAATTTTTCTTTGTTCAAGGCTTGGTGTTATGCAATACATGTAGCTTTTTTGAATGGTCAAACAACAGATTTGATAACCATATGATGAAAACCATGGTTTGTCACTGAAATTCTGTTTTGTTAAATCAAGTTTGATTATAAATAACTAAAATTGTGCTGTGGCTTGAACATGGTCATCATCTATTATAATGATTTCTTTGTTATAAGGATAAAGAGTTAGATGTTTATTTTATACTCAACAGAACCAGACCCTTGCAAGAAATCCAACTGCAGTCACCCACAACATAGATGTATCAAGACGTCCGTGGGAGCGGTCTGTGTCTGTCCACCATCTGCATGCACGCGGGAGTATGCCCCTGTTTGTGGCTCAGATGGTAAAACGTATCCTAACAGCTGCGTGCTAAAGGCAACAGCCTGTGAAAGGAGTCAGAATGTTACATTGGCAAGTCAAGGAGAGTGCACAGAGGAGAACACAAGTGAGCAAATCTTAAGAACTTGATGGTTTGTACTGGTCCAAGTTCTAAATGAATCTACACATGGAGTAGTATTTTGTCCTACTCTGAACATCCAGAGGCCTTGAAAGTACTATAATTGTATATTATTTTGTTTCCAGTATTTTAAACAAAATAGTGCAATGACTAAATACATAAGCTGAATCAAGCACCAGAGGGAAGTTTGGTTTAAGGTGATCAAAAAAAGATATTACATTATGTGCCACAAGTCAGATATTTGTAACCAAAGAGCTTTAATAATTGCAAACTACTGTAAGTTGAACAATTTTCTCCAACTTGTTATTGTTGAAAAGGTATATTTCAGCTTTCAAAGTGTTGCTAAATGATAGCTGCAATAACTAGTCCCTTTAATCAATCTTGTTACTCCCAAGAGTAACAAAAATCAAAATTCAAGGAAAATCCCAAATTTCATTTTGTAAAATATTGAATGGTGCCATGCAAAACTACTGCCAAAAAGGTTTCATTTGAATGGTCACACCATAGGATTACATCCACAGACTCAAATGTTAGAAAAAATGGTACCATGCAAAAGTACTGCCGAAAAGGTTTCATTTGAATGGTCACACTATAGGATTTTTACAATTTACCCTGGGAGTGAAAGGGTTGATTCATATATGTTGTATGTATTAATATTTTACAGACCCCTGTGATGTGCCATCAGTATGCACACATCCCTATCACAAGTGTGAACTGGTGGGCAGCAGGGCAATGTGTGTCTGTCCAATGATTATCCCAGCAAACTTGGCATCAGTGTGTGGCTCAGATGGTCAGACATACCCCAATCCCGCAGCGCTTGAAAGCATGAGCTGTCTGGCAAACAGAATTGTGGAGATACAGTATGAGGGCCAGTGCACAGGTGTGTTAAGATAAAGAGCCTTTGTCTGAATCTGCAGTTGTTTCTGATTTTCGTAATATTCATGAAGTAAAGGTGGGGTAGCCTGGTGCTTACACTAACAGTCTTTCAATCTGAAGATTCATGGATCAGACCTGGTCTCTCTCACATTCTTTTGTTTTCATTGGCAATAATATTGTGTATTGTCATTCTCCAATCAGGCTTATAAAGTAGGTCTCTTTGTAAGGCTGTGCTTTATGAGCTATCATAGGGAACCCAAAGGGAGTCACTGCTAGAGAACAGCCCTGCTTTGCATTAGACTAGCATCCTATCCAAGGGAGGGGGGAAAAACAATAGTTTTAGATACTTCTTGGTGCTGAATCTGGACTTTAGAAATGGCCCAATTGGCTGGCTTGGCTTTGTATGCCAACTTTTAAAATGGATGCTAGTCCACTCTAAGCTTTTCCCAGTTTTACACGTCTCACCCATAACAAGAGAATCTTTATGCTAAATACAGAAGAGCAGGTTGTTAACAACTAAGCGAAGTGCAACTCTGCAGACTACAAGTTGCTGGACTATTAGGCCTGTTTTAGTTTTTTATATAGACTCAGGATGGATGTTCTTTACACTGGGTCTGCAGTTTTCAGTCTGCACTCTGCAAAATAATGTTGTCACTGATGACCAAATTTGTTTTTTTTTTTATTAGTTCCCACAGATCCTTGTGACATTTCTCTATGCAGTCATTCTCGACACCACTGTGAGGTTGTGGATGGCATGGCAACATGTGTTTGCAATGAAATCTGCCCCCTTATCTTGCTGCCTGTCTGTGGATCTGATGGCCAATCTTACCCAAATAACTGCAGTCTTGAGGTTGAAGCTTGCACAAGTGGAAAGGAGCTGACAGTTGTAGCAATGGGAGAGTGTGGTATGGGCATTAGGTGGCACTCCTTTTAACCAATCTAGGTCTGGATTCTGTGTTTTGAAAATTTGCTTTTCCTTCTGATTTATGATGCAAGACTGGAGGTGGATCATTCAGATTAATATTTGAATCAGTTTTCATGAGGTGTTGTTTTTCCAGACAATGCCTTTGCACATGACTGCATTTTTTTTGTTTTACATTTTACTCATAACATTTATCAATAACGCATCAGGAAAATGCCAAAGAAAGGCAATTTTAATGCATAAAGTTCAGTTTTACTGTGTCACTGATACAGAGTACTATAGCTTCATCACTATAACTTTTATAGTTGTTCTTATGATGAAATATCTGTATGCTTTATAATGGGTCACTATTATAAATATACCCAGGAGGTCTTCACATCTTAAAAGATCCTCAGAAGTGTTCAGTAAATGAAAACATTCCAAAACCTAAAATATATTTTTAATTTTCAAAATGCTCCAGTTTTGTTTTTGGTGGGTTGTCACAAAATGTTTCTTACTGTTGCTTTGGCATTTGCAGTGATAAATAATTTATGGATTAATTTCCAGCATCAAATACCTTTTTTTCTCATTAACCTTACATTCTGATTTGCATATTATTATGTTGACAACTTGTGAAACATAGTTTCAAAACATAATGATTGATGTTCTGTGCCCATATTAGACCAGTGTGAAAACAAGGTGTGCCCTGATCCAAGACAGTACTGTAGAGTGGTAAATGGCTCAGCAGCCTGTGTGTGTAATGAGATCTGTACTTTAGACTGGAGTCCAGTCTGTGGATCTGATGGTAAAACGTACCCTAACAAGTGCAGTTTGGAGGTGGAGGCTTGTAAAACAGGCCAGAGGTTGAGAAAAGTCCAATCTGGAGAATGTGGTAAGGATATACCGACAATTTACAAGAAGGTGTATGTTATACTAGATAACATTATGTACATGTATTGAGACCAGTTACTCCCAGTCATTTTCAAGAACCTCAAGATGGTTTTTGCATTTATGGCCTTTAATAAAACTCCATTTAAAATAACATTTCAGAACAGGAATTTTTCTAGTGTTTCAGAGGCAGGATTGGAGACTTTATTTTGACAGCACTCAACATTTGGGCGAGTGAATTTTCGGACCTGCACCAAAAAAGCCACAATTGTACTCATCCAAGGATATTCGACACTCGCCTGGGCATCAGTGGGCAAATGTAAATCTCTGTCCCTGCACTGGAAAGCATTTTTGGCATTTTGAAAAGTATTGTAACCCAGGAGTGGTCTAGATCTAATTTTTTTCTGTTGAAAATCAATATTACAAAGCAACAACTCCATGTAGCCATATTAATAATTTGTGTATTATTATACCATCACCGTTTGACCCAGGACAGACCTTTGATATAACTCAACAATTGTCACTAGCTAGAATGTTACACATGCTTTGTCAGAAGCTTGTGTGGCATTCATCTCCTGTTGCAGTGAATAATGATATGACATAGTAACTGCTAGAGGTTACTTGACAATTTGAGATCAGTCTGTACATCTGCTCATTTAATTCCTTCCCAATCTTGCCATGCATTTCATAGTGATCTGGAAATATTTACCCTCCCCTATTCTCCAGCACCAACAGGCGTGCTAATACATGTTTCTTTCCATGAGTTATCCTGGCGTTTCTTCAAGCAACTCCCTTAAGATTTGTGGTATATAACATGGATCTAAGTAAATGTTTCAGGTTTAAATATTTTATTGTAATTTTAATAAAACTATTTTGTATTTCTGTAGCTTCAAGTTGTTGTTAAGGATTATTCATCGCTTTGTATTTTCAGACTCAATGGCTGGGGAATGTCCAGTGCTGAACCCTACTCCAGTTTGTGCTGGAAACAGAACAGGCTGCGCATCTGATGATGAGTGCTCCTTTGGAGAGAAGTGCTGTCTACAGAAGAACTGCTCAAATAAATGTGTCCAAATACACCCTTTACCTCCTCCATGTAAGTAAACATTTACCTGCCAAAGAATATTTCTTGTGATTTTATGGTCTTTTTTGTGCAAGTGTGAGAGATTTGTAATCATAGCATCATCTTCAGGGGAATGCGGGATGTCTTATTGTTTGACATAGGCACCATCTTGTGGATTAATGTTGGTGTTAATGCTTCCAAATTGTGTTTTACCGGTGAGAGACCCCATTTGACCCATTTTTGTCCACATAACAATCAAATGAAATGCCCCACATCTGCTGGTGGTCCTTCCCCTGTCTGGTTTAACATTGCTAGGTGCATAAGTTTCTGACAAAACTGTGGTACTGGGTCAGTGGAGGAGAGAAACATGAAAATTTGATCAGGTAAATTGGCCATGGTAAAGAGATTCAAAGACTGATGATGTTTTGAGCGATTGTCCTTCACCCCCATTGATAAAACCAAATTTTCAGGTAAGGAAAGTGCTTCTGATTTGAAGAAATTTGAACTGATGTGGTATTGAGGAATTCAGTAATCTTCAGTTTTGCCAAAAAAAAAAAAAAAAATTCTGGTTCTTTCTCTTCCAGCATTTGAAGGAAGGCATGTGTTTGTCCCATGTACAAGTCGTGTCAACAACTCATCTGGATTTAAATTTCTGCTTGTCACAGACAATTAGACATACATTTGATGTCAATTACTGTATATTTGTAACCTATATCAGAACCTTCTTCTCTACTCTTTTATTTAGCTCAGCTGTTAGTCTGCCCTGTTATTGAGCCAACGCCTGGCTGTGGACAGCCATCAAAACCCAACTGTTTCACTGGTGGACCTAAGTGTCATCCAGGAGAGGCTTGTTGCCTTGATCATGACTGTACTCACAAGTGTGTCAAACCTGCCTTACCCGATGGTGAGTCTTGAAATGCATCATGTCTTTTTTCCTGTAAAATAATCACAGTTCTACATACAATTTATGTAACAACAAATGAGTCTGAAAGAGTTCCAAGCCTTCTGTGAACCAACAGATACTGTTTTAATGTAACAGAGAAAGAAGGTCCTGCCTTTGCTATGACAGTCAAATTGCCAGACCCACATGTGTTTTTCACTTTGACCATGTAGAAATTCAGTGTTCCAGTTAACTTTCAAAGGCAGGGAGTCAATAAATAATTTCAAGGGGTCAACGGGTTGCGGGTCTCTCTAAATCTTTTCAAGTTAGCCAATTGATTTGTCAGGTCAGGAAGCCAGCCTTGTCGGGTTTTTGACCCGAGACCCCTTCTTCATTTAAGAATGAGTAAGAACCACTAAGGACCCACCAAGCCTTTTGAACATGGTTGGTGGTGTTCAATTGCCTGTTGGGTTGGATGGGTGGGACCACGTTAAGAACAAAACATTGCAGTGGTGGCCACAATATCTGATATCATTTCCAAAGTGGTGCTACTGGAGAAAAGTTGTCTGAAGCTGGAGAGCAAGACTTGTGGATGAGAAAAGAAACATACTGCTCAAGAAAAGGCCCTGGATGTAGCCCATGCAGTAGCCATCCAACCAATTATGTTTAATGTAGCAACTGGTCTCTTTATGAAGAGACATACTGGTAATGTAGAATCTCTTGAACGTCATGGACTTCTGTCATTTCAAATTCCAGACCTGGATAATCAGCATTGGTCATTAAAGTCATGGAAAGTTACAATTTTGTGTGAAAATTTAAAATCTTAATTGTGAGCAATTGATAGAAGACAGGTCCACAATCATCCAGTTTTCATGAACTATCCAGGTCATGGATTTTCGTTATAATACACTCATAGGAAATCATGGAAAAGTCAACAGCTGTAGTGGAAGAACCCTGTATGAGCATTCTCACATCATTATTTATTTATACACTGCATTTTGTTAGGTTCACGGCCTGGTGAATGTCCAGTTCCAAATCCAATACCAGGATGTGCATCAGTAACTGGCTGTGAATCAGACAGTGGATGTAATCTTGGAGAGAGATGCTGCCTGCAATCAAACTGCACCAAGACATGTGTCAAGACTAGAGTTCCTCCATCCCCACCTCCAGATGGTGAGTATATGAGAAGCACTCTCTGATGGAATGTTTTCATTCATTTTTTGCTGGAAAAAAGGAAAAGATAAGAAACCAACAGGCTGTCAACCAGGAATTAAATTACCCGTTTTCATTTCTAGCGGAACGTGAGGTATGTTGTTTTCATAAAACAACCCCCTTCTGAAGACTCTGTATTCATTCCCAGAGAACATCTTAGCAATGGTCTGGAAATAGTATACCAATGAAAAAAGCCTCTGACTGTTTGAAAACAAATGTCAACTGACCAAATCTTGCAACTAATGTAACATTGTTTATGGTTGCCAACACACTGAGATACATGACAGCTCAAAATGGAAAGTGGCTTCAAATTGGCCAAGAATTATTAATAAGACTACCCGAAATTGAATCCGAGGACAAGTTGATAACCACATGTCTCTCGTTCGTCAAAAGTTGTGTCCAATCAACAGAATAAAATTATTTGCCAGCTTTCCTGATGACAAATGTCAGAAGAAAAGGAGAAAAGGGATTAAAAAAACACACACGCAACAGGTACTTGCTTCTGAAATCAGAGCCATATGTCAAAACCATGTCAGAACCATGTGAGAGAGAAACAAAAAAACAACTTCCCAATCTCATGTCTATGATTTGCCACCCGGCAAGCAGAGTTTTATACCTATGCTGTACCAGCGTGCATACATAGCACAAAAAAATAAACTTTGCTCAAAAGTAAAGATTTGATTGCCTGGGTGAAATGTGTATTTTTTACTAGCAATGTGTATTCTTTACATGCATGTTTTGTTTGTGTGTAACCCTTCCCGTCCTTCTTCTTTTTTTCCAGCTCACCAGTTGGTCTGCCCTCTTATTAATCCAATGCCTTGGTGTCAACGGCCATCAAAACCCAACTGTTTCACTGGTGGACCTAAGTGTCATCCAGGAGAGGCTTGTTGCCTTGATCATGACTGTATTCACAAGTGTGTCAAACCTGCTTTACCTGATGGTGAGTCTTGACATTCATCATGTCTCTTGCTTGAAAATGAAGAAACGTGATAGCAAATATTAAGCCTGAATTAATTTGTAAGCTTTAAAAGAACCAAGGTTTGAAGGGGTGGTGTCGTGATTCTTCCATACAAAAGTGCTCCTTGAAATAAGTTGGTCAAAATGCTAATATACAGAACAACTTTTTTATTTTTAAACATGTTTCGATCGATCTTTGATCATTGTCAGATGCAAATGAGCTTCAAAGAAGTTACAGAAATTTTGTAAAAAAAAAAATTTCCCCAAAAAAATCTGGAACTTTGTAGCAAATTTGCAACTGACAATAATCGATGATTGATTGAAACAAATCTTGTTAAAAAAAGAAAAAAATTTCCCTGTTTTTGAATATTATTTTATCTAGTATGCTTCTACAGTCGTTATCAAAAACCTTCGACCACTTGACTAAATTTGGATTAATTTTGTAGTGCATTAACCCCCTCCCCCCTTCCCACCCCCTATATCAATGTTGGGTGGTGATTGGAGATACCGGGGGCTTGCCAACCGCATGAAGATTGATTTGGGTTCCAAAGTTTAGATCCAACATTGATATAGGGGGCCCGGGGGAAGCGAACATCAGCAATGTAGACTGAAAATTGTTAAAAAGTCAATTGAAATATAGGGTGGTCGAAGGTATTTTGCAAACGATTGTCCGAGAGAGAATTCGCAAAGCGTTGTTTATAAGAAGACGTTACAAACATATATGTATTGATAGGCTATGTTGACAGTATTGACAAAATTTTTTTTTAGCTATATCCCTATAGACATGAAATATTCGGCATTTTATGTGAAATGACGTCATTTTCTAACATTAACCCCAGGTAGTATACCGAAGTGTACAATAATAATCGTTTTTATTCGGTAATAATTTTGAAATTATTTTTTTTAAAGCAACACAGACATATAATTAATTGAAAAATAATCAATATCAAGCGAATTCAACCAAGTATTTAACTTTTATCTCATTTGTGGGATCCCTGTGTAACACCAAAGAATTTCCAAAACAAGGATGTTGTCTTTGACAAAGACACCGCTTTCTTCGCCACCGCTGACGCTCCTGTTACTCTTGTCAGAGTAGGTACCATAGACACCACGAATACCCAGATGATGGCAGTACGCTGGCGAGCTTTCCAGTTCACGTATCAAGTGAACGAAAGTGAACGCAAAGAATTACGGCCATGTAAACGCTGCTTCGCAGAATTCATATTGAGCAACAAGAGCTCCAGCAGCTAAATGTCACGCTGTGTCACGCTACTATAATTCCACGATGCTCGCCTATAAACTCAAATAGCTCCATCCACGTTAAACATTTAGCATTTCATGATATTATTACATAATATACTACTAAAGATAAACATTATCTAAGCTAATTACTGTTTGTAATTTGCCATAGCTGTACATAATTGACGATTCTCAGCGTGACGACGAAACAAAGAATATATGTCACTGTATCTTTTTATGTCACCAAAAAGCGAGAACCGTTGAAATATAGTTTATTTACCGTCCAAAAATTAACTTCAGGATTCCTAACATGATTATCCTTATTATTTCTCTCTAAGGAGAGTTAACATGCAGTCATATGCGAAAGTAATCGTGAGAAATTAACAATAATCACCGAGCACCGTGCATGCGAATCGTGAGAAGGACTCAAACACACCAGCCCTCCCCCCAAAGACATGTTTTGCCGTGTACAAAAAATATTCGTTTATTTTGCTTTAATACTTTGCACGTCCACCTTTTCTTGTTATAATAGCATTGATTCTTTTAGGAAAACTATCGATTAAAGAGTTTATAAACGATATATCAGTCTCTTTCAGCGTATTCAGCACTCGTTCGTTAAAATCCGAAAATGTTTCTTTTATGTTTCTTGAAATGGCATCATTATCTAGCTAGATTGTACTATTTTTGACGTATTTACCTACACTATCATACACTTTCGCACTCGACGATTGTTGTATGTTTTAGTTTAGACCTATAACATAGTTTGTTCGCTACTTAAAAGCTTGTGTTAAGAAAAATACTTCGGACAATCGTTATCAAAAACCTTCGACCACTTGACTAAATTTGGATTAATTTTGTAGTGCATTAACCCCCTCCCCCCTTCCCACCCCCTATATCAATGTTGGGTGGTGATTGGAGATACCGGGGGCTTGCCAACCGCATGAAGATTGATTTGGGTTCCAAAGTTTAGATCCAACATTGATATAGGGGGCCCGGGGGAAGCGAACATCAGCAATGTAGACTGAAAATTGTTAAAAAGTCAATTGAAATATAGGGTGGTCGAAGGTATTTTGCAAACGATTGTCCGAGAGAGAATTCGCAAAGCGTTGTTTATAAGAAGACGTTACAAACATATATGTATTGATAGGCTATGTTGACAGTATTGACAAAATTTTTTTTTAGCTATATCCCTATAGACATGAAATATTCGGCATTTTATGTGAAATGACGTCATTTTCTAACATTAACCCCAGGTAGTATACCGAAGTGTACAATAATAATCGTTTTTATTCGGTAATAATTTTGAAATTATTTTTTTTAAAGCAACACAGACATATAATTAATTGAAAAATAATCAATATCAAGCGAATTCAACCAAGTATTTAACTTTTATCTCATTTGTGGGATCCCTGTGTAACACCAAAGAATTTCCAAAACAAGGATGTTGTCTTTGACAAAGACACCGCTTTCTTCGCCACCGCTGACGCTCCTGTTACTCTTGTCAGAGTAGGTACCATAGACACCACGAATACCCAGATGATGGCAGTACGCTGGCGAGCTTTCCAGTTCACGTATCAAGTGAACGAAAGTGAACGCAAAGAATTACGGCCATGTAAACGCTGCTTCGCAGAATTCATATTGAGCAACAAGAGCTCCAGCAGCTAAATGTCACGCTGTGTCACGCTACTATAATTCCACGATGCTCGCCTATAAACTCAAATAGCTCCATCCACGTTAAACATTTAGCATTTCATGATATTATTACATAATATACTACTAAAGATAAACATTATCTAAGCTAATTACTGTTTGTAATTTGCCATAGCTGTACATAATTGACGATTCTCAGCGTGACGACGAAACAAAGAATATATGTCACTGTATCTTTTTATGTCACCAAAAAGCGAGAACCGTTGAAATATAGTTTATTTACCGTCCAAAAATTAACTTCAGGATTCCTAACATGATTATCCTTATTATTTCTCTCTAAGGAGAGTTAACATGCAGTCATATGCGAAAGTAATCGTGAGAAATTAACAATAATCACCGAGCACCGTGCATGCGAATCGTGAGAAGGACTCAAACACACCAGCCCTCCCCCCAAAGACATGTTTTGCCGTGTACAAAAAATATTCGTTTATTTTGCTTTAATACTTTGCACGTCCACCTTTTCTTGTTATAATAGCATTGATTCTTTTAGGAAAACTATCGATTAAAGAGTTTATAAACGATATATCAGTCTCTTTCAGCGTATTCAGCACTCGTTCGTTAAAATCCGAAAATGTTTCTTTTATGTTTCTTGAAATGGCATCATTATCTAGCTAGATTGTACTATTTTTGACGTATTTACCTACACTATCATACACTTTCGCACTCGACGATTGTTGTATGTTTTAGTTTAGACCTATAACATAGTTTGTTCGCTACTTAAAAGCTTGTGTTAAGAAAAATACTTCGGACAATCGTTATCAAAAACCTTCGACCACTTGACTAAATTTGGATTAATTTTGTAGTGCATTAACCCCCTCCCCCCTTCCCACCCCCTATATCAATGTTGGGTGGTGATTGGAGATACCGGGGGCTTGCCAACCGCATGAAGATTGATTTGGGTTCCAAAGTTTAGATCCAACATTGATATAGGGGGCCCGGGGGAAGCGAACATCAGCAATGTAGACTGAAAATTGTTAAAAAGTCAATTGAAATATAGGGTGGTCGAAGGTATTTTGCAAACGATTGTCCGAGAGAGAATTCGCAAAGCGTTGTTTATAAGAAGACGTTACAAACATATATGTATTGATAGGCTATGTTGACAGTATTGACAAAATTTTTTTTTAGCTATATCCCTATAGACATGAAATATTCGGCATTTTATGTGAAATGACGTCATTTTCTAACATTAACCCCAGGTAGTATACCGAAGTGTACAATAATAATCGTTTTTATTCGGTAATAATTTTGAAATTATTTTTTTTAAAGCAACACAGACATATAATTAATTGAAAAATAATCAATATCAAGCGAATTCAACCAAGTATTTAACTTTTATCTCATTTGTGGGATCCCTGTGTAACACCAAAGAATTTCCAAAACAAGGATGTTGTCTTTGACAAAGACACCGCTTTCTTCGCCACCGCTGACGCTCCTGTTACTCTTGTCAGAGTAGGTACCATAGACACCACGAATACCCAGATGATGGCAGTACGCTGGCGAGCTTTCCAGTTCACGTATCAAGTGAACGAAAGTGAACGCAAAGAATTACGGCCATGTAAACGCTGCTTCGCAGAATTCATATTGAGCAACAAGAGCTCCAGCAGCTAAATGTCACGCCGTGTCACGCTACTATAATTCCACGATGCTCGCCTATAAACTCAAATAGCTCCATCCACGTTAAACATTTAGCATTTCATGATATTATTACATAATATACTACTAAAGATAAACATTATCTAAGCTAATTACTGTTTGTAATTTGCCATAGCTGTACATAATTGACGATTCTCAGCGTGACGACGAAACAAAGAATATATGTCACTGTATCTTTTTATGTCACCAAAAAGCGAGAACCGTTGAAATATAGTTTATTTACCGTCCAAAAATTAACTTCAGGATTCCTAACATGATTATCCTTATTATTTCTCTCTAAGGAGAGTTAACATGCAGTCATATGCGAAAGTAATCGTGAGAAATTAACAATAATCACCGAGCACCGTGCATGAGAATCGTGAGAAGGACTCAAACACACCAGCCCTCCCCCCAAAGACATGTTTTGCCGTGTACAAAAAATATTCGTTTATTTTGCTTTAATACTTTGTACGTCCACCTTTTCTTGTTATAATAGCATCGATTCTTTTAGGAAAACTATCGATTAAAGAGTTTATAAACGATATATCAGTCTCTTTCAGCGTATTCAGCACTCGTTCGTTAAAATCCGAAAATGTTTCTTTTATGTTTCTTGAAATGGCATCATTATCTAGCTAGATTGTACTATTTTTGACGTATTTACCTACACTATCATACACTTTCGCACTCGACGATTGTTGTATGTTTTAGTTTAGACCTATAACATAGTTTGTTCGCTACTTAAAAGCTTGTGTTAAGAAAAATACTTCGGACAATCGTTATCAAAAACCTTCGACCACTTGACTAAATTTGGATTAATTTTGTAGTGCATTAACCCCCTCCCCCCTTCCCACCCCCTATATCAATGTTGGGTGGTGATTGGAGATACCGGGGGCTTGCCAACCGCATGAAGATTGATTTGGGTTCCAAAGTTTAGATCCAACATTGATATAGGGGGCCCGGGGAAGCGAACATCAGCAATGTAGACTGAAAATTGTTAAAAAGTCAATTGAAATATAGGGTGGTCGAAGGTATTTTGCAAACGATTGTATCTAGACATGTTGATCAAAGTGATTTAACTACACAAAACCTCAAAATTGTCAAGGATGGATGCATTTTGTGACTGTTATGTGGGCCGATAATTTATTTCTTCAGACCAAGAAATGGGTTTTGGCTCTTGTCACTGTAATCTGTTTCGATCATCCTCGATATTAAGTCATTGTTTCATTTAGAACTATGCTTGAATTCTGTTGTAATAGATGTTATTTTTCTGTTTTAACAACTTTTGCTGAGCAATGGAAAGGTTTGCCCAATGATTCTGTGATACAGCCCCTAAACCCTGTTGCTCCTGGAGTAAATTATTATGAGGACATATAAACATTTGGGTCTGTCAATGAAATCCTGTGGTGTAACCATTCAAATGAAACATCTGTCAGTACATTTTGTTTGTCAATATTTTACAAAATGAAATTTGGGGATGTTTGGCACAGTTGGGAGTTAAAAGATTAACGTATAGAAGGAGGAAGGTTCTGCCTTTGCTATAACATGTGACAGTGGGTAGAAATCGCTGCACCATGTTAATCGCAACTGGAAACACACTATAACGGAGCATATTACAGCCAAACCAGTAGCTCTCCAGTCGACTAAGTTTATGTGCAGGAAGTGTGGAAAGAACTGTAGCTCCTCGGCACGTCTCTTTATTTTGCTCAAAATAATGCTGTTCCCATAAAGCTGACTACGGTCTGAATTGATCCCGTTGCAGACTGCTCTCTCTCTTTGTAATAATCAATTAGCACCATCCATTCGTCTGTTCATTATGTATTTTCAGGCACAAGACCTGGTGAATGTCCAGTACTTAACCCAACTCCAGGATGTGCGTCAGTAAATGGCTGTGAGTCAGATAGCATTTGTAATCTTGGAGAGAGATGCTGCTTGCAATCAGACTGCACCAAGAAGTGTATCAAGACTAAAGTTCCCCCAACCCCACCCCTACAACGTGAGTATGAGAAGCCCCTTGTGGAAGTCTGATTTGATGCTCAATTGGTTTTAACTTTCATTTGCCTGGAAAATTAAAGAAAAGGCTGTTAAGAAAGGTTTTTTTTGTAGAGTTCAGTTATTTGGTTACCGTCATGATTTGATTAAGCACCCTCCCTCCAATTAGCGCTCTCTTTCTAATAAGTGCCCACCCCCCCCCCCCCCCGTGTGTTGTTTTGTTAATAAGCACCCTCTTTCTCCCCCTGGAGTGTTGTTGGCCATATTACCCAATTAAGTGACATTGAAGACAAAGCGAATTAGTTTCTGACTATGCAAACTATTTTTACTGTTGTTCTGACAATGCAAACTGTTGTTACCATTATTGGCATGCAAACTGTGCATTTTCAGTTACTGTTCATTAAAGTGCCTTTTCATGCTTGCAAGTTTTTGTGAAAACAAAAACAAACAAACAAACAAGCACTCCCTTCCATATAAGTGCCCCCTCTCCAATAAGCGCTCATCCCTTAAGCTACCAAAGGTAAATAAGTGCCCCAGGCCCTAAATCGAATCATAACATTAACACAGAACTGTAACAATGAAGACATGATAATGTCAATACAAACGGACCGAAAGTTGAACCTTATTGTGGTGTAGTGGTTAGCTCGTTGGACTTTACTGTACATTCAAAGGTCCGTGGTTGAGGCCTGGGTTCAGCAGTCGTGTTCTTTCGTTACACAAGGAGCTTTGCTCCACATTGTCCATCTCCACCCAGGTGTATAAATGGGAAACGACAACAAATGCTGGAGGTTACCCTGCGATGGACTAGCATCCCATCCGGGGGGGGGGGGGAGTAGCAATACATGTAGTTGCTTGATGTTACGGAAACCAGGTTAAGCACAGGGATTTGGTGTCAGTTCAAAAGCCAAAAATGGTTTTGTATTAACAGAGACTGAAAAGTAATGGTCCGGTGATAAATTGCTACAAAATGTACAAAAAACAGTTGATGATTGTTTCTAGTTAAGACAGCCTGGGTTTGAATGAATTGCAAATAATTAAAAGAAGTTCCCAAATTTTTTTTCTAAAATGGGGTAGACCAAACCGTGATTTGTCTCTCTTTCTAGAATTCATTGATTTCTTTCTCTTGGTGTTTTAGTATTAGAGCAGTTTTCACTTGAGTGTCGTAAACCCAAAACCAAAGTAATTACTCTGACCAATCAGAGCAGTCGTAAACAATCTAATGAACCAATCAGAGCTCGAAGCAATGACATGTCGGCAGCGCTAAGCGCCGGAAAACGCGTGCGAGCAAGTCAAGATTGGTTTTGCTTTTACTTCTGATTGGTCGAGATTTTTTTGGCCAATCACAAAGCGTAGCATTGCTAAACCAAAGCAATTGTGTAATTACTTTTGACACTCAATTGAAAACTGCTCATCTCGTAAATAAGTACGGTATTGTAGCATGGTTTTGACCAAAAAAGGTCAAAATTCCCTTTAATACATCTTTAATTTACATTCATTTATAGACTATTTTTTGTTTTATCTTTACAAGGTGGCCTCTTCAGAAAACAGCATCCTGGCTACAAACCAATTTGTGATCCACCGTGTCATCGCTTTGGAAACTGCGTAAGGGACCGTAAAACTAGGGAACATAAATGTTCTTGTGATAGAGTATGTCCAAGAATATACCACCCTGTGTGTGGTACTGATGGAGTTACGTATAGTACCGAGTGTATGCGGATGTATTTGGTGTGTCAAAAAGGAACTGATGTTGGATTCAAGCATCCAGGAAAGTGTAAAGAAGGTAAGTAGTGCTAGTTTAGAATAAGAGGAAAATTGAAGGAGTGCGTGGAGTAAGGCCCTAAGTGACTTTTGATGTAACATCAAATTCTCCCTGTGTTTCACAAGGGAATACAAGGCAATTTGAAATGAGAATCTTGTCTTTTATCAGAAGTCACTACGGGCTTTTTCCAGGCATCCCTTCAATTGCGCCTTCATTGGTATGAGTTTAAAGCTAAAGGTGTTAAATTATTTTGGAAATCTTCTGGCGATTTCTTTGATTTTTGTATTTTTGCCCTATAATGTGAAGAGAGCCTTGATATTTGGCACATCTTGGTAATTCCAGGGTACGGAGACCTCCATGAAGCTAAGGTCAGAAAACCCAAAATTGAAGATGTGATGTCAAGATGGAGTTCTTTTTAGTGTATTTTGAAAAGTACAACCCTTGATGGGATTGAAAAACGATTTGGACAGGTAACTAAATACATGATTTCCCTCCGAAAAATACACAGAAATGAAATTTTAAAGATCTTATTGAACTGGCACTTAAATGATCTTTTGCCAAAAAAAAAGAAAAGAAAAGAAAAACAAGAGAAAGAGAGAGGATGCAGGAGACGTGTCTGAAAATAGACTTGACTAAAGAATACTGCTTGATATACATTATTTCCCCTTTCTTCATCAGAAAACGAAGAAGACTATTGCCCAGTTTTGAACCCCACACCCATGTGTGCATCAGTCACTGGCTGCTCTGATGACTCGGAGTGTCAAGAAGGAAAGAAATGCTGCTTGCACCGCAATTGTACCAGAATGTGCTATGCACAGCCTAAGCCAGGACAGTGTCCTGTCTTCAAGCGAAAACCCTGTCCCCTTAACGTGGAGCCTGATCAATGTACCACTGACTGGGACTGCGCTGGAGATCTCAAATGCTGTTCTGATGGATGCAGCAAGAACTGCTCTTCCTTGTTTCGTTTGCGACACAGAGGTATATCATTTTTTTTTTTAAATGTGCTGTTGCAACCCGCCACGATTAACTCGTTATTTTCGGGTTACTACTATATTTTGTTTTATTATTTGAAAAACTCTGTGTTTATGACTATGTTAATTTTACCCATTGTCACTAAAATGGGGGTAAGGTAGCCACGCTACTAGCAGGGATTATCTCTTGATCTACCAAAAAGTAAAATAGAATTTTGAATCCAAGTATCAGCAGCTTTTGGCCTTGTTAGGCCTCATCAGCATGGCATAGCTAATACATGGACCCAGGAATCCCACTTGAAGATAACAAGGGGTATAAATCATAGTTATTATTAAAGAGAATGTGACTATTGCAGTTATACCGCAACTGAAAGAGTTACAGTTAGCGCCATTTTGTTCAGGCTCTAATTACAACTCCTTCAGTTCCTGTATAACTGCAATGATCATATGCTCTTCACAGTTCGTATGATTGATATACGCATTATTATAAAGTTATTATTGTATGTGGCCGTCATTTGTTTTTCTGCTTGTTCACCTCAAGTGGTACTCAACCTGAACTTAAGCTTCTACCCTATGCCTTATTCAACAAACTTTTTCTTTTTATTGATCAACCCTAGACCATAACCCTTGTAAGTTTGCACTGTGCAGCTATCCTCGCCCTGTGTGTAAGGTTGTTGGAAACAAAGCTACTTGTCAGTGCCGACAGAACTGCCCCCGACATTACGACCCAGTCTGTGCTTCAGATGGAGAAACATACGACAATATGTGTCTGTTGGAGATGACTGCATGCATGACTAGAGGGAGGCCTGGTGGAGAACTAACTTACCTTGCTAATGGCAACTGCACAGGTAAGGTAGTCAATTAAAAAATTTCAAGTCACAGTTTTGCAACCATCTCACTTGAGAGTGAATTTACTATTGTATGAATACATGCCTTGACGTGCCGACATCTTGCAACGGTGTCATGCCCATTTTTATGAGCCAACCTTATCAGCGTTCAGGCACCAGCTCATAATTCAGTTGTCATAATTATTTCATCATGGTATTTAACTGGCTTTTTATATTTGCATCAATTAGATTCGGTTTGACATTTGCTTTTAGTCAGTATTTGATATTCAGATGTTGTAGATAAAAAGCCCATTTTGGGGAAATTAATATCTATCACAACACGGGCAAGATTTTTTGACATTTTCAGAAGGTTGAAAGTTCCACTGGCATTAAAATGAAAAGAAACGTAAGGTGACCATTGTGGCAATGATGTTTGAAGCTGCTCGAAAGGTAAAATGGGACTGGGTTGTGTTTCGGTAGTAAGTTAGTTAGTCAGTTAATTAAAATATCAGGACTAATCGCTGAAAGAATTTTACCGTGTCTAAATAAAGTTGTCTACTCTACTCGTTTATTATTTTTACAGTTAAGCCCAAGGGGGTGGGGGTGGGGGATGCCACCCCCTTCTCAGTGTTTTAAATTTCTCTTAGTAGCGTTGATTTTGAGAGGCTTTAAAAACTGTTAACTATTTCTTGTGATGTTTCCATGGCAACCAAGTTTTGCTAGATGTCCGAGGAGTGAGGGCAGATTACTAAAAGGAATACAAATGAAATTTGGAGTGAATGAAAATACATTGTTTTAATCCAGGGTGGAAAGTGTGTTTGTAAGCATTTATGACATCAAAACTGTTCTGTTTAATTAACAGTGGCGCAGATCTGCAGTCTTCCAGCAGAAACGGGACGCTGTCGAGCTTCAATGAGACGGTTTTTCTTTAATGCCACCTCTCGCAAGTGTGAAGGGTTTAGATTTGGTGGTTGTGAAGGAAATGCCAACAGATTTGACAGTGAGAAGGAGTGTTATGACCATTGTGGATGTAAGTAAAATTGTAAAAGCAAAAAAAATAAAATAATAATGATAATAATATAGAGGTATCCCTGCCCACAATAATCATCTCAGGTAAACAACGTAGAAACTGCTATGGCCAACTTGTGGTCATGTCCTATTTTAAGCCCATTTTTCCTGACCATTCACGTCTTATAACGATGTCTTTTTAAGTAGGTCTGGACCTCACTTATGTTTTAAACCTCCCGCAAGTGAACACCTCTCAGAGGCGTACAATGAACGCACCCGACTACTTCCCGACTACGTACTAACATACAACTTTTAATCTTCTCAACATCAGGTTAATCCTTTCACTCAACTTTATGCAAAGACCATTGATAATCTTAAGCATTTTTAAACTTTGAACAAAAGTATTTTTTTCAAAGAGTTCTTAACCTGTTGTTAAACCACTACCAACCTCTGCATTGTCCCGGATGTAACACTGGTAGGTTCGTTTCACTCTCGCACTCATCCACTTCCATCTTACCTTCGTTGGGGTACGTTTTACCGTTCAAGGCACTGTGTGGATCATATTCTCTCGTGCATATCTTGAATTTGGATTTTTGACACCTTTGGGAGCAATAGGGTTAATTTTCCTCGACTTTGTTTCCTCAGCCCTGGATGCCTGTCAGTTAAAGCCTTGCCCCGATCCATATGCTATCTGCAGTATTTCTGACTCTGGAGAGCGGGAGTGTACCTGTCCACAGATATGCACAGCAGATGACAGTCCTGTGTGTGGAACTGATGGGAAAACATACAGCAATGAATGTCAGTTGAGAGTTTCTGCGTGCAGTCAAGGAATGATGATAAAGGTCAAGTCAAGCGGGAAATGCAACAGTACGTTTTGGTTGTTAGTACAAGATCCTCATTTGGAAAGAAAACAAGATATTCTTAGAGCGTTTTTTTTTTCTCGTGAATACGCGAAGTATGCGGTGACAGATATGCAAATTTTCACTTGTTCCATCATTTGTAAACTTTTCTAATTCCCCAGTGTATAATGCGTTAAAAGATGATTTACTGTTTTTTTGTCAATTCTTTGACTTCAAACTCAGTATGGAAAATGAAAACCGATCTGTGAACCTAACCTTACTTTGTTTCGTATTCACGAGATGGCTCTTAGAGTCCTTTGATCAGTTGAGTGTCTTACAACTAAAACCAAAGTAAGCACAAGAGACACAGGCCATGCACAAGAGTCACAGACAATCCAGTGAGCCAATCAGAACTCGTAGCAAATAAATGTAACTGGCGCCAAGCGTGCGAGCAAGTCACGATTGGTTTTGGTTTTACTTCTGATTGGTTGATAAAGTGGCGCGAGATTTTTAATCACAAAGCATAGCAAAGCAAAGCAATGCAAAACCAAAGCAATCGCCAAATTAAATGAAAACCGCTTTAGTATATTATCCAAATACACTCAAATTTCTCTTAAGCAACCACCCAAACTGCCAGGAGATTTTAATCACAAGGAGGGGAAGTAGGCTACAAGTAAAGGCCCGGGCAACGCAACATTTTAACGCAACATCTTGCAACATTTTTGCACACAACGTGTTACACGCGTTTGGCCACCCTGTATGTTGGATGGTGTTAGATCAAATTTGACCATTTTCAAACTTGATCCAACACCATCCAACATGTTGCAACATATTGTAACAGGGTGGCCAAACACGTGTAACACGTTGCACGCAACAATGTTGCGTTGAAATGTTGCGTTTGTTTGGCCGGGCCTTAAAGTTATTTACTGAACAAAGAAGTAGTTCTCAATAATACATGTATTACGAGTGCTAGCAACATAAGAGGTGAAAAGAAAGGATTGTACATGTCTGTACTAGTGCTTTGTTACAAAAGCGTTTTCGTTTACTACAGACCATCCAGGCTTCTGTCCTGCAGTGGACCCACAGTTGTGCTCTGGTGGCCATGAAGATGAATGCTTTGATGACGCAAGTTGTGAGGCGAATGAGAAGTGCTGTCATGATGGCTGCAGAAAGAAATGTTTGAAACCTTTGCCAACACGAATGACTGGTCCTCCCCGACAGGGTGTACCACGTAAGTAGTATAGAGTGAAACAATGTACCACGTGTTCTTAGTAACAGGGTGTACCACGTGAATAGCAATGATCGTGTTTCCTTAAAACAGGCTGTACCACATAAGTAGTGTAGAGTGTAACAATGTGACCACATGTCCTTAGTAAGAGAGTGTACCACGTGAATAGTTATAATCATGTTTACTTAATAACAGGCTGTACCGCGTAAGTAGTATAGAGTGTAACAATGTGACCACATGTCCTTAGTAAGAGAGTGTACCGCGTGAATATTTATGATCATGTTTCCTTAAAAACAGGCTGTGCGCACATAAGTAGTATAGAGTGTAACAATGCAAACACGTCCTTACTAACAGGGTGTACCATGTGAATAGTTATGATGATGTTTACTTAATAACAGGCTGTACCGGGTAAGTAGTATAGAGTAACAATGTTAAAATGTGTCCTTAGTAAGTGGGTGTACCACGTGAATAGTTATCTGGGATTTCGTTTGAGGCCGGATGCCGGACGCAACGTCCGGTCGTTTGACATGTAAAGTCCGGTACTATCACACGAAATAACTATTTTCTCAAGTGTAAATAAATCGCCCAAGTCCATTTGTTCCACCAATGAATCCGGTACTTTAAAATGTTACCGAAAACCCTGAGTTATGATGTTTACTTAATAGCAGGCTATACCGCGTAAGTAGTATAGAGTTTAACAACATGACCACGTGTCCTTAGAACAGAGTGTACCACGTGAATAGTTATGATCATGAAAAAAAATGTAATGTTCATCATGTCACTAGCGTGGGACAGAGAAATAAATCTGAGTCCCCGACAGGATTCGAACCTATGCCCATCCACACACTGGTAGGTTGCTTTAATCACTGAGCTACGAGAGACTCGTGGCAAACTAGGCCATGTGCTACGTTCATGTATGACATGCGTCCTGCGTATGATCATGATCATATTTCCTTAACAACAGGCTGTAGCACCAAAGTAGTATAGAGTGTAACAATATGAACACGTGTCCTTAGAAACAGAGTGTACAACATGAATAGCAATGATGTTTTCTTAACAACGGGCTGTACCGCGTAAGTAGCATAAATATCACACAATAGTGCAGGTTGTAACCAACACCTTCATTTAATCTACTTGTTTGTGCATACAAACCCTAATTTATGGTCTATTCAGTTTCACTTTGGTAATTTTTTGAATGCCTTTTATGTAACAACTCTGTTATGAAGTGTAACTACATTTTATGCCTTGTCAGGTTAAAGTTCATTCTCTTTGTTGACAGAACTGGTCCCACTCGGTTTAGACAAGGTGCCTTATGTGGAAGACCCATGTAAAAAGTGCAAGTTTCCTAAGACCATTTGTTCCCCGGGTGAGAATGGCGAAGCAGAATGCCTGTGCCCAGAAGTGTGCACTGAAGAGTTTGCACCTGTCTGTGGCTCAGATGGGCGTAACTATAGTAGCAAATGTGAGTTGGCGGTGGAAGCTTGCAAACCAGAGAACATTCATACCTTAAAAGTGAAGCACCTCGGAGCATGTGGTGAGTACTTGTTACTCTTACAGTCAATCCATCAATACTGACCGTTTTATGACAGGCATTTTGCAAAGCACTTCAAGTCAAATATCATCGAAGAGTATTTCAATTCTAATGGATACTGTGCGAATGACGCTCAGGTTCACGGGTTCAAGCTCTGTGGTGGAATTAAGGAAAAATAATTACAACAAGGGACCTGCTAAACACACAGCCTCAACTTTCAACTTGCCCTTCTTTTCAAAACTACTCACTTGGCAAGAAGCAGAAATATTGCAAAACTTTAATGTTGTGGCCTAGACATCCGTTGAAGAAGGGCAAGGCCTGAACTGGTTTTTTTTTTTTTGTATAAATGTTGGCACTTTCTTTTCACTATTTGTTACTTTTCATGTGTCCAACCAAGTGTTACGCAGCCACCAAACGTTTTAGTTTTTATTTTTTCGTGCTTAATTAATTGCTGTACTGAAACCTCTACATAATAAGATCACTTCTCTATTATAGCCAAAGCAGTTATGTTATGTTCTTTGATTGGAAACATGTGAAACTTTTTTGGAAAGAATTTGAATTTTATTATTTTACTTTGAAAAAACAACACATAGTGCTTAACCTAAAAGACGTTATAATTGGTTTAATCGCTTCTTCAAACTTCTTACTAAACTACTTAATTCTTATTGCTAAAGTATATATATGGGATTGCAGAAGAAAATGTGTCATTCCACATATTGCGGGTTATAAACACAAGGTCAAATTAAAATATCAAACGGAAAAGTATATTGCCACAAAAAATGGCACACTGACAAACTTCTTTAAAAAGTGGACGAAGACTTTTGTCACTTAATTTCTTTCTTTGTGTGTGTGTGTGTATCGTTAGAAAGAAATAATTAGAATTAATTATTTTATTTTATTTATTTCCTTTTTTTTCGTATGATTCCGAAAAGTATTAACAATTATAGTTACATCCCTTCAGAGAATGCGCACTCTTTAGGGTCTAATTTTGTTAGTAATTGTTGTAATGAATAAATGGAATCTAGATATGATTTAGGTATGTAATTATTTCTGTCAAATAACTGTATATACTGTAATTAAGTAATTGAACTGTAAATAATGTAAGTAATTATATCACAAACAATGTAATTGTATTGTATTGTACTCCGTGTATTGTAAGTAACTAAGTCGTTGATAGCTAAAGTAGTAGGTTTTCGTTACCGTAAGGCATTTAATTGTTTTGTAAAGTCTTTCATTGTGTGTTTCAATAAAAAAAAAAAAAAAAGTTATGTTAAAAAATGCAGGCAATCGTAAGTGTGTTTGTGTGTGAAGGCCTGCATTGCTGTAGGTAATTACCACAAGGAACTATGAAAACCACCGAACTTACACATTGCTACTAATAATAATAATGTGTAATAATTACTATTGTTATACAACGCGCGCGTTCATTGGTTAATTCATGGTCACATGACATCTAACAAACAAACTGTTTCTCGCCAATTGTCCTAAGTGGGCAACATTTGCGAAAGCGGGCAACAATTGCACTGTTGCCTGCTAGTGCACGTGATCAGACCGTGACAAAAGGTGGCATGATTATGATGCGATTGATGTTTACCTCGAGTGCTCGGCGCATTTTTCAAACTGTGTTGTGTTGTGTTTTTGTGTTGCTATATAACAAATCACTTAAAGTGTTGTTTTTCGTACTCCAGTGTGTGATCTCCCTCCTGCCGAAGGGCTATGTCTTGGTTATATGCCACGGTACTTCTTCAATGCTACCACCAAACGATGTGAGGGGTTCGTTTATGGAGGATGCCAGGGAAATGGGAACAACTTTGAAACCGTTTCGAGCTGTGAGGACATGTGCATCAGTGAGTAGATACTACACCACACCACCACAATCCACTACAATCCACCACAAAGTTTTCCTTATGCTTCATTTCTCAAAGAAGGGTATACCTTTTCGGTACCATCTTGAATTACGTCATATGCATTTACGCGCACCTATATCGCGCACTTCCATCGAATACTGGTACCTACTCGTGGCTGCAATGTGAAGTTCGATGAAGTGTTCGCTTTTTGTAGGTCTATGTAGCGCATATAAAAGCAACTTAACTGTTTTCAACGGCTGGGAAAAGTTCCGAATTGACCGCTTTTTATCATTTTATGGCAAGTGAAGTGAAGTCTGGCAGAGGTTTGACGACAAAATCGACCACGAACATTTCAGGGCGACGAAGTTGTTTTTTAATATGAACGCCGTCGATCTATAAATAGGATCGTGGTTCGTCATGCTAGCTGATATGTGGCGCATAAAAGAAACTTTGTGCTTTTCAAAGGTTCGGAAAGCTAGGCAATTAGCCGGTTTCTGTCTTACGGCCAGTAAAGTAATGGTTGGCTGCGATTTCTTTTCTGTTTGGATCCAATATTTGCTCGCTGTTGTTGCTTTTTTCAGCCATTTAGATAGAGACAGTCCTTTGTTTGCTTTTAATGTCACTGCTAGGATCTCACGACTGTGTAAGTTTATCTGTTATTTTACTTAATAAAATTCAATTTGTTTATGATTTTGTTCAGAATTATCGAAGATTGAGTAAGTTTATGTTTGAATCACATCATAATAAAATTCGATTTGTTTATGATTTTGTTCATAGTTATCGAAGGTCGAGTAAGCTTATGTTTGAATCACATAATCTTTACTACATCTGTGCTTCTGCTTGTTCACTATGTCAAATATTCAGTGTTATACGCTTACGACTTTAGTCGAATTTTCCATATATATTTGCATGTAGCTGAGTAAATGCGAACTGGAATACGTCTCTATGAAAACGTAACGCAGCTGTCACGCTGTTTCTTCCGTATTACATCAATAACAATAAAGCAAAATGTTTGCGAGTTGATTGCACTCTCAAGTGGCCGCTAAGGGTGAATAAAAACATTAAGCAGGGCATAAATCGACATCAATACTACTTCTTTCCGCTGTTAACAAACATGTCGAACGCACTCTTTTAATCTGTGATTACTGCTAGCAGGGTAAGTATAAGGCCTATCCAGGCTAGTGATAGCCTCAAGCATTCCACTACAGCATTACAATAATAAGTGTTTTTCTTTTTCTCCGTTCTGCTTTGAACTTTGAAAAACCAAAAATTTCCTTAATCTGATAAAATATTAGAAAGAGGGAGCTGGAACAACCAAAGCTGTCTTCGAAACTGGCCGACACAGAGGATGGGGAGTAAAATTTCAAGTTTGTACGATGTATAGTGAGCTCAATCAATTCGAATGAAGACGTCAAAAGTAAAGAAAGAAAACGAAGATTATTTTAGTTCTTTAAAGTGCCTATAACCCTTATTTATGCAAATATCCATTCTATATCAAGTGAGTAATTAAGTGGTGAATTATTTTTTCATTTGAGTGTTGCGTGTGTGAGTTTATATGTGAGCGTGTGAGGTTTATATCTCCAATATGGTAATGAAAGTAACCTCATTCAAGTACTTCGTATTTTTCTCCTTGGGAATTCGACTATAACTATTGTCTGATTTAGTCACAATATTTGCTAAAATTGCTTACAGAAACCATAATGATAATATGAATATTTATAAAATGTGATTTATCTCTACCAGCATGTTTTTGTATAATAAATGAATGCTGGAATTCATTAGCATACTGGCAATGTAAACCTCAAAAACTCACAGACGCAATACTCAAATAAGAAAATATTCCACCACTCAATTATTCACTTGATGTAGCATCCATATTTGCAATAAAAGAAATAAGGTTTATTAAGTAAGGAAAATGTTGGCAGTCGAAAATAATTGTGTTCGACGATAGGAAAACGCTTCCTAATCTCGTGAAGGCAGGCTTTTTTGAGATATTGATCAACACCAAATTAGCCCCCCCCCCCTCCCCGCACATTTTTCAGGGGCACCTCTCGGCTGGAAACTGGTACCCACTAACCCAGGCCTCGCTTTCGTTCTCGTGCTCAGACTCCCCGCACTCTTTCAATCTGTGCTTACAACTTGTGTATTCTTAAAAAGCTTAATATCACCTATTTTTAGTATCACTTTGAAAATAAAAAAAAAATTGTATCAACAGAAACCTAGAAATAATGCTCCAGTTTGTTAACAATTCCTATAATAATACAACAAAACTATTATTAACTGTCTTTGGCTGCAGATGGCCTGGATGGAAATGGATTGCAACTTGAAAAAATTAGCCATATTTTTTTTTTAAAGCGCTTCCTTATGTCTTGGTAAAAGTACTGAAAACTGTTTATCGTTGGGTTGATTTTTTTACGAAACCACTTGATATACTCCTTTCATGATTTTAGAGAACGTCAGGTATGAGCAAAGGTACTTAACCCTTTAACTCACAAGAGTGCGAAATATTAAAATTCAAGAAAAATCCAACATTTCATTTTGTAAAATTTTGAAAAAGAAATGGTACCATGGAAACGTACTGCTGAAAAGGTTTCATTTGAATGGCCACACCATAGGATTTCGTCAACAGACTCAAAAGTTAGGACTATTTGTAAGTTAAGACTATTTGAGTCTGGATAAAATTCTATGGTGTAACCATTCAAATGAAACCTCTTCGGCAGTACTTTTGCATGGCACCATTTGTTTTTCAGTGTTGTATAAAATGAAATTTTGAATTTTTCCTGAATTTTGATGTTTGGCGCTCTTGGGAGTTTAAGGGTTAATTGAATATCTCGTACAATGTTGACCAAGAATCACAGAAATTCCCGTGACATTGTACTTTTGTCATATAACGCTTCTTCGGGAAAAAGAGTCTTCTTCTTTTTTTACTGTGTTGCTTTTGCTTTGTGTTGATAGATCCATGCAAGAACTACGAGTGTCCTTTTCCTCGCACACGCTGTGAAGTAGAAGAAGGTTTGCCTGTTTGCAAGTGTCCCATCATCTGCACCTTTGATTACCGCCCAGTGTGTGGAACAGACGGCAAAACGTATGGAAACATGTGTGGACTGGAGGCGGTTGCTTGTCAAGCAAAACATTTTCAACTGAAACTGGATCACCTTGGAGAATGTAAGTTGACAGCGACACCATTAAGCTGCCTTTTTCTTGTTTCGGAGAAAGTCATACAGACGATTTTGCTAGAATGTCTGTTTTATTTTTTTTGTGTGTGTCGATTTTGACGGCGATATCACAGCTACACGTCAAACATGATTTCTTAAAGTATTTAAAACAAGCTGCACCGGCAGAAAATATACCCCATCAAGATGCCTGGAGGCGTTTACGAGGTATGTTTTGGTCGATGTAGAGTAATACTGTTATTGTTGCATGAAAGTGACGCAAAAACAAGAAGCTGTACACAGCTTGAACTCGTGGCGTCTTTAACCCATTGCAGTATTGATTCCCGAGTGTTTTGAGTACTTTTACGGATAAACACAAGCTTAACATTTAACAATTATTGGATGAGGTTGAGCATGATAGCGATAATTATCAAGGCCAAAGTTTGTGTTATCTGCCGAAGCCGAAGGCTGAGGCGGATAACACAAACTGAGGCCTTGATAATTATCGTTATCATGCGAAAACCGAATCCAATAATTGTTTTATTATGCATATTCCTGAGCTGCACTTGTAAAGACAAGAGCGCGCACTTCTGCATGCATATAACTATTGTCTGTAGGTATGACGTCACTTCTGCATGCATAAAACTATTGTCAGTAGGTATGACATAACAGAAACAGCAAGCAATAATTAGCTGCGTGCTTATAGCCAATCAAAATCGAGCTAGTGACACCAATGTATAATAATATGTATTAAAAGTAATACTACACTACATTCACTACATTCAGTAGCCGACAGTTTAAACCACGATCGCTAACTGAAATGGCAAGTTATATAATACGCAAAACTTGCTGAAAAAAAAATCCCACAGCAATAAGTCGCGAACACAATATCAAACAGTCCTATCCATCCATGAACGCCTTGTATTGTCTGGAAAACTTGTACGCTGTAACTTTTCCTTCTGCTTCTCGAGTCAACACACGGAGAGATTTTGCCGCATCTTGAAATCAAGAGCGAGATCACGAGGTTGCGTGCCAACCTATCAGACTAGTGAAACTCGTCCCGCGGGATACGGGAAGCTTAAAAAAACTTTACCATTTGCGACGACGATGAAGGAAACCAAATTGAACCGAAACTTCAACGCGGTCTGCCACAGGCATCCCTCGTAATAATAGCCTCAACTGAATAGACAAACGTTACAACCATATTGTTAGCACAGAAAAGTACTTCTCAGTAGAGTCTTTTTTAATGGTCACACATTCAGTTCCCATTCACGTATTCAAATGTTAGAACCACTTTAATCATGGTTTAGAACTTCATCCACAGACTGAAAAGCTAGAACCACCATACGCAGCATAATAAACAGTACAACAGGTAAGTACTTCTCAATTCAAGATTTTAAGATTTCATCCACCTACTCAAAAGTAAAAACCACCTTGTTCAGGATAATGAAGAGCATTACAGGGAAGTACTGCTGACACTCCATCCACATACTCTAAGCAACAGCCACCTTGTACACAGGAAACTACTATGGACTAGATTCATTTGAGCGGTCAAGTCGAGATTCATCCAGACAATGAAAAGTTATAAAGTGGAGCTCTCGCGAAACTCCATACTCATGGAACCATGCCTGTCATTTTCCATGATCATGGTCAGCGGAATGTTTCGCGGGCGCGTACGACGTACGTACGTCGTGCAGGGTTAGCTCGCGGGCGCGTCCGTCGCCCAACATGCGAACACATGCGCGTACGACATCGCGCAAGTGCTTGGTTTTCGTCTTATCGAAGTAATAATACATTTAAATGTTCAAAATGGAAAGAGAAAGCTTTAAAGAATACTCAGAAGCCGCTATAGTGGAAAAAGAAGAGCTTTAAGGGATAAAATCTTGCTTCGAGGAACTTCATGCGTTTTTATCAATGCGGTGCGATATTTCTTCTTCGGAAGTCAGAACCAAAGAAGCGGAGTTTTAAAGAATTTCCTAGCAGCCGAGGGACTTAAAAGTAAAAGAAATTACGTTTTTCCATGGGAATTTATGTTGATATGAATTTGTGATTGACTTTTTCTTTGTGTTCTCGTTAGTTTTGGAGAAATGTTTAAAAAACGTACTCAAATTCAGTGGTATTGGTATTGATATGTTGAATTTCATCGAGCCGAACAGCTCCTCGATGCGCTAATGGTACGCGTTTTGCTTTTCAACATAAACTAATGGATATTGCAATAACGTTTTTCAAAAGAAGATTTTGTTGTCCATTTTTATGTGTTTGTTCATTCATTTTCAGGTTGAAAAGCAATTTTATGTGAACAAAACAGACTTGGATTTTCGCAATTCTAATTTTGTGTTGGATGTCCTGTGGTTTACGTGCAGTAAAATTTGAGATGTTTTGGTAGCCGGTCTTTCAAATGGCCGCCCCTATTGCTTTTTCAGGGGCTCATATCCGCCGGAAGTTCCTTCGCACGCGTCTCCATAATCTCCGATTACTGCTAGTATAGTTCTAACTTCACCTGTTTATTTTTTGCAGTTTTGATTTCCAAATCAGTTTCTCGGGCAATTTTTGATACGCAACAGGTGTATTTTATTCGAAAACTAATCATACTTGTTATTCTAGATCTAAAAAATGTTATTAATTTATTTTTGGGAGCTTTTGTACGATCTTAATCTACTTTGCAGACGGTCACGTAATCGCGTTCGAAGAACGCAATCCTAATTCGTGTTGGTTGTCCTGTGCCTTGCATGCAGAAAAATGTGAGATTTTTTGGCGTCCATTCTTCCAAATGGCCGCCCCTATTGCTTTTTTCAGGGGCTCATTTCTGCCGGATTTTCCTTCGAACGCGTCTCTATAATCTCTGAACACTGCTAGGACTGTTTTTGAGAATTGCTAAAATTGAAAAATAGCCAGTAGTCAATCCTAATTCTTGTGCTTCCGACCTTTCACATTAGTTAAGGTTATCGTCAGCTTTCTGTTCAGAGAGCTCCGCTGTTAGACTCAGCCTATCTATATATACTAGCCTTGCGCATCGTAAGAGAGCCACATGAAGGTACCGAACACATATATTCTGCCACTGTGGGAGCCAAAACAATTGATATGATCATTTGTTTTATCATCAGGTTTAAGTGTTAACCCGTGTGATGGAGTTGTGTGCAGCAACAAGGGCCGCAGATGTGTGGTGAAGAACAACAAGGCTGTCTGTGTGTGTAATAAAGTATGCACGAGAGAATATGATCCATACTGTGCTTCGGACGGTAAAACGTACCCCAACAAATGTAATCTAGAAGTGGCTCAGTGCGAGAGTGAAACGAACCTAACAGTGTTACATCCGGGACAATGCACAGGTTGGTTGTGATTTAACAACAGGTTAAAAACTCTTTGAAAAAGAAGTACGTTTGTTCAAGGATAAAAAGTGTTATAGTTATGCTGAACTTTACATCAGGAACAACGCACGTTCTGTGCATCGAATATAAGAAAATCATATGACATGATATACTGTTTTAAAACAGTAAGCATTCTTACGTGATATCGATTAAAATCAAGGCTCTGCCAGTTCCGACAGATCGGTAAAATTTAACAACATCCCTATCTCGAGCCCCGCTTTGTCGACAATTACTAGATCAATTTAACAAAAAAGACATATGCCGACACGTGTTTGATGCAAGCCTGTAATCGAACCTTAAAGTGAATATAGAACAAGCCAACGGCTAACAGCTAAATCAAATCCGATCTGACTTCTTGATTTTGAGATAACTGATTTTTTGATAATTAGTAAAGACCTCTCGTGATCCTGGAAAGTTCTGCTCCATCTCTCGTGACAGTGGTAAGTTCCACTCTCGCGTGAACAACACATTCCTCAATTTTGGGCATTTGGGCATTTGGTCGATTCTAGAAGTTGAGTAGAGTTGAATTTTACGCAGCTTGCCGTAAAATGCGTGAAGTGCTGTGAGCATATTGTAAGGATGGTAACTGTAAATTGTTGATTAAAATCTGGCGACATTTCCTCTCTGATGAACTAAACTGTAGCCAATGTCTCGTCAAGACCCTTACTTTTTGAAAGCTTGAAGATTGAAACTTAAGGATCAGGTAGGACTGCAGTCTCGCCTGCTTAGAGACTTTACCTGCAGGATGCCCAAGTTCGAGCATTTTTCATTACCCATGCGCGTAGCGGCATGAGTTATAAATAGGCTCCGTTTTTCGTAATTTTTTTTTTTTTGATGTCACGTTTTTGCATACAAATTTATGCACGCATATTTGAAATTGTGCACTTCCGGTTCATAGCCTTGCCATTTACACTTCCTGTTTAGTGACTTCCGGCTACTCTCACGTCCGGTAAAAGAACGTTATTGAAGTGTCATGACAGCATCTCCTGCAACCCTACTTACATTTACTAATGTTCACGTAAGGTATATATAAGACTTAGAAGAATCAATCGCTTCATTGTGGTACAGCCTTCATTTACAAAACATTCAATAGTAAACAACGTGGTTTGCAGGAACGATGACTGAATGAAAGGAGTAACTCTTCTCCATGTCGGACATCTTCTTATCATGTTTAAAATATATCATAAAACTTTTTCTTACGCATGCGCATGAGTATAGGCTGCTTGGAGCCTCTTGTTTATTTAGTATTTATTTTATTTATTTTATTTATTATTTTTTTTTGGGGGGGGGGTGTTACATTTTAAAGATGAAAATAGTTATTCCTTATTTTTTTGTTTCTTCTTTAGATTTCTTATCTCTTCTTAAAGCGTTTTTGCATAATAAAGATGACCTCAAATGCAGATCATAACATATCTACTCATCATGGAAAGGATTCTGCGTTGTTGTTGTATTTAATTCCGTTATTTTGGGTGACAAATTGTCCCTAGAGATATGTGTGTCGGAAACGATTTTTAAATTTATTTTTTGCTTTGCCTTGTTTTGAGAGGCCAACAGTTTCATTATTTGAAGTCAGTATATGAAATGTGGTATATGGTTATTGTCTCCTTCTTTAGAAACCGTCTCTGGAGGTGGACCTACAACACCAGCTCATAAGGTAGGTTAAAGATAGACAAGGTTGACTATTTTCGAAGGTTTACACTTGGGTAAACATAAAAAAAAAGACTTTCAAATAACACCATGGGAATGTGAACGTACTGCTATCAGATAGCTACTTAACGGTCTTGCTTCAGGATTTCTTCCACAGACTAAAACAACCTTATACAACGTCACACCAAACAGCAAAGTATTACAAAAACTTACTACTCACATAAAAGCATTTAATTAACTTCAGGATTTCTTTCACAGACTCAAACAACCTTATGCAACGTCACACCAAACAGCATAGTATTACAACAACTTACTACTCACATAGAAGCATTTAATTTACTCCAGGATTTCTTTCACATACTCAAACAACCTTAAGGCCGGCACACACTAGGAGACATGTTGCGGGGACATGAAGCGGGGACATGTTGCAGCGACAGTTTTCCTCGTGTGACATCCCTGTTAGTTCTGTTGCGGGGACACAATTTTGTCCCCGCAACATGTTGCACGAAATTCAGCTGGTTTGAATTCGTACGTCATGAAGCGGGGACAAAATGACCCCCGTTTCGATGTCGCATCGTGTGCACTGCTCTTGCAAATTGTCCCCGCTACAAAATAGGTGTAGTAGGTCCTTTTTTTTCTCTTCTTTTCAGCCACTCGCGTATCCGTCGTTTTTGGTCAACATAGTTACACATTTCTTCATCTGAGTAATATCATTGACAGTAGTAGAAGCTTCTTTATCCTAACTTTAGAGTCCGCCATCTTTCTTTGCTCGTATACTAGTTCCCAGACGCCCTTAGTGATTTCTGTGATTTTTATACCTCAATCCGCTTTGTGTGCACCAGCTTGCGTACTGTCCCTGCAACATGCGCCAGTATGCTATGCACACGAAGGGGCTTGTCCCCGCAACATGTCCCCGCAACATGTCCCCTAGTGTGTGCCAGCCTTTATACAACGTCACACCAAACAGCATAGTATTACAACAACTTACTACTCACATAGAAGCATTTAATTTACTTCAGGATTTCTTTCATGTACTCAAAAGTTAGAAACACGGTAAAGTTAATAAACAGTACAAAAGAAAGCACTGCTCAGTAGCTTTTATTTGAATGGTCAGCCTTAGCCAGTATCATTCACAGAGTCAAAAGTTGTAACCACCTTGTTCGCCATAATAAACAGCCCCACAAGAAAATACTGCTCAATATGAGTACACTTTAGGATTTCACCCAGAGTATCAAAAGTCAAAAAGACTGTAAACATAACACAGAAAAGTACTGCATGCTCAATAGCTTTCATCTAAAATATATCAGATTACACCTTAGGATTTTATCCGCAAATTCAAAACATAGAACCACCTTGTAAACCATGCCTAGCAGTTCCATAGGAAAATACTGCTCAGTAACTCTAAAATGAATGTAAATGGCCCTTATCGTAGATGAGTACGCCATACCAACATATCAGCGGTTTCTCGCTTTATTGACCCTATAGTCTCGTTTTGATGTTTACGAGAACCTCTGACGACGATGAGCGTAAACATCAAAACGAGACTATAGGGTCAAGAAAGCGAGAAACCGCTGATATGTTGGCGTGGCGTACTCATCTACGATAAGGGCCATTGCTGCCCAATACACCGAATGCAAATATGGCTGCCGATTTGTTATTCTTTTATGTGTATGTAAATTAGCCTCCCTGGCCTCGTTAGCCTGTGCAAAGTTCAAAAGAGTGTTTACTCTAAAATGAGGCTGGTCAGGCTAATTAACATACATATAAAAGAATAATAAATCGGCTGCCATATTTGCATTCGGTGTATAGTTGTCATTGGAACAGTCTCATGTATTGTTTTTATCCATAGTTTCGTGCAGGAAAATGTCCAGTATTTGAAGCTCCAGCAGAATGTCCAGAGGAACCAGATAACTTTTGCAGTCATGACAGGGATTGTTCTGATGATCTAAGTCTGAAGTGTTGTAACACTGGGTGTGAATTTGACTGTGTTGGTAAGTTTGACAGTACATTTGTGATAATCTATTCTGTCGGTGATTTTCAGTAACAGGCGCTGAGTTCTGAAATTCAAGACTTAAAGGCTATGTTAGAGTGATTTTACTTCATCTGTGAAATAGTTAGTAGAATAGTACGCACTATAGACACTATAATTCCATTGTTTCCTTTTGTTTAATTTGGACTATCACACATTAATTGTTAGATAGTGTTTCACAGATGAAGTAAAATCACTCTACCAGGTCTTACCACTATCTGATTATTCGATATCATTTAGAATGAAACGCAATAAGACATATTTGTATCATAGGAAACCTAAAACTAATGGTCCAGTTTCTACAACGATAGTAGTGTAGGAGGGATAAATTAACCACCATTTTTGGGCCGGGGGCAGGAATTCATTAACGCGGGTGACGTCATAGACTATTGTCTTGATCTCGTGCGTAAAATGCGGTGGAGTATCATTAAATTGCTGTGGATTATATTAACTAGGTGACGTCATAGGCTATTGTCTTGATCTCATGAATAAAATGCGGTAGATTCTTATTAAATTGCTGTGGATTATTTTAAGTAGCTGACATCATAGGCTATTGTCTCTTAGGGCCTGGTCGCACTACAGTCAAAACAAAAAAATGACATAAAAACAAAAACATTCCACAAAAAGCGTGCCCCACCGGAGCGGTTTCTTTTGTTTTCCGAGGTTTTTGCACGGGCTAATTTTTGTTTCATATCAATGAAAATCACTGAACCGTAACGTAAGTACGCAAGGTTCCATTTCTTGTCGCATAAATTATCAATCAATCAATCCTCTATTTGGCATGGTCAGTACACTTAGCGAAAGAGCTAGTTTCCAGGTACGCGACGAAAATAAAACTTCATTAGAAGTGTATAAATTTAGGATAAGCTACAATTAGAAATGATTACGAATTAAAATATTTATTATCTAAGTGTTAAACGTAAAAAAAATGTTTTTAATTGTCGCACATTACTCTCATACACCCCCCCCCCCCCCCCCCCCCGAGATTCCATGTCCATTTGAGATAGGCTATAATAAAAACAAAATGATTTGAGTTACAATATTTGTCTAAGTGTAACATGTAAAAATTGTAAAAGTAGTAAAAATTGTCTTATCCTTTCCAGACAGGCATTGTTCTTCCACACTAGAAAAGCTTTGGCACTTGGTACTTGGAATTTTGTATTTTAATTTTGGAACTTAACAGACCGGTTATAACACACAAATTTTAAAAGAAAAGTGTTTATTTCAATCTCTCAACATCTACAATAATGACTACAGTGGAAACTCAATGTTACTGAGAAAAAGACGAATATTCGTAACTTATTTATATAGGCTACGACCACCACAATTCTATTGTTTTCACCATCATCGCCACAATTCTATTATTTTCACCACCACCGCCTCAATTCTATTGTTTTCATCTCCTCCTCCATCCTCCCTCCTCCTCCCCTCTTCCTCCTCCACATGCGTCTCCTCAGTTGAGTTATAAACAGAAACAGCCACAGGCACATGAACAGGAACTCAAGCTTTAATCAATGTGAGAACATTAAATGTATATAGAATAATTAACACAAACTTATGGCCGTTTCTGTTTATTACTCAACTGAGAAGACGCATGTGGAGAAGGATGAGGAGGAGGGAGGAGGAGTCAGGAGGAGGAGGAGGAGGAGGAGGAGGAGGAGGAGGAAGAAGGAGGGAGAAGGAGTGAGGAGAGGGAGAATAAGAGGAAGAAGGAGGTGGATGAGGGAGAACGAGGGGGAGGAGGGAGGACGAGGACGAGGAGGAGAAGGAGAAGAGAGGAGGAGGAGGAGGTGAAAACAATAGAATTGTGGTGGTCCTAGCCTATATAAATGAGTAAATATTCGTCTTTTTCTCGGTTAACATTGAGCTTCCATAATTAAAATACAAAATTTAGGCGCCAAGAATCAGTGAACCGGAAACAAAACTTTTCTATTGTGTAAAAACAATGCCTGTCTGGAATGGGTAATTTATGCGTTTACGTAACGGTTCAGTGATTTTCATTGATATGAATATGAAATGAGTAGACGCTTGATAAATCCGTCAAACCGGTTATACTTTATGTATACCACAGCAAGTTATTGAGAATCCTCCGCTTTTTATTCATGAGATCAAGACAATAGCCTATGACGTCACCCGCGTTAATGAATTCCTGCCACCCACGTTAATTACTTGCTGCCACCCGCGTTAATTAATTCCTGCCCCCGCTAATTCCTGCCCTCCTATGCTACTAAAGATAACTACTACATTATTGCACTGAAACAACTAAGAAGTGTCTTTTACTCCTGATGAAGACTCGCGTCGCTTACTAAATCAGTCTGACAACGTTCTGATTGTTTGTTTGGATTGTATAGAAAACCATTCTTTATCATAGAAACAATTCTCCAAAGAGCTTGCATTCGAATCATGACCCGGTACAATATTTTTCAATGTAGGAATTTATTTGAGAGCTTTTTGGCATGAAAACTCGACTTCAACATTTTTACAGTCACCAATTTTAACTAGCTATAAATTAATGTACATGTACCGGTAACGATGTTATGTTCATTGTTTTCATTTTTAGTCCCCGATGATGAAGATGATTCTTCAACAACATCTCAAACTGGGGTAGGTTTATAATTCTAACCATTGAACTTACTCCCCGTTAATTGTTTGTTGTCAGAATGGTGATGCATTTGTGTAACGCAAATTCCATGTGTATGTTCAAATGCACTTTAATACTCACTTGAAAGGTGAGATCGGACGTCCGAGTCTAGGCACCAGTCCATTCATGATAAACTTCACCTACCTAAACTTGAAATGAATATGAGCAAGACACATTACCGAGTAGTATCGCCCATACCAATGACGTAATCATTTAATCTGCGAAGTGGTGTTAAGCACGTTATTATACGACCCGACATCTTAGAGTGCGCTTACGCGCCAAAACGAGTGCAAATATGACACATTATTACACCCTTCTGAGCGCGCGCTATGAAAAACACTTTCAAAAACTGAGACTTGGGGGAAGATTATTGTCGTATAAACAATTTATTCAGCAAAAAGTGTGCAATACGGCGAGGCATTTTTACAAGTCGGCATTTTTTTTCTCGCCTAAAGCTCGCAAAAAATAAAAACTAACTCGTAAATACCCAGCCATATTACATAACTTTTCGTTGAAGTATGATGTTTTTAAAATAATTCTCTTCATTTCATCCAAGCCAACGCCAACGCCAACGCCGACACAAGTACAAACAACGGCACGTAAGTGTTTGAAACATTAAGTTTATTGCGTATTATATAGGCACCTAGAAGTATATTAGCGTCATTCTTCACTCGTGAATACGCGAAGCGTAATGATCGGGGTATCGCAGACGGTGGCAAATATGCATATTTTCACTGCATCATCACTCGGCTGTAAACTTTTCATGGTAATCCCGCTGACCAGTGCCTAGGGCTTCAAGCCCTGGAAAATTAAAATCGATCTGCGGATTTCAAAGGAATTTTTCAAGACTGCGGAAAATGCTACAGCAATTTAAATGTTGGTTTTAAATATGTGAAGTTTCTCTGCCATGTGTAAAAGTTCACATAAACCAATTTTTGTTTCGAATTAAAACACATGTCCCAGCGTGACGCAAATAGGCGTTGTTTGAAATAAGAGGAGCTGGATGATGCAATGTTCTAAATTTGTTTACTTATCAATTCTTTGACTGCTCTGTGAAACAACAAAAAGCTTAGACGGAGTTTTGCAAACGTTAACCTCGGGCTTTTACGGCTTCTCTCGCATGACGCATTTTGAAGCCTTTTTTTGTCTGACTACATTTGTAAAGTTCAAAATAAACCAATTTTGAAGCGATGACTAAAGAGACATGTCATAGCGTGACAGGATACCCGCTGTTTGTTATGGTAGAGTCTACTTTCTATAGCTCAGAAGGAGGTCGGACACTTACTGAGAATTATATAACGTAATGTCGACACTTAGAATTCTATTTTCAATAAATTTTTAAGTGTAAAAAAGAAAATCTAAAATCCCACTCAGGATTGAACCTGTGACCTCAGATAGGCTTAGGCTTACATAGCCTATCGTACCACTGTACCACCTAGCTTCTCGGGTTGCTTAGTCCTAAATTTGACTATATAAACTGCTGACCCCAACCTCAACTGCAAGCTAACCAGTTACTCCGTTATATAATTTTCAGTAAGTGTCCGACCTCCTTCTGAGCTATGGAATCTAGCAATTTCCGTTTGTTATAAACAGACATGTCATAGCGTGACAGGATACCCGCCGTTTGTTATAAACAGACATGTCATAGCGTGACAGGATACCCGCTGTTTGTTATAAGGGTAATCGGTGGATGACGTAATGTTCGTAATGTAACTTCAGCGAAACATGTTGTGATCGATTAAAATCGGTGCTAAAATAAGATAAAAAATATAAAAAATTTGGTAACATTGAGAACAGGGCCACGGGTGGAATTTGTCCAATACAATAAGTCCGAGTTGAAGGTTAATATTCGGCAGTATTTTTTGTGCATAGCCGTTTGCTTTTTTTCTTAGATACTCGTAGAAGGATGAAAATTGTTATAGCTATACTGGACTTAACATCAGGAATAACGCACGTTCTGTGCATCGAGTATAAGAAAATCATGTGGCATGATATACTGTTTTAAAACAGTAAGCATTCTTACGTGATATTGATAAAAAATATAGACTAGATCAATTTAACAAAAACGACACGTGTCAATCAACATAACAGCTAAATCTTATCCGATCTGACTTCTTGATCTTGAGATAACTGATTTTTTGATAATTAGTAAAGACCTCTCGTGAAGTTCTGCTCTCTCGTGATCGTGGAAGGTTCTGCTCCATCTCTCGTGATCGTGGTACGTTCTGCTCTTGCGTGAACAACAAAATCCTCACATGTTTCGGCATTTAGCCAAGCAGTTCCAGTATATATAGATGTTTGGTCGATTCTAGAAGCTAAGTAGAGTTGAATGTTACGCAGCTTGTCGTAAATGCGTGAAGTGCCGTGAGCATATTGTAAGGATGGTAACTGCAAATTGTTCAGTGCTGGAAATAACAGTCGGTCATCGGACATTGTCCGACCAAAATCCGAAAATGTCCGACCAATTTTAAATTATGCTCGGACATGGTAACCGAGCATAAAAATTACTTAGCTTTGGCCTTGAAGTCTTGTAAACTCATCACATTTGATTCCAAAAACATTACAATAAGAATTTACGCTGTTTGCACCATTTATTTTGCTGTAAAAGGCTTTCTCGATTCGAGAAAATTCAGAAAAGGCTGTGTCATTTGAAATCGCCCTACAATGAATTGCAAACTTTCTTATAGCACGTCGTGTATGCTAACGGATTGTGTCTCAGGAAAAATCCAAAATGGCGGATGTCCGACCAATTGTGTAAATTGTCCGATCAAAATGGAGGTTTGAAAGGACACATGTCCTTCTAAGTAAGAAAAATTATTTCCAGCACTGTTGTTGATTAAAATATGGCGACATTTCGTCTCTAAAACTAAGAGAGCTTAAAGTTACGGTGAAGAGAGTCGGATAAACTAAACTGTAGCCAATTTCTCATCAAGACCCTTACTTTTTGAAAGCTTGAAGATTGCAACTCGAGGATCAAGTAGGATTGCAGTCTGGCCTGTTTAGAGACTTCCCTGCCGGCTGCCCAAGTTCGAGCATTTTTTTGTTTACTTATTTTTATTAATTTTTTTTGGGAGGGTACGTTTTAAAGATGAAAATAGTTATTTCTTGTTTTTTTGTTGTTGTTGTTGTTGTTGTTTCTTCTTTAGATTTCTTATTTCTTCTTAAAGCGTTTTTGGATAATAAAGATGACCTCAAATTGCAGACCACAACGTATCTACTCATCATGGAAAGGATTCTGTGTTGTTGTTCTATTTAATTCCGGTATTTTGGGCGACAAATTGTCCCTAGAGATCTGTGTGTCGGAAACGATTTATTTATTTATTTATTTATTTTTTGCTTTGTGAGAGAAAGTAATTGTAAACAAAAAGACTCGTTTCGAAATTCAAACTGATAAAAGTTTGTACATTTAATTTTGACCCTATAATAACGTGCCATACAAAAGAAGCATGGCTCGCTTATAACGGAAAGGTATTTTGTCTTCAGTCATATGGCTGTGGAGGCGCAGTGGTCAAGAGTTGGTACGCTGTACTTTCATGCAATCGAGGAAGAGTGTTTTTTTTAGGATTCCAAACACCGAGAAGTGGGTTGAAAAAGCGAGACGCAGTCTTTTTCGAGTGTTTCGTATAGCTTCTCAAACTGATAATTAAATACAGAGGTAACGAAGGAGTACAATCGCCAAAATCTATGCTTATTACGATCAGGTTTTTAAACCACTCAACCTCGTTCCCAGGACTTTTCCCTTCGACAGAGGGAAGGGAAAAGTCCTGGGAACGAGGTTGTAAACCACTGTCGCGCTTATGAATTTCTTTGTTAAAACTTGAAGAATTAGGGCCTGGTCGCACTAGGGAAATTTTGATCAAATTTGTCTTTGTTAAGATAAAAAATCTGTCATCACATCAAGTTTCCTAATGCGACCGGTGTTTGGCAAATTTGAAAAAAATTGGAAATTCCGGCTAAACTTCAAAGATGCCGTAGTGTATGGGTGGGGCAGGCCGATTTTGAAAAAATCGAGGAAAACAAAAGAAACCGCTCCAGAGGGACACGCTTTTTGTGGAATGTTTTTGTTTTTATGTCATTACGCGTATATTTTTGACAGCATGGACAGATAGTGCGACCCTAAAATGTTCTCAAATTTTTTAGCGGAGCACTTGCCAGGCCGAAGGCCTGGCTGCGCAGCTCCATACTCATAGAACCGATGCCCTTCATTTTTCATGGTCATGGCTAGCGGAATGTTTCGCGGGCGCGCGTGTGCCGTCCGCCGCCCTCCGCCCTCCGCCGTCGCGCAGGACTGGCTTGCCTTCGCGCAGGACTAGCTCGCGGGCGCGTATGACGTCGGAAAACATGCGCGTTCGACGTCATGTTGAAACCAAAGCGAGGCTTTGTTTTTCGCGCGGTTACACGGCCGAATGTCACGTCAGCTAGAAAAACACTTTGATGTTTTACTGTGAATTTACTAAGCGGAGAAAACCGTTTAAATTAAAGGCGTTATTTCCCTGAATATTTCGCGGTTTGCTACTCAAGACAAGGATACTAATTAAGGGATACTCAGAAGCCGCTTTAGTGTAAAAAGACGAGCTTTCAGGGATAAAATCTTGTTTTTTATCAATGCGGGAGATGTTTGTTTTCTACGGATTTCAGAACCAGAAGCGGAGATTTGAATTTCCAAAGGTAAAGGTAAAACAGATTACAGTTTTCGATGAGAATTTATGTTGATATCAATCTGTGAGTGACTTTTTATTGGTGTTATTGTTAGTTTTGGAGAATTGATTTTAAAACGTGCTTGAATTGAGTTGTATCGATCTCTTGAATTTCATCGAAGAAAGCTTGAACTCGATGAGCTATAATTAAGTGGTACGCGTTTTGCTTTTAAACGTAAACTAATGGAGATTTCAATAAATTTTTTCGAAAGAAGATTATGTTGTCCATTTTTATGTGTTTGTTCATTCATTAGATAGATTTAAAAGCGATTTTATATAAACAAAACAAGACTGATTTTATAGTACAGTTCCATCTTCACTCGCATCGCCTTATGCAAATATGTTTGTGTATTTTTGCAATTTCTGATTTTCAAATCAGTTTCTCGAGCAATTTTTGCCAAACAAAAACTGTATTTTATTCGGAAAGTAGTGGTACTAGTTATTCCAGACAGAGAAAAGTTGTTTTTGTGAACTTTTGTACGGTCTATAAAAATGTCCTGTGCAGACGGTCGCGTAATACTGTTTTTGAGAATTGCTAAAATTGAAAATAGCCCGTTCGTCAATCTTAATTCTTGTGCTTCCAACCTTTCACCTTAGTTAAGCTTCTTCAAAGTGCGACGCTGTTAGGCTTGGGCTATCTATATATATTAAACTTCCGTTTGCGGTTTTAAATTTATGGAAGTTTTTACACGGGCTAATTTTTGTTTTTGACTGTAGTGCGACCAGGCCCTTATTTATGTATGTGAGAAGTAAAGATCGGAGGTTCGCGCCTGGTGTGTGGTTCTCAAAGCATTCGACGTCAGTATGGGCCATTTTTAACCCGTGAATATACGTGCATGCGTAATGAACGGGTTATCGGTAACGGCGACTGATATGCAAATGAGTCACTCACTCGCTCACTCCTTCCATCAGCTGTAAACTTAATGACGTAATGCTTTGTTACGAATGCGTTTTGTAACAAGAACAGCGTGAATCCAGCGACAACAATAAGCTTAAAGATGTTTCGCATTTGGAGTCTTTAATGCAACGTTAAAATCGATCTAAAAGAAATTTTCAACTGAGACGCAGTTTTGATGGTTATCTACATTTAAGTAATAAAATTTATCACATTTAAGTCAGTGGTCACGGTGGTCGAGTGGTGTAAAGCGTGGACTCACAGCCGAAAGGCCCCGGTTCGAATCACGCTCGGGCTGTCTATTTTTTTTTTTTCGTTTTTTTTATTTCTTCTTCGGACTGAACATTATGAAAGTGATGAACCGTATTTTTATTTTTTGCGTTTGTCAAAAATCCTTACATTTAATTTAAAAAAATATATTGAACCGTGACAGAGTGAAAACATAAGCTTACCGCGTTGCGTTTAAACTCGTTACGCATTTCAAATTCACAGGTTGGCTCTAAGGAGCCTTTGATTTTAAAATGAGTTTCAATCAAAAACCAACAAATACTGACACTTTGTCATAAACATTATTCACAAAACACAGCTTTTGGGACTTTCGAGAAATGCACGACTGGTCTTTGCGGTCAGGTTGTTTCCTTAGGATCCAAAAAAATTGCCTCATTTAATTAGCAAGTAGGCTATTCCAAAGTCTAATAGTTCCCTGAAAAAAGGAATAAAAATAGACATTTTAAGTTGCTTTATCTAATTTTTATTCATAATTATGGCTCCCCGAGTTCTGAGTTCCGAGTGTCTGTATCAATTTGTCCTCGTCTAATTTTGTACAAAATAATCAGTCGAGACATTGTTCTTCTTAGCTCCAAGGTGATTCAGGCTAAGCCTGATGACCTCCCACATGGTCAAGCCCAAATCATACCGTCCAGAAGGACGTCGGACATCTTATTGAGACTTATATAACGGAGTAACTGGTTAGCTTTCAGTTGAGGTTGGGGGTAGCAGTTTATATAGGTTAAATTTAGGACTAAGCAACCCGAGAAGCTAGGTGGTACAGTGGTACGGTAGGCTATGAAAGCCTAAGCCTAGCTGAGGTCACAGGTTCAATCCTGAGTGGGGATTTTAGATTTTCTTTTTTACACTTAAAAATTTATTGAAAATAAAATTCTAAGTGTCGACATTACGTTATATAAGTCTCAATAAGGTGTCCGACGTCCTTCTGGACGGTATGATTTAGGCACAACCCTCCCACATTGGGTTAATTGTTTTCCATTTTGTTTTCTAAGCCCTAGATGCCTGTGATTTAAACCCTTGCCCCGATCCATACACCACCTGCATTCCTGATTCTGGAGAGCGGAAGTGCACCTGTCCACAGATTTGCACAGCAGATTATAGTCCTGTTTGTGGAACTGATGGGCAAACATACAGCAATGAATGTCAGATGAGAGTTGCTGCGTGCAGTGAGGGAACGATGATTAAGGTCAAGTCAAACGGGACATGTAACAGTAAGTTTTGTTTCTTAATACATCTTAACTTGGAAAGAAACAAGATTATGTCAGGGTGGTTTTCAGTTAAATGTTGTAAAACCAAGACCAAAGTAATCACAAGAGACGCAGAATGTCGGATGGCCTTATTTTGGTTATATTCCTCATACGTCTTCCATGTCTTCATACGTTATTTTCCTTACTCTCCAGTGTGTGATCTCCCTCCTGTCGGAGGGCCTTAATTTGGTTATATTCCACATATGTCTTCCATGTCTTCATGCGTTATTTTCCTTACTCTGCAGTGTGTGATCTCCCTCCTGTCAGATGGCCTTAATTTGGTTATATTCCACATACGTCTTCCATGTCTTCATGCGTTATTTTCCTTACTCTGCAGTGTGTGATCTCCCTCCTCTCAGGGGCCATGTTTTCATGCGTTATTTTCCTTATTCTCCAGTGTGTGATCTCCCTCGTGTCGGAGGGTCTTAATTTGGCTATATTCCTCATACGTCTTCCACGCTTTCATGCGAAGTTTTCCTTACTCTACAGTGTATGATCTCCCCCCTGTCTGAGGGCCTTAATCTGGTTATATTCCTCGTACTTCCATGTTTTTATGCGTTTTTCTTACTCCAGTGTCTGATCTCCCTCCTGTCAGAGGGCCTTGTTTTGGTTATATTCCATGGTACTTCTTTAATGTTTTCATGCGTTATTTTCCTTACTCTCTTGTTTGGCCATATTTCACGGTACGCCTTCATTGTTTTCATGAATTATTTTCCTTACTCTCCAGTTTGTGATCTCCCTCCTGTCGGAGGGCCATGTTTTGGCTATTTTACACGGTACTTCTTCAATGCTACCACCAAACGATGCGAAAGCTTCATTTACGGAGGTTGCCAGGGAAATGGTAACAACTTTAAAACTGTTCTGAGCTGCAAGGACATGTGCATCAGTGAGTAGATATTGTAACTTTACAATCCACCACGGAATTTTCCTTTTGCTTCATTCTTATCTCTTGTAAGTGAATGTTTAACTTACAGGAGAATATTATGGCTCTACCGCATTCTTTGTCGATCCATGTTACGAAATCCGTCAGACACCATGTTCGATAGCTTACATAAGCAGCTTATTTTCACCTTTTTGATAATTCTGAGCCTCGATGGTCAATTGGTGTAGTTTGTGCTTTTTCGGTCGAACAGCCCGGGTTCGAATCTGCCTGAACTGCGTTTTGTTCTTTTCTTTTCTTTCCCATTCTTTTTCCTTCTGTTTCTGTATATTATTTCAGTGTACATTATTCCAATGCAGGCATTCATTTGTCAAAGGTGGTGACGTCAATTTAAGTGATAATAATTTGTTTCTTTACGCCAAGAACTAGCCATTTCTCTTGGTCGAGTCTCGGCGGTAATCTGGCCAGAATTTAGCTTGATCGGGCGAGACTGATTTGATCTGATTTGTAAAATTCAGCACGACATTTGTCCGGGTGGGAATTGAACGCAATAGAGCGAGACAGCAAATCTGTGTCATTTTTTTGTACACTAAAATTGTATTTGCACCTGCTTTTTAATTTAGACTTTTCAATTTGCTATAACAATGGAGGTTCCCTTTAAAATTAACTTTCGTAGAGTCTCACGAGATATCTGGGCTATTTTGTTTTCTTATTGAAGAAAATTCTGAGCCGAAATGAAAAAAAAGAGGAGGCTTTAAAATAGGGAGGCTTTAATCTATTGAAATCCGTCTTCAAACCTTTTCAGTACTCTGGGTTGTGCGAAGCCTCAGTTTTGAGACCCTAGCTCCCGGACTATGCATGGATGATAACAGTTATAGAAGTTACAGAGAACTTGTTCAATCTCTGAACAGAGAACAAATTAATATTTTTTTTACCATGTGTTGCATTCTGTTAAAAAGGACGAGTAGAGCAGCAGTTTCCACTATTTTTTAGTGTAAGTGCAGGCGTAGGGAAGACAACAGTAACACATTGTTTGTACGAGGCTCTTGTTAGATATTTTGATATTATCAAACCAGGTGAAAATGCAGACGAGTAAAAAGTACTAAACCGTGCTCCAGAAACAGGACAAGAGGACCATCACATGGGAACAAAATTGACAGAGAAATTTAAAGTGCCTATATATCATCCCTAGAAGGTTATTTTCAGAATCAACTCTATGTACATTGGATAGTTGAATGGTAAAATATCTCCTGTTTTGAACGTCGCGTTTGTGAGGTATAGAGATTTGAATTTACAAAATGCTAATTAGATGACGTCAACCCGGGAATTTGCCATTATTTCTACGCCAATTTACAATGCGCAGATTGCAGCTTGATTAATTTGATAAATACTAAACATAAACTGTGGATAGTTAATTGATTCGTAAAAAATGTTACTTGCAGGTGTAAACAAGTAGTTGTATAGTATTCTTTTTCACAACACTCCCATTCATACTCAGATGAAATAAGGTATGGGAATAATGATTGACCAGCGGACTAAGCCAAGCTGGAACAGTTTGGCTTAGGGGAGGTCGAGTCTAGCGGTACGACCCACGCGATGAGGGTGGGAGGGTGGGCCGTTCCCTTCTCCGCGCTCCGCTGGAAAAAACTGAGTGTGAGTGGAGTGAACGAATTGTCTTGGTATTTATTGTAGAGCACTTACGTAATCAGTGCGAGGAATGCTCGCCTAGTCGAGAAAACTGCATTATTATTACATATATCATTATGAGTGTTGTGAATACTAAATGATTCCCGGGATGACGTCATCTAATTGGCATTTTGTAAATTCAAATCTCTATAACTCACTAACACGACGTTCAAAACAAGAAATATTTTACCATTCAACTATTCAATGTACATAGAGTTGATTTTGAAAATAACTTTCTAGGGGTGATAGGCACTTTAACTCGAGAAACCACGCACTCTAACCTAAATACCCAATTGCAACAGTCCTGTTAAGACGATTTCATTGGTTGGGTTAGTAATAGGCCTACGTTTATTTTATTTGTCCATATTCCTTTGTAGCTGAGAATCCGGGTTCTGATGATCCCTGCTTATTAATCAAGTGTCCATTCCACGGTGCCTGTCGGATAGCCGAAAGTGGTAATCCTGTGTGCGAATGCGTCACAGAATGCCCAGTCATTGATGAACCTGTTTGTGGATCAGACGGAAAGAACTACTCCAGTGAATGCGTTTTGAAGTCACAGGCTTGCCAAACCAAGACTGTGATACAGGTGGTTGGTGACCCTGCGAAGTGTAGTAAGTCTAAAGTTATTTTTACTTTCAAGAAGATTTGCAAGGGAAATTATGACCGGACTAAAACAGAGAAAATACAATAACGAATGTACGCCAAATGTGAACCTGTTATAAATCAAAACTTAAAAACTGATTCAAAGTGGAGGGGAAATCGTCATTTGTTGTAAAACACGTACCGTAAATCCTCTATTAACCCCCCCCCCCCCTCCCCTCCTCTCAAATAAGCCCATATCTCTTTTAAGCCCTCTCCCCCGCCCCTCTGCCCTTATCCTTCACAACCAAAACAATAAACGACTGTATTACTAGTACATTTTTACAGTACCAATCCAGGCAATAATTCACAAACAGTACTCGCGAGGTTTTTGGAAAATATTAGCGGTACTCGTACATAGAGTCACGAGTGACATTATACCTAAGTATTTTAACCCATTGACGACGGTGACTTTTTACGTTTTTGAGTGATTTTCTGCATCTAAACGAGCCATAGGATTTCGTGACTCCATGTTTGAGGTTACCATGGAAAGTGCTGCTGTTCTAAAACACTGAAGGCTCGCGTTTACAAGAAACGTCATTCTGACGTAGTGTTTTTGCTTCGTTAAGCGATACGAACAGATCAAATATGGTTTGTATGCGATTTTTGGTAAGTTTACAGCCATTTTTCATCTTTAGTAGCTGCCTGATGATCATCATTAAGCGTGAAGGTAGCTAAGAGTCCACTTTCTCAATGAAGCGAGTTAGGTGTTGTACTTCGTCTAAAAATTTGGCTCGTTGTTCGTTGAACTGGAAAAATGGCTGCCACAAAACGAAGCAGCTTTGGGACTCGACTCTGGATGAATTTCTCGACCTACCACGGCATATTTTGGAAGTTGCGACCACTGAAGAACACAACAAGCGTGAAATTTCGGTGGTAGGTCGGAGTGGCTGTGGACTTAGTATAAATATGAAATATGTGGGGGACGGAACGAACCCTGTCAAAAATTCTCGATATTTCCCAGCATGCAGTGCGGTCGTGATGTTGAAAATCGAGGCAAGGCCAGGATGCACAAGAACGAGAGGCTGCAGCTCGGCCTGGCAACGAATAAGAGCATAAAAAAATCACTTCTAAGGTAGGACTTGGACTGAATTTTGCTGTGAATGTTGACTTTTGGGTTTGCAACGATGATTTCAATAAAAACAACTGATGGCAAAAACGTGATTTTTGTTGTTTTTCTACGACGTTAAAAACGGACATTTTTGTTCTTCTCCGAATTCTTCTCCAAACGCCGATATTCTGCGAAAATCGCTGACTTTTTTGTGTTTATTGGGTGTCTCATTTTGAAGGACTTTCTAGTCAATGCACACAACTGCAATGTTCGCGCGATTGAGAAAGTTGCAATTTTTTAAAGCAGTGGAGTCTTATCGTTCTATTAAGAACGATTTTGGCCGGGACCGTCCTCAAAGGGTTAAACATTTGTATGCACTTGTGGGAACCTATTGAAATACAGTCGGACCTCTATTAAGCGGCCACCCTCGGGACTTTGAAAAGTGGCCGCTTAATAGAGATTGGCCGTTTAATAGAGGTACAATATAAATTGGATAGAAATGGCAGTCAACGTCATTTTATTGCCTCTATATAGCAAAACGCTTGTTGAAAAGTGAACATATGTGAAGATAAATGCAAAAATCATTGAAACAAAAAAATAAGTGCCCTGTATTTGCGCATTTCAAGTCCGTGCAAAGTTCTAGCTCAAACACGGAGCATGCGGTCGATAAGTACAATTTTGTATTGCGGCTTATGACTTGTCATTATAGTGGGTCCGCCAATATCATGAGTTACGTATCGTGAGTTATCACGGTGAGTTAATTAAATGTGAGTTATCAAATATTGAAATTTCAATATTTGGCATGCAGAATCTTGAAATTTCAAGATCTTGAAATTTCAATATTTCAATATTTGGTAACTCACGGGAAATAACTTACACCAGCCTAACTCACGCGCCATAACTCACACCCTTGTTAAACCCGATTATAGTGGAGATTAAATTGCAGTTCTTGTTGTTATCAGTTATCACCTTCATATTATCTGTCACCATTTCGCTTGAAAAGATAATTTGCTGGCCGCTTAATAGAGGTAAAAAAAACAATAAATACTAAACTTGCAACAGCAAAAAGGTGGCCGCGGCCGCTTGATAGAGGTGGCCGTTGAATAGAGGTATCGAATACAGCACTTTACTGACAAATAATTCGGGACTTTGGAAAGTGGCCGCTTAATGGAGGGTGGCCGCTTAATAGATGGCCGCTTAATAGAGGTCCGACTGTATATGTATCTCAAAAAAAGTGGTGAACGGCTGGCGTTTCGCTAAATTATAATGCCCCCCCCCCCCCCCCAAAAAAAAAAAAAAAGAGAAAAAAAGAAAGAAAGAAAAGAAAAGAAATGAAAAGAAAAACGCGCTTGATGCCCTTTGGGGGGGGGGGGGAGGGGGGGCTTACTGGAGGCTTTACTGTAGGTTGCTTGGCCTAGTTTTAAGAATGAAGTTAACCGACAAACGACTACCAAACATATTAGTTTGAATAGTCATTCAAAATTCGACGTTTGTGTGCACAACAACTTGAAACTCTTTCTCAACAGCATCCAGCAGGCTGAAATGCAAGTCTTGCCCTGCAAGTTCCCACCTTTCTACCCATTTCTGCGAGAGTGATTTTGGTAAGTTTCTTTTACATTTTTTAAAAAAGCCAATTTTATTTAACACAGATTTTTCAAGTGTTTATTAGTTAGATGCTTTCAGTTATAGAAGTTCAAAGTCAGCGCGGGCACTGCGCCCCCCTTTCCACCCTGGCTAGTGGGGTGGCATCACTTTGGAGAGCCAAAAGATAAGTTTCTATCGTGGGAAACATGAAACTAACGGTCCACAATTAAAATTTAACAACAACATCCTTTATTTATGCACGATATATAGGTTAAAGCAAAAGTCGTGTGCTTGTGAGGTTGTGCATTAATGTTTGTGCCGATGTCTCAGACGGCCATTTTGACGTTTAAAAGTACATTTATTTTGACTCACTCTTAGTCTGTTACGATCCTGAAGACTCTTGGTCTTGGAAATCTGTTGATCCCAAATATTATTGTTGTCTGTGTATAGACACCTCCAAAACTAGCGCCATAACAAATTCATGGAGACTAGTAAGGAGAATTTGTAGGTTGATATGATCACTGTTCACCCAAAATGAACTGCTGTGATATTTAGACACCTTCAAACTAGCGCCATAACAAATACATGGAGAGCAGTGAGGTGATATTTTTATTGATGATGTTAGGACTTCGTATGTTAATGAGTTTGAGAGGTCTTATTTTAACTGGATGATTGTGACATTGTTATGCAGTTATTGAAGGCACGTTAGAGGAGATCCGAAGCACTCAAATTGAACACTCTTCTGTGTTGATGGTTAAGGTGACTGGAATGTTCAAGGGACCGCTTTCATTACAAAACAAAATCATCGAGATTAACTTTTCTGAAAACTTGAACAGGTAACTTGTAGTAATAGATAGATATTACTTTAAAAAAACATTGAAATTAATCTTGAAAACCATACCCCCGTTCCCCGTTACGATTGTGTACCCGTTTGTCAGCAGTAATTATGAAATAACGTTGAGCATGGCGCGAAACGAAAAACGGGTAATGTTGTTGCATCGCTAACAGCTATTACTTAAAAAAAAACAGCTAGCTTCATTTTTTATGGACTTTCCGTTGAAGATTGTAACCTCATGTTTATCAATATAGGTGTTGTAGGTTGAAATGAAATTCAGGTTAAAATGATTTCAACCTAGCTTGATTTTGAATTAACTTTGTTTCTGATTTATGATAATGAATCAAAGACAAAAGGAATTCAATATCAAACTGGGTTGAAATCATTTTAACCTGAATTTCATTTCAACCTACAACATAGGCACCCCGTGCTCATAAATTCAGCGCCCCGTTTTGAAACCTCTTTGACAACGATATCTTTCAGGTGGTGTGGCATTGTTAGGGCCCAGTGTTTAACGAGATGCAAATATTAGTCAAATGTTATTCTTTGTTCAAACGTCTTGCAAACTATATTTGGATTTACAACTCGTTTTGAATAATCGACCCCAACTCGGTCTAACCATAGTTAATAGAACAAACTGGTTATGAAGCTCAACAAATTCAGAAAGAGTGTACAAAGCTGCACATTGTTTTGTTTAACGTGTGAGCCCAAATGTTTCTACTGGTCAGTTGCTCATATGCATTTCAATAACTTTTGTGTTTGCGCGGTCAAGGCAAACGAACAAAAGAAATGGAGAACAAAAACATATAACAAAGGACTGACTGAGTTTCATACGAAGTAATCAGTTGTTCTTACCAAGTGATCAGTTGTTCTTACCAAGTAATCAGTTGTTCTTACCAAGTGATCAGTTGTTCTTACCAAGTAATCAGTTGTTCTTACCAAGTAATCAGTTGTTCTTACCAAGTAATCAGTTGTTCTTACCAAGTAATCAGTTCTTACCAAGTAATCAGTTGTTCTTACCAAGTGATCAGTTGTTCTTACCAAGTAATCAGTTGTTCTTACCAAGTGATCAGTTGTTCTTACCAAGTGATCAGTTGTTCTTACCAAGTGATCAGTTGTTCTTACCAAGTGATCAGTTGTTCTTTGTTCCATATTTTTAACTCGTGAATACCGGAAGCGTTGAACGAGTTACAGAAGACGAGGACAAATATGCAAATTTTCACTCCTTTGTTCCTTCCATCTATCGGTTGTGAATTTTATCTAGTTGCTTGCTCATATATTTTGCCCGCTTCAAATGCGATAGAGGGGGAAAGGGAGAGGACTTGTACGTAGAGGGTGGGGAGGGTCGGTTGAGCGAAACGCGTAGGGGAGGGGAGGGTCCGCAGGTTGTGTCACTCACGAGTTGTCACGCAGGAGCCTTTGATTCCTTTTAATAGACGTTGCCGTAATCTACCATTAACAATGCATATTTCTTTTCTTATTAGCTGCTTCTGCAAAGAGCTGAAATTGAAGAAAGCGATTATCATCGCTGGATCCACAACAGACGAGGGTAAACATTTCCTCGATAAATCATCCAGTTTCGTACGGCACTCGGGCAAACGCTTGCTTCAGAAAGTCCAGCAGCGTACAAAACACGGCAAATGCGACAAGATATAGAAACAAGACTAAAGATCCTTGACAGCCGTCATTTCGGTTGTCACGCGGCAAGCCTAACGTAATGCGTGACGACCGATGTAACGGCAGTCAGGCGTCTACATTTATGATGGATTCCACAAACAAAAACAAAAAAACAAATAGAAAAATAATGGATTTGACCAAAGCGAGAAGTTTATTTTTGTAGCGAAGTTTTATATCAGTGATTGGTTAATCAAGAAACCTGGTTTGTAATATCCATTTTTTAAGGAATTGCTCGGGACTTAGTTTCGTTTACGCAGATTAATATAAAATTGACGATTTTTAGCAAGATTATTATTTTTAATCAAAAAATATTTTTGTTATCAGTAGTCAAAATATCTAATAAAGAACAAGGACATTATTAATCAGTGTCATGAAGTAAAAGAGATGCGACTAAAATACATCCCTCGCCTCCTCCTCTGTACTTTCTTCCGTTTTCGCGACCCACGTTATTCAGGCAGCTGTCTCAAGATTGCGCAAAAAAAAAAAAAAAAAATAGCCTGCTACCCAGACTAACAATCAACAAAATTTGCCCTATCTTATTTGACCGTGTTTATTTTCTACGAGAAAGGTACTGTTTCGCGAACAGACTGGACTACTTCTGGTATAAATTCATTTTGTCGTGGTGAGTATTCCAAGTCCTTTCCAAAATGGTCATGATTTTCCCTTTTTATCATGTCATAATTCAAGGTTTAGCATACAGTGCTGTCAGTGTTATACCGTTTAGTTTTAAACAAACCCGTCAGAAGAACCAAGCCCTTTGATTATTGATAAATTTTGTAGAACCTCAGACTGGGAAACGTCAGCGCTTTATCTCGAACTGCTTGCTTTTATTTGGTGCGCGAGTACTACATGTTATATGATGTTCAGTATTAAGTCGCCATTTTGGTTTCGCAAACATTTCGGAGGTTGGGAGAAGGGTGATGACTAGAATCAGGTTGGACCAACTCGGACGCCTTATTGAGACTAACATAACGGAGTAACTGGTTAGCTTGCAGTTGAGGTTGGGGTCAGCAGTTTATATAGGTAAATTTAGGCCTAAACAACCCGAGAAGCTTCTGGTACGGTAGGCTATGTAAGCCTAACCCTAGCTGAGGTCACAGATTCAATCCTGAGTGGGGATTTTAGATTTTCTTTTATTGAAAATAAATTGTAAGTGTCGACATTACGTTATATAATTCTCAATAAGTGTCAGAGGTGGTCCAACATGATTTTGGAGTATCCGTTCTAGTCACGACCGTGAGAGAGCGTTGAGCCTTGCTCCCATTCTCTTTGCCGCCTATGTTAAACAATTTTGTAATATCCAAGATGGTTTAAATAACGATTATAAACGTAACTATAAACATGACGCTGACTTATAAACTAGTGGTTGTGTGATAGTGTTGGTTGTCAGTGTTATACTGTTTCAGCATTGAATAAACCATTCAGATAATTGCTAAATTTTGTAGAACCTCGGGCCCAAATTGGGAAATGTCAGCGCTTCTGCTCGCACTGTATACCGTTTATTTTGTGGGCAAGAACTGGCTTTAATAAATGTTTAGTATTAGCCGCCATTTTGGGCGTTGTGAAAAAGTGAGAGAGGGTTCGGTCTTAATCCAACACTGTCTGTCGTTTGTTTTAACTCGCCTCATTTCGCGGTTTACTAAAGGATTGTTCGTTTCTTAAGTATCCTGTCTTGAACAGTTGCGAGCACGTGCCCCCAATAGAAATTTCGGCTTCAGGAGATGGACCCCAAGCTAGCGGGCATCTTTTTCAGAATGTGTAAAAAAGGGGATCTTCCCACAACCCTGTGCGAGCTAACTGACAAGTTCGGACTTCTTACAACCATCAAGTTAACAACCACAGCGACAAAGCAAAATCCTTTAACGAAACGACTTGTATGGAGCCCTGGCTAAGTGTTCCAACATTTGCTGGCATCATGTTGGAAGTGCGGCTAAACGGCATCCAACATTCGACATCAAATGTAAATAATTGCTTGACCAACATCTTTCAACATGGGTGCTAACTAGTCCAACATTGTTGTGTCAACATCTCTCAACATGGGGTGCTAACTTGTCAAACATTGTTTGACCAACATCTCTCAACATGGGTGCTAACTAGTCCAACGTACTTGGGTCAACAACATCTTTCAACATAGGGTGCTAACTAGTCCAACATTGTTGGACCAACATCTCTCAACATGGGGTGCTAACTAGTCCAACATTGTTGGACCAACAAATAATGGCCAACAAAGTTACTCCCGGGCTGAAAGGCATTGGTTGCGCATGTATGCACCCCTTCTTAATTTATGAATCACGTGATATCAGGTTGGTAGTGTGGACGAAGAAGAGACAAAAACAGATTATACGATAAGAACTGGGTCAGTACTTTCATTCATGTGCATATACACTATTTCTCTATAGCTATAGATTAATTTCCAGTATTTTAAAGGTAAGCGCTTTGGAAAGGATTGATGCTTACCAACAATACACGAAGTTAAATGTCGCAACTTTGAGAGGACTGCTGAAGGATTTCTCTTTTCTCCAGTACTAAGACCAGGGATGGAGGAGAGAAGGAAGGCACTGGGAACGACGGTGAATGCGCGTCAGTGCTTCGCAATTTTTTACTACAGAGTAAACGAATCCAAAACTCTCCATGTGTTCGTGACCAAAACCTCTAGGCTTACCGTAAATCTCCAATTAAGCCCCCCTTACTTTTAAGCCCTTCCCCCACTCCCCCTCCTCCCTTAACAAACAAAATAATAAACGACAGACTTTGTTACGGGTACATTTCTACCGTACAAATCCAGGCACGAATTCACATACAGTGCTCGCGAGCTTTACTAGCTTTGGGGGAAATATTACCGGTACTCGTACTTAAAATAATCGTAGTTATGGTAATTGTGATTGAATGTATAACACTTCTTTGATCAATCAAAGTATGGTTTATGGACGTTTATCCACATGCAGGAGTGTTTGGCTAAATTATAATAAGCCCCCCTCCCCCTTTCCATTCACTCTCCACCCCCTCAAACGCGCTTGAAATAAATAAGCCTCCGGGGGGCTTAATAGAGTATTTATGGTACTTGGCTGGAAGCAAGTAAATGTCGGTGCGTATATTCGAGACAAATACTGATAGCAAGGTCTAAATGGGATGAATCAGATGAATACTGCAAAATGGTTCAGAATTAAAACAAGAACGAATAAATGACTCCAGCATTCACTAAAGATGAATAGATGATCCAAATGTTAAATGAAAACAGGCTGATGGAAACCGAATAAGGTCTGCGGTCGACGTGATACCTATAGAAAAACTCAAACTGGCAGTTAAATTTCTATGTGCAAACTAACTTTATTTTATACGTCCAGTTTTTTTTTTACATTAAGCAGAGAAAATCAGAATATAGCTTATTTGTACATATAATGTATATTGGTAATGTGAATCAAATCATGAAACATTTTTTTACTTATTGTAACTGTATACACCTGATTGAAAATTCTTCTTCGGGTGAAAAGTATGAACCATGAACGATACGACAGAATGGTTTTGTGGGAAACGGAATTAACGTCTGGTGTTCCAGAATACTGGAGTGTTCTCAGATGATTGCACAATATTCTCGTGTTCTCAGAATGATTGCACACAATTATAACAAGGTATGCACAAAATTATACCCTGAAAAACTTTTAGATGGGATTAGCTGTTAAATGAAGACCAATAAATGGATGCTAACAAGCCTTATGTGGCTTGCTCCCAGTATTCCAAAGTATTCTTTATGATTTCTGCTTTTTTACCGACGACGTTTCTTCATTCAGGTGTATAGCAAATGATTGTTCTATAATCGCGTTCGAAGAACGCAATCCTAATTTCGTGTTGGTTGTCCTGTGGTTTACATGCAGTAAAATTTGAGATTTTTTGGTAGACGGTCTTCCAAATGGCCGCCCCTATTGTTTTTTTTTTCAGGGGCTCATTTCCGCCGGAAGTTCTTTCGAACGCGTCTCCATTATCTCCGATTACTGCTAGTATATATTAAAACGTGGTATATTGTTTGAACTCAGGCGTATACAACAGCCAGACATTCATACCATCAACTGACCATAAACCATTCACATGACTCTGAGATGACTTCCGCTAAGGTTGTCGAAACTTCAGTCATTGTCAACAACAACAGATCTTTTCAGAAGGGTAATTTTCCACTGGCTGAGTACAACGAAATAAGTGGAAAATGTTTTTCTCGCACACCGCTGGGGGCCTAGGCAAAGGTTGTGTGACCTCAAAGGCGGGCAGTTGCTTTTGTTGCGTCCGCCTTGACTGACCTTCCCTCCCACCCACCCTAAGACTTCAGTTTAAATTTAATGTGCAACCTTGTATTTTTGTTAGTACCCCTGCTTGTTAGAGTTATGATAATTATGTGTACAATTTTACGAGTTTAAGAAAGGTCAGGCTGCGGCGGTCGGCTTGGCACGGCTACCAGTGGTGTGTGCGAATTACACTTTCACGGATGATCACACTCAACAGACTGTAAAGAAACATACAAGTGCAATGAGAACAGATTACATGTTGTGTATATCCGTATAAACTTGATTTATTTCGGAAATCATCTTTCTTTTTTATGGAAAAAATACGGAAAATTAAACTATTCGTACATTATTTGAAATTATGCTAAATTTGACTGTCTAATTCTTAATATAATAAGCTTTTAGCCATAGCTGTAATTTACGAACGCTGATTATGAATTATACAAAATGAAATCATAATTCCATAGTTAATTATTTCAACTTTAAATTTGAATTAACTAGTTAATTAAATGAATATATTGTTTTCTATACTTCTTACTAGTAATCTCATATAAACTTTTGTGTAGTCGATTTCCTTCTTACCTGCCGCCTCGAATAGCAATTTACTATTTGCGGGTGGTAGAAATTCTGTTATTCTAAAAAAAATGACCATATTTGCGCCGAATAAGTAATAAATTATTATTATTATTATTATTAAAAATGTTATATAATAGATAATTTTTATAGCTGAAGTTGAAGTTGAAGTTGAATTCGTTTCAAAACAGAGCGAAATTAAAAACATTCGGTATTTATGACCACTTAGTCCTAGTTTGAAAGTAACGTCGTATTTGCGCTTTCACAGAAACATTTGTCCTGTTCCAAAGTTGTGACTAGAGCTCCTTCTCGTATTTTCAATCTAAATGCCAATAGTTTAAACTAAATAACAAAACATATACTTCTTGAGGCTCGCATCCTACTTATCCTAGCTAACAAATGAATCTTCAAAAAATAATTTGTCTTGTTGGAGCTTACATTAATTTAAAAACCTCTAATACCTCACTTTGTTAACATTAGAAGTTCTGTTTAATTTCCCTGCAGGACGTCAACTCCACGTTTTGTGATCTTCGACTAGCACCAGGACAGAACAAAGGCCTTTGAATCCTAAAACGCAAATACGTAAAAAAAAAAGAGAATTTAGTCTTGACCTATTGTATAAAAAACTGACCCACAACTGAATATTTTTGCATACAACGTTCTGTATCACTTCACGTATTGCATCATAGTTAATGACTATGACTCAGAGATGAAAAATAGGGGCATCATTCGAACACTACAAACAACAGTTAAGGAATACCTGCTTACTAAAACAAACCTTAGAGATAACGATCCACAGCTCAAAAATTACTGTTGTGCCTTAGCAAACAGCGTCAAAACGATTTCAAAGTTTACGAACTTCGTTGGCGACAAAGATGCGAACTTCTATTGATTCCCTGACTGACAACATATTTCACAAGTTTTGCGCCATAAAGTTTCGAGTTTTTGCAACAAACTTTCGCAACATGGCGAGGTTAAGTGAGGTATCAACAATGATACAGCTTCCTTAAATTTATTTAATAACTGAAGAAAAACCAAATCTACGAATGAAACTAATTAAGTAATGGCTTTACCTTAATACAAAAATATGACTTCCGTTAAACATTTAAACAATCTGCTTACCATTAACTCTCATTCGTTTTCGTCAAATTGAAGTGTGACGTCATCGCCAACAAGCACAAAAGGCGCCCAGTATTTCACATCACTGTACTTGTCTGATTCTCTGAGACATTTCATGGCCTGGTTCAGGGACTCGCTTGCACTTCGTCCTTTCACGAGATGATGGTAGAAACTTCTCATAAACTCCAGCGTGGCCTCGTCATCGATCGCCCACAGGGACACCAGAACAGAACGAGCACCAGCACCCATAAAAGCACGTGCAATACCGACCACACCTTCAGCTTTGATTTCCCCTCGACCACTGTGACAACAACTCAGCACAACAAGCCTGGCTCGCAGCTTCACGTTCATCACATCGGCCATTGTTAAAAGGTAATCTTCCTCTGTAGGGATCGGTGATCGGCGATTTGGGTTTGGAGTTAGAGCTATTTCACCTGTTTCCATGCGTCCGTGTGCAGCAATATGAACCAAAGCGACTGCTTGCAGCCCTTTCAGCACTTCATCTTTCGTAGCCTTTTTTCCTATGAGAGGTGTCACCTTGATAATCTGCCCAATCATTTCTACTTCTTCCTTGGCGGATGGAAGCTGTTCAAGAGTTGTTTCTCCCTTGCTGTTTGTAATTTCTGCCACCCAGGGATCTCCCACAAGAAGAGCACCACTCCTGCTGTGGTACTCTGATGGACAATCAGTAATCATTTTCAAACTGGTCATCGAGGGAATCAATCTGATTCTGAAAGATTCACAGAGGTACTTTGAATTGCGGTCCAATAATGCAGCATAAGGTGCCAACCAGAGTGGACCATCCGGGACAACGATGAGTTCATCACCTTGAACGAGGTCTGCAATTGGAGCAATTATGTAGTTGTACAAGATGACTAAAGGATTGCCTTCAAAGGCAGGAGGCTGTGAGCTTTTCTTAGCGGATCTCTCAACAGAGGAAACATCTTTTCGTACAAACGCATCCAAGGATCGATTCTCGCACCTAACATCAGCACGGACACCAGTGTTTATATGGACACTTTGAATTAAGGACTGCCATGTTCTAGCTCCATTCTTTGAAACGTGATTATCAAGCTCCTTTTTCCGGTGGTAAACAGGTTTACCTTTTGACAGTACCCAGATATTAATACCGACGTCAATGTTGTCTGTGGCGAGAAAAGCTGTGCATGATGAAGTGCAGTCTAACAGATCATCGTTCTTTTGTTTACGGTCTCTTGACCCCGACTGAACTGATTTAGAAGCATATTGCACTTCCATAAGATCAGCTAGAGCTTGTGCTCGTCCTTCTTCGGCAGCAAATAAAGCTTCTTTGATCTTGCCTTGTTTTAACAAAACTCTACACAGACCAAAATAGGGTGAATTATATCTATTTCGAAAACCAATCTTCCATTTATCTCTTGACCGAAGAAGACTTCTTACATCATTCAATACGTTAACGCTTGCCTGGTAACATTCTACGGCTTTGTTGAAATCACCGAGACTTTGAAAAGCATTGCCAAGATTGCCATACGCACTTACTTCCCCGGCTTTTTCTCCCAGGTCTCTCGCAATATCAAGATGCAGGGTGTGGTATTCTACGGCTTTGTTGAAATCACCGAGACTTTGAAAAGCATTGCCAAGATTGCCATACGCACATCCTTCCCCTGCTTTATCTCCCAGCTGTTTCGCAATACCAAGATGCAGGGTGTGGTATTCTACGGCTTTGTTGAAATCACCGAGACTTTGAAAAGCATTGCCAAGATTGCCACACGCACCTCCTTCCCCTGCTTTATCTCCCAGGTCTCTCGCAATACCAAGATCCAGGGTGTGGTATTCTACGGCTTTGTTGAAATCACCGAGACTTCGAAAAGCATTGCCAAGATTGCCATACGCACCTCCTTCCCCTGCTTTATCTCCCAGGTCTCTCGCAATACCAAGATCCAGGGTGTGGTATTCTACGGCTTTGTTGAAATCACCGAGACTTCGAAAAGCATTGCCAAGATTGCCATACGCACGTCCTTCCCCTGCTTTATCTCCCAGCTGTTTCGCAATACCAAGATGCAGGGTGTGGTATTCTACGGCTTTGTTGAAATCACCGAGACTTTTAAAAGCAATGCCAAGATTGCCATACGCACGTCCTTCACTTGCTTTATCTCCCAGGTCTCTCGCAATACCAAGATGCAGGGTGTGGTATTCTACGGCTTTGTTGAAATCACCGAGACTTCGAAAAGCATTGCCAAGATTGCCATACGCACGTCCTTCCCCTGCTTTATCTCCCAGCTGTTTCGCAATACCAAGATGCAGGGTGTGGTATTCTACGGCTTTGTTGAAATCACCGAGACTTTTAAAAGCAATGCCAAGATTGCCATACGCACGTCCTTCACTTGCTTTATCTCCCAGGTCTCTCGCAATACCAAGATGCAGGGTGTGGTATTCTACGGCTTTGTTGAAATCACCGAGACTTTTAAAAGCAATGCCAAGATTGCCATACGCACGTCCTTCACTTGCTTTATCTCCCAGGTCTCTCGCAATACCAAGATGCAGGGTGTGGTATTCTACAGCTTTGTTAAAATCACCGAGACTTTGAAAAGCACAGCCAAGATTGTTATACACACATCTCTCCTCAGCTTTGTCCCCTGCTGCTTGCGCAATACTAAGATGGAACATTAAATAGGTGATTTTGTCACTTGCTTTAGACTGTTTTGATGTTTGTTGGCTTTCTGTTAACATCTGAATTGCTTGTTGAAGTGAGTTATTTACCTGTAAGATAACGGAACTTAAAACGAGGCAAATTATTCTTTGCCGTGATCTTTTTTGAATAATTATAATCTTAGCGGAAAAAAGAAGTTTAATTCACTACGACAATAACAAATAACAAAGATTCATACTGTATGATCACATAAAATCAAGCACGACTTTCCAAATGAATATGAAATATCACAAGTAATCAACAGTTATCAACTATTAAATAAACAATGTCGTTATTTTAATGTCCATTCAAAAATTACACTGTAAATTGAAAACATTTTTTCCATCTCCAAAGTGTGAATTATCCACAAGTTCCCTAGAGCTAATTTAATCCTTAAGGGGATCATCTTAATGCTCGTTTAAAGGCCAATTTATCCCTTGCTGAGCTGTTTTGGCTTACAGGGCCCTTCCAACCCATGGTCCAAATCAGTTTCATTTTAAAAAGCTAAATTTGCCTCTTATTTTATCACAGTATTTTACACACCAGAAAACGGCCCCATTTATTGGGCTAAAACAGATCTTTTCAATTTGATGATGACATTTTTAATTTCATAAATTTTAAAGTAAACTCAACGAAATTTATACTACTAAGCAATCGATTGTCTGAATTCCTCACAAACAGCACACGAGTCTGCCTTACATTGCACTAATTTGCAATGAGATTGGATTGGACACCACAGACCCCATCTCACTCTACGCGGACACCTCTTTGACGGACACCTTTCTACGAAGGTCCCCAACGCTCGTTTTATTGCAATTTAACTTTCTTTGAGACGTGCACCTCTCTAAACTTGTTATTAGCAAATAAAATTTACAGTTAACTGTATTGTCTTATTTCTACGTCCTGACCACAGCGAACGGCAACTAGAGATTTTTGGATTCAATCTGTGGAAAATTTGTATGGCAACGCATTTAAACACATACGTACGGACCCCCCCCCCCCCCCCCCCCACCCTATCAACATTCTTATTAACCTCCGTCCTCAGTGTTTTCCGGGTATTCAAAATAACAGCGAGAGAAGACCCTGAGAAATTGGAGATCATGCAATCTTTATATCTCCCAATAACAAGCCTTGTGCATGCATTCTCGTTGTTTAAACTGGTTTCTAACAAATAGTAAAGTATGAAAAGCCTTGTTGTACATCAACCTCACCTTCCCTTTCACTGTGCTAGTTTCGGTCTTTTCTTTCTCGCCTCCATTGTCTTGAAGCTGATTTTGTTGTTTGTCAGAGAAGCTCCTTATTTCTAACAGCTTTTTGTTATTCTTGTCAATCTTACAAAAGTCAAGATATGTAACGTGATTTTTAAAGTGAGCCAACCCACAACTCCTGTGAATTATTGTGGTCTATTGTCAAAGATAATGTCAGAGTGTTTCAATACTGTCAGAGTATGTTTCAATACTGTCAGAGTATGTTTCAATACTGTCAGAGTATGTTTCAATACTGTCAGAGTATGTTTCAATACTGTCAGAGTATGTTTCAATACTGTCAGATTATGTTTCAATACTGTCAGAGTGTTTCAGAACCAGAATATGGGTATCTGCATTTCATACCCACTTTTGTTCTGCTACTTTTTCTTATCTTCTCTTCATATGGTAATTAAATTGCTACTTAGGACATAAATAGAATATAATAAAGGATACGGATAGTCCTTTATCACACCACGTGATAGCCTCTTGAAACTCATTCAGCTTCAAACAGGCACTTGCGCCTAATGATAAAGAAAAGAAAGTAAAAACAGTTGGAAAAAGTACTGTCAAATTCTCTTTACGGACACTTCTGATTCCTCCTAAGACGCGTTTTAACTATCCAAATAGACTAGCAGTAATCGGAGATCATGGAGACGCGTTCGAAAGAACTTCCGGCGGAAATGAGCCCTGAAAAAACCAATAGGGGCGGCCATTTGGAAGACCGTCTACCAAAAAATCTCAAATTTTACTGCCTGTAAACCACAGGACAACCAACACGAACCAAATTAGAATTGCGTTCTTCGAACACGATTATAACTTCTAACGCCTCTAAAGCAACTTCGATCCGCTGTTAGCATAATTTGGGAGACTTTTCGTCCTCCTTGGCTTCACCCTGATGTGTACCTCAGCGCATGGAATAAGAACAATTTTTGTCCTTATTAGATAGGAAAGCCGCTATCAATTTCCCATTTAAGGACGTTAGGGCGAAATTTTCTATAACACAGATTGTTTTCAAACTCTTTCCACAGCTAGATTATAAATCATCTTTGTCAGAAATGAAGATAAAAACAATGAGGGATCACTGAATGCGTTTTGCAGATAAGACGGGCGAAAAATACTCCGATTTTGAAAAATCGGCACTCGAACTCGACATGGCTTTTGTGGCTTGTCTAATTTTATAGAAGTGCGTCTATTAAATAAATAATTTTAACCATTATGATCCCACTAAGTAAACTTAACTTTTAAGGAGAGCATTTACAAGCTCCGTGCATACATTCAATATGAGGGAAATTTGTTGGGAGGAAAAATTAAAAAAAAAAAAAACTGAATCGGCCTTCCACAACACAAATTTTTCTATTTTCTATTTTCATAAAATGTTGGTACATTGGTAAGGAAAGTCTAAGGAAAATTAACGCAACGGTTACTAGTCGTGTTTAGATGTCTTCCCTGGTGCGCGCTCAGCTCGGTACATGAGGTGGCATGGCACTGCGACATGAATTGCGTGTGTAGTAAGAATACGGATTTATAATTTGCGCGAACGCCCATAAGGACCATTTCTACCCTAATTATTAATTCCAGCTAAAACAACTCGATTCTAAAATGGTAACCTTCACCAACATTACCGGCTATACTCACTGAATGATTTTTGGGCTCCATCTTTAAGGATAGAATAACATACAGTGCAATACCATTTTAGCTAAAGGGTATTTTCTTAGGCGTGTGTAAAATATAATAACTTCATTTATTTTTACCTCTGACAATCGCCTTGAGGAAAGTGGGTTGTAATGTTGTCGCAGCTCTTGCGTCACTCAGTGAATCGTGATAATTCTCTGAAAAAAAATATCAGTCCGCGGAAATAATGAAGATATTGTGTCTATTCTAATTGTATGTGTGAAAAATCATCTCGGTTAGAATCAACTAGAACTGATTATCTCACTGGAATCTTTTTACCTTTTGAGAGACACAGCACAGGGCCACACAGAATGGTAATAGTGGTATAATAGTGAAGTGAGCTCCCTGTATAAAGATTATTATTATTATTCTTATTCTTCTTCTTATTATTATTATTATTATTCTCTCTTTTATCACAGTCTTTGCTGGTGTTTATTATTATTATTATTCTCAGTGCTCGCTCGCGCAACACAGGCCATAGTTTGAGCCAATCGCTAACGAGAGTATTAATTCAGGCGTGTGTTTGGTTATCCCCCTTGGGAGTAGCTTTCTGTATATAATAAACCCGTGTTCAGTAGAATTTGTCCAGCTTAGCAGCAAGCGCGAAAGAATTCGAGTCTTGCTACGTTTATCGCAAGAACCATTATGGCCGACGAACATCCTCCAGCTCCCGTTGTCGTACTGCCAGCAGATATTCCGGAGGCGCCGCCTGCTCCAGCTGCTGTCCCTCCAGCCGTCGAGGAGAATCCAGAAAACGGTGCAGTTGTCGCTCCGCAAGAGGTAAATTGTTTGGTTTGTTTTTACTTTGTTGCTCTTTAGTTGGGTTCGGCTTTTTTTTTTTACACGGGTCGCTAGTTTAATCCCTTTGTCGGTATATTTGTCGGTTGTGGCCGACTTATTATATAGCGTTTTATCCCTGTTTCATAACCTCGGGCAGGTTCAGAGATTAGCAAACTTTCTATCTTTCTTGTTCGGCTGTGGCCGTTAAAATTGGGTTCTTTTAGAACCGAGCCTTGGTTAGTCCAATTTTCCTTTGGACACCCGTTTTACGCCTCCATGTCACATTTACTCGTTTGTGGCCGAGTGAAATTATTTTTACGTGCTCTGCTTAGGTTTAGTGTAAATTGCCATCGTACCCGTATTTCATCTTTTGCCGTGTTTTTTTCTCGGTGGTGGCCGAGGAAAAAATTATTTCTCGTGCCCGGTTGTGGCCGGGTAATTTCTATCGGGGATGTATTTTATTTTTCTCGTCCTTTTTTACTCGGTTGTGGCCGAAAGAAATTATTTTGCGTGCTCGGTTGAGGCTGAGTATAAATTTCTATTGTAATTGTATTGGTCTTTCGTGTCTTTTACTCGGTGGTGGCCGAGAGAAATTAATTCACGTGTTTGGTTGTGGCCGGGTAATTTTCTATTGTGAGCGTATTTTAATTTTTCTGTCTTTCTTTCGCTCGTGGCCGAGGGAAATTATTTTTTGCGCTTGGTTTAAGCCGCGTAATTTCTTTTGTGGCCGTATTTATCACGGTATCTTTCATGTCTTTCGCTGGTAGCCGAGAGAAATTATTTCATTCAATTTCTTTCATCGTTTTTAGCCGGGTTGATTTCAGTTATTTCAGGGTTGTGGCCCTATTTTGCATGTGTTTTGTTATGTGTGTGGGCCTTTTGTCCTTTTGTTCGCATCGCCCGTATATTCTTGGAATTTGGTGTATCTCACCTTCGTAATTTATGTTTCGCGTTTAGGTGCTATTTTTTATTATTTTTTATTTCGGCTCAGTCTCATTTACTTGTTTTGTTTCTCGACGGATCGGTTTTTTGTAGTTTCGCAAATTGTTTCTTCTTAATTGCGTAATTTTTTATAACGTTGGGTGTTGTTTTCTGGCCGTTCGGCTTATTTATTTACACTTTTACCCTTTTGGAATTTTCACATACGCCCAGTAACGGTGGCGTTCCTATTCTTATTTTGTAGTTGGCCCAACAAATTCAAGATCTTAAAGAGCAGTTAAATTCCCTTAAGGCAGAAACCGGCAAGGGCGCGGATGTTACTGTTACCCTTCAACTTGTCGGCAGCTGGCTTCCGCCCCTCATCACCTTAGGGACCCTTTTGCGATTTTGGCAGCCCTTCAGAAGCTAGCAGATGAAGCAAGAGTTTCTGGAGACCCTTCTGCGTCAAGATATGAAGCAATCCTTCGTCAAAGCAGACCCCTCGCCTCCTCCCCAGATTTTGAAGATATTATTATCCGTCTTGTTGGAAGCAAAGAGGAGAGCGAAGTCGCCAACTCCATCGCTAAGATGTCGAGACATCGGCCCTCTGGTGCTTACCATCCCTATGTTAGGTGGAATGCGCCTCAACGTTTGGCAGTACGGGGCATCCCTTCGCGTGGTCCGCGTAGAGGTTTTAGAGCTAACAGGGGTACCTGTTTCAATTGTGGGCAGCGTGGTCACTTTCAGAAAAATTGTACTTCGTTTTGAGTTGTTGTGTTATTGTATTAAACGAAGCTTCACGTATTTTTTGTTGTTGTCGTTCTTTATTTTCTTAGTTGTTAGTCCCTCTTGCGTGCCAGTTTTGTCGTGCCTTGAGTGCGGGTGTCTAATGCCTTTTATGCCTCTTTGAGGTTGCTTAAGGCCGGCAATTCTGGTGGGCTTTCCTCGCCCTCCCTCTTAGTTCTCTTTATTTTATTTCAGGGCACACCCCCTTATAAGAAGTTTAAACCTTCCTTCTTCACGTGCATTACAAGTCATTCAGTCCCTCTTGTCACGCAAAATGGTGTTATTGGGAGGGCAAGCCCACCAGTTTTGTCGGCCCAGTCCCTTCACCTCAGCAAGTGGCTGCACTTCACACTCGCGCCAGTACAAGGATGCTAGCCTTTAGAGACCCATCCTCATTTATTCCTGGACAACTTCATAACAACCTGGCTCAATGGCAGTTCATTGCAGAACAGTTTCCTTCCCAAATGGAATCTTTGTCTTTTATCCGAAACAAAGTAGATGTTGCTGCTTTCATTGTGCCATTTAAAGGGAAATTCGCGGGTAAATATTTCGACTCTCCGTTTCCCCCCAAAATGGAATTCCCTAATAACGCTATTTGTGCTCAGTTTGACGAATTTATCTCCAGAACGATTATCGATCGCGTTAACAATGGTTCGCTTATATTTTGGGGGAAGGTAGGCGAAGCGCAACCCCCACATCTCGTCATGCCTATAACTGTTGAGCCCTCAAAACCACGGATGTGCCACGATGAACGGTTTTTAAATTTGTGGATTAAGGATTGCCCCTTTTCGCTAGATTACCTATCTGATCTCCCTAGGTACGTGGGTCCTGGCCATTATCAGACTGTTTGTGATGACAAAAGTGGGTATGACCATATTTGTCTATCTCCGTCTAGTAGAACCTTATTCGGGCTATCTTGGAAAGGTTGCTATTTCGTTTATGACACCCTCCCCTTCGGCTGGAAGGCAAGTGCCTACGTATACCACACTACTGGTTTATTGGCGACTAGTTATATTAGAACTCTCGGTGTACCCTGCTCGCAGTACATCGATGACCGTCATGCAGGTCAGCTTATGATGCGCAAGAAGCCGAACTCTCCAGAATGGTCCAACTTTGAGTTGGCAGAAGCCGCGGCTTTCATTGTCGCTTCAGTTCTTACTTCCCTGGGTTATACCCTTGCTCTGTCAAAGTCGTCTCTCATTCCATCCCAGTGTGTCCGTTTTTTGGGTTACCTCTCGGACTCCCTTTTACTGGCGTTTGTCCTCCCAGAAGATAAGAAACTTAAGTTTAAAGCTTTGAGAGAATCCATTCTGTCGCAGGAGACTGTGGATCTTAAAACTTTGCAGCGTTTCGCAGGCAAAACCACCTCGTTCTCCATTGCTGTTCCCGCAGCTCGACTTTATACCCGTGCCTCTTTTCGTGCAATCTCATCCAGTTCTAAATCACCCCTCAGGCCCATCAAGGTTTCAGGTGACCTGTTGAGAGAAATCCAATATTGGAGATTTCTGGATAATTGGCAAGGTTGTCTTCCCTGGTTCGACGAGCGGCATGTGGTCATAACCACTTACTCTGATGCGTCAAACACGGGTTGGGGTGGTGTCTTCACCGACAAATCTGGAAATTCCGTTGAAGTGCGTGACTACTGGTCATCTTTAGAGACTTCCCAACCGATAATTATCAGAGAGGCTCTGGCACTCAAAAATACTCTCATGGCTGGGGCAAAGTCGCTTGCGGCTTCCCGAGTAGACGCCCATGTGGATAGCCTTCCTCTGGTTAACGCCTGGACAAATCAAGGCGGGAAGAGCAAAGCCCTTTCTGACGTCATCCAAGCTATCTACGAAGCGACCTTGCAATTTAACATAGCCCTGTCCTTAGTACATGTACCTTCGAGGGATAACCTCGCAGATGCTCCGTCTAGAGCACTCTCCTCCAGTGACTGCTCGCTATCCCCTCGCGTTTGGAAAGAGATTGAGAAGCGTTGGGGCCCTCACTCCGTCGATTTAATGGCTCTAGATTCTAATGCGCCTTTTGATGCTCAAGGTGTCCGTCTTAGACATTTCACCCCTTGGCCCACTAAAGACTCCGCCGGAGTTAATGTTTTTTGTCAGACCCTCCATCATTCGGACAACGCCTACGTGTTCCCACCTTTAGCTTTGGTTGGGGTACTGGTTCGATTTCTAGCCTCACAGCCCTGTCCTTTTACCATTGTCGTTCCTGACCCTTTCCCTCGTCGTTACTGGTGGCCAGTTATCTCAGGGCGCGCTCAAGATTCCGTCCGCCTCGGTGTTTTGGGCGACCACGATGTGCTTTTTTTTCCCACTTCAGAAGGTGTATTCCGTTCTCTTCCTTTGCCTTGGGACATTTGGGCGTTTAGAGTATCCCCCTAATTCCAGTATTTTCGTTTAGGTCAGCTCCACTGTTCCCCGTGTCTGGCGCCCGGCCGTGCAGTGCAGTGAATGCTCGTATCCAAACGACGACTGTTTTCAGTTTTGCCAACAGTGTGGACTTCAAAGATATTTACGTAATTCGGGTCACACTTCTAAGAAGCTTAAAATTGACCATGTACAGATAGACGCTAGATTAAAGGAACTCGACTCCGTCAGAGCTTCTAAGGCCTATCAACGTCAGAAATCACAGCTGGAGTCCGAATTTTCAGTTTTCCTGGCATCTTTACAACCGCAGAAGACTCTACGTTCGGCGTCTCCCAAAGACGTTGTTAGATTTCTAATCTGGAAAGATGGCAAAGGCAAAACAATGGTGCACAAAGACTCGTGTTCGTTCCTAGGCTTACAGGGTAAGCAGACCTGTAACTGTCCTACTCGGTTATCTGCTGGCACAGTGGACTCTCTCATTGGGAAACTGCGATCCATTTTCAACGCCTTGGGCCGCACTGGTGACTGGGACGATCGCTTTGGTTTTGGAAATCCTGTCGCGCATTTGTCAGTTAAACAATATCTCAAATCTATTCAGGCAGAACAGTCACAAGCTCGAATATCTCCAAAGCAGGCTACCCCTGTCTTTTTTGATAAATACAAGAAAATTGTGTATCACTTAAGGAATCTTCTACTAAATAAAAACATTTCTCCTTCGGAACGTTACATTTACGCTCGTGATCTAGCGTTTTTTTCGCTCGATTTTTTCTCAGGCGACAGGGCTTCTGACCTTGGCAGAATTAAGACAGTTGACATTTTAAGACATCCTGATGGTACTACCCTCCTGTTTCATCAACGCGTGGGCAAAACGTTAAGAGGAAAACATTCAAGAGCGTTCGCGGTTAAAAAAACTGCTAATCCTGCTATTTGCCCAGTTCAAAATTTGCAGTTCTTCGTCAACCTTTGTTCATCTATGCGCGTCGACCTTTCCACTGGTTTTCTTTTCCGTCCAACGTCCAGGAAAGGTGGTATTCTCAATGCACCCCTCCTTGCTTCAACCGTGCAAGCCAGGCTCATTAAGTACCTTTCATCCCTTGGCATTAACGATGGCGAATCAGTTCACGGTTTTAGAGCTGGAAACTCCATCCTCCTTAGACTTCTGGGTGTATCTAAAGAGGAGGTAGCGAAACACATTGGATGGAAATCTACTGCTCTAGTCGACTATTATACTCAAATTGACAAGGTTATTAATACAACCACTTCTTCAGTCGTCTTGGCTCGTAGTACTGTTGACAATGGGAATGGTTCATCAGCTGAAAATCTTGGGAACACTTTCCGTGAATGCAACACTCTATCTGGTTTTACGACGGCTTTCATATAAGTTTTCTTAGGCTCGCGTTGTGTTTGGATTTTAGTTTTGGGGTTTCGGGAGTTTAGTTACGGGTATATGGGGGTGGGGAGGCTGGTAGATACCTTTCGTTTCTGAGGCTGTCTTACACCTCCGAGCCAAGGACTCGGATGTCCCGTAACTTAACTCTCGGGTCCTCAGGCCTTTGTTAAGCGAGAGACCACTGGGAATAGTTTACTATTCTCAGTGCTCGCTCGCGCAACACAGGCCATAGTTTGAGCCAATCGCTAACGAGAGTATTAATTCAGGCGTGTGTTTGGTTATCCCCCTTGGGAGTAGCTTTCTGTATATAATAATAAACCCGTGTTCAGTAGAATTTGTCCAGTTTAGCAGCAAGCGCGAAAGAATTGGAATCTTGCGGAGTCAAACCCCCTTTCAGGCGGGGGAGGGGGGGGGGGGGTTGATTTACACCCGTATATTGGTTGTTGTTGTTCGAACCTTTTTCCCCTCCCTCCCTCTCCCCTAAAAATTTACCCTTATCTGGGCCTAGTCCTTCACTTCCTCGCCTGCGGACTCGGATGTCCCGTAACTTAACTCTCGGGTCCTCAGGCCTTTGTTAAGCGAGAGACCACTGGGAATAGTTTACTATTATTATTATTATTATTATACAACAAATAACCGAACAATCACTGAACAACTAAAGCGCATAACAAGAAATCATGACGAAAGCTCTTACTACATACATACATACATACATACATACATATACTTTATTTCACCTCGAAGATTTAGAGTAGCAAATATATGCTAATGTATTCGAGCACAATAAAAAATACAATAAAATGCTACAAATATACTAGACAATATACATAATAAAACTACAATTATAAAACTATTATAAAACTATACATTATAAAACTAGTTACCATGGTGGTACTAAAATGAGTCATAGTTTAATAATCTACGCTTAAAATCCGTAAAAGTAGATGTTCGAAACGAATCCGGAAGAGAGTTCCATAATTTAGCTGCTAAATATGAAAAAGAATGCAGGCCGTAAGTTGTTGTTTTCGGATTAGGAAGAGACAGAATATAATTACCACGTAAACTATAGCTTGTAGACCGTAGAGTAAACATATTACTTAAATATCCTGGATATTTAAATATTTTTATCTCGTGAATACGCGAAGCGTTGAACGAGATATTATATACGGGGACAGATATGCAAATAAGCACCCGATCATTCGGTCGGGTCATTTTTGGGATGAATACTCGTTGGGATGTAAACGTTTTTTGTAATTGCGCAGTGTATTCCGTTATCAGTTGTCTCGTTTTCATGTCACGCTAATATGTTTTGCCGCTTAACATGGGTTCTATTTGCAGTGTTATAGTGACAATAAATTCTGACCGTTTATAAGGGGGAGGCCGTTTAATAAGCATTCGAATGTACGCTTATTTTAACATACACACGAGGTAAATATTTAATTTAACGATTTAAATTACTTTTGTATTTGTATTTGATGGTCCAGTGAATACAAAACAACATTTGGACCCTTGCCACTGCTACTTGTTTTGCTGTTCGGACGTCCGATGTCGAACGGGCAAAATATATACGCAATCCTTATGCACTGACCAGTTTGCCAACGTTTCTATAGCTATTGATTAAAATAGTATAATATGACATTTTTACGACGCTAGTGTTAAAAGATGATTGCTGTAACTGAATAAGTGGCCTGACTTTGAGTAGAAACAGTCAAAGAATTGATGATCAGCTCACGTGTAACGTGAGTTACATAACAACCACTCGCGTTGTACACGTGTCACGAAGTGAGTTTGAGACGTCGCTCCCGACGGCACTTGGCTTCACTTAGTTGCTGTCTTTCGAATACATTCAGATTATGGTTTTTAACTGTGGGTTTCAACCTCTATGAACAATCTAAAGTGCGTCTGGTGCTTGTACCGGCAGTTAATAATGGTAATTGAACTGAGTGGAGTGCAATTTGGTCTGAAATCATACACGTGATTTCAAAATTTCAAAATTTCAAAATTCAAACTTTTGACACCTAAAAACCCACGTACTTCTCTTACACGAGTGCCTAAAGTAGAAGGAAAAGGGTTCGTAAACGCAGAATGTGAAGTGGGATGATAAGGAAATAGGCCTTTAGGACCGACAGAACAAAATTGTTTACTACTGAGGAGAAACGGAATTTTTTTATCAGAGTAGTTTTGTTTGTGTTATGATGACCGTAGGCTATTCTTATTTTTGAAATCAACGAAGAGAATTTCTCTTTTATGTTGAAATGTTGAAATTAATGACGAATATGGGACTAGGAGAAACCGTTAAAGCTGTTTTAATATGACATGATTTCTAAACGTATCACAATATTTTAGAGCAGTTTTTAATTGAGTGTCGAAAGTAATTACATAATTGCTTTGGTTTTGCATTGCTACGCTTTGTGATTGGCTAAAAATCTCGCGCCACTTTCTCGACCAATCAGAAGTAAAACCAAAACCAATCGTGACTTGCTCGCACGCGTCTTCCCGTGCTTGGCGCCGCCGACATGTAATTGCTTCGAGCCCTGATTGGTTCATTGGATTGTTTACGACTGCTGTGATTGGTCAGAGTAATTACTTTGGTTTTGGTTTTATGACACTCAATTGAAAACGGCTCTAATGTGCTTATCAATGACACGCGAACTCTGAAGTTCAAAATTCGACGAGCATTTTTATTTTTCACACCGTAATTATCTCATCATGAAACAACTACGGATGCTTAACTCAATAGGGTTAACTGGTCATATTTGTAGGTTGTGACTCAATAGGGTTAACTGGTCATATTTGTAAGTTGTGACTCAATAGAGTTAAATGGTCATATTTGTAAGTTGTGACTCAATAGGGTTAACTGGTCATATTTGTAGGTTGTGACTCAATAGGGTTAACTGGTCATATTTGTAAGTTGTGACTCAATAGAGTTAAATGGTCATATTTGTAGGTTGTGACTCAATAGGGTTAAATGGTCATATTTGTAGGTTGTGACTCAATAGAGTTAAATGGTCATATTTGTAAGTTGTGACTCAATAGAGTTAAATGGTCATATTTGTAGGTTGTGACTCAATAGGGTTAAATGGTCATATTTGTAGGTTGTGACTCAATAGGGTTAAATGGTCATATTTGTAGGTTGTGACTCAATAGGGTTAAATGGTCATATTTGTAGGTTGTGACTCAATAGAGTTAAATGGTCATATTTGTAGGTTGTGACTCAATAGGGTTAAATGGTCATATTTGTAGGTTGTGACTCAATAGAGTTAAATGGTCATATTTGTAGGTTGTGACTCAATAGGGTTAAATGGTCATATTTGTAGTTTGTGACTCAATAGAGTTAAATGGTCATATTTGTAGGTTGTGACTCAATAGGGTTAAATGGTCATATTTGTAGGTTGTGACTCAATAGAGTTAAATGGTCATATTTGTAGGTTGTGACTCAATAGAGTTAATCATATTTGTAGATTGTGACTCAATAGATCGAGAGTTAAATGGTTATATTTGTAGATTGTGACTCAATAGATCGAGAGTTAAATGGTTATATTTGTAGGTTGTGACTCAATAGGGTTAATCATATTTGTAGATTGTGACTCAATAGATCGAGAGTTAAATGGTCATATTTGTAGGTTGTGACTCAATAGAGTTAATCATATTTGTAGGTTGTGACTCAATAGATCGAGGGTTAAATGGTCATATTTGTAGGTTGTGACTCAATAGGGTTAAATGGTCATATTTTTAGTTTGTGACTCAATAGGGTTAAATGGTCATATTTGTAAGTTGTGATTGGTGGAAGTTGTTTATTTCTGTTAGCTTCTGTTTCCAACGGTCCACCTTAACGATGATTGACGGCAGTGTAAAATGTAAACCTAGGATTGAACTTTAGATTTAGCGTGTTTTCGAAAAGCGCAGTAAACTTAAGACACCTTACCCAAATAGAAATGTGCTGTCGCCCTGTTGCTGTACAGCTTGCCATTCAGTTCTTCATCCTTGCAGTTCACTTTAATTCCTTCAGTGTAGAAGTAGATGGCGTTGGCAAAATCTTTCTTTCCGTATGCATCATTTCCTTCATTCTTGTAAACCTCTGCTATTGCTGGAACGAAGACACAGACTAATATTATTGTAACTACCCTAGGAACCGGAGTAGACAGCCATAGCCTGATTCCACTATGGGTGCGTTCCTTTGGTCAGAATCCAAATCCGGATTTTGAATCCAAAAACGGATTTTCTGTTCCTTTGGACGAATCCTTAAAAGGATTTCGAATCCATCGAATCCACTCTGAGGAAGGATTCGATGGATTCAATCCAAATCTACGGGGGGGTGACAACTCTAAGAAGGCCTGTTTCGGGAGAAAAACAAAATTCTTCCGGGAATCTGAAGATTTTGCCGGGAATCGGGAGACTCGAAAAATTTTCGGGGAAACATGAGATAATATTGTTAAAATTTCGGGAAGATTGAAATTTTTGCGAGAATGTCTCCGAAAAAATCGGGAAGATATTCCAAATTTTCGGGACAACTTTCAGTTCCACACAGTATTGCTCAAACAGCGTTTGTTAGAGTTGTCACCCCCCGTAAATCTGGATTCTTTGGATTTGAAATCCAAGCGTTCCATTGGAACGGATTTGAAAAAAGTACTGGTGGTCAGCGGGGTTTAGCAGTTGATATGGTACACTCTATTTACCATATATGACATATCTTGGTGAACAAAGCTTTTGTCCCAAAGACCAAGAAAGGTAGGTATTTGTTTAATTTTCTTTTAAAAAGCCAATAGTTTAGAGCAAATAAAAACTTGCCTCACCCTTTTGGCCTTTTTTTAACACCAGCAAATATACGAGGTTGCATACTGATGACTTTTTTCTTTGTGTTCTACCGTTGTTCGCGTTGTCTTGGACTCTATTACAATTTTTTATACCTTGCGTTGGTTTGTTTTTTTTTTTTGTCACCCATGAATTACTCAACAATAGTCAAGCATACCCCGAGCTGTGCAAAATCTTCATAGCGTGACTTTATTGCTGTCACATGACACAAATCCTTTTCTGGATTTGGCGTTCCTTTGAAAACCGCAAATCCGAAGAATCCTTCCCAACAAATCCGTTTTTTGGATTCGACCAAAGGAACGCACCTTATATACTTCTTATAATATTAGTTGAAACTTTCTCTGAAAGATGTACACTTCAACATCATATTACATGAAGTACATCGTGGATGTTAAGCGTGAATCGTGGAATTTGTGACATGGCTACGTCACGAATGTCAGTCAAGTAAATTCGAACACGCTTCCTAAAGTTTAAGAACAATAATATATGAAGTTGATTAGTTTGACATGCAATTCTCTTAGCTACAAGCTGCAAAAATGGTCCAAAGAATGCATCACGCTTGAGAATTACCGAGAATAAGCCAAACGAATCAACATACATAACTTTCAGGTGCGCTTTGCGGACCTAGTATTTTCTTTGTCTCCACTTTCAGGCAAACACTGTTGTTTTAACTTTTCACTAATGAATTGAATTTTCAAATATCGATTCTGTGTTTCATTTTTGCTTTGTCTATGTCTAATCAATGACTAGGTAATCTAAACGAAACATAAGAAAAACCAGACCAATACATAACTCAGTTGATGCGTGTTTTACGGGTTTGTATGTTTAGTACAGGTTGAACGATATTCATATTGTGAATATTTTGATTGCTGTACGAAGTAACTCTTGCTTGAATGTGACATACATTTCAAATAACTGAATCTGTTTCTAGATGTCTTGACTCACCTCTTAAAGTGACGTCATCAAAATCCAGTGTTTCCTTTGCAGGTTGTGTGACGTCATTTTCACTTGCAGCTTTGATTGGACTCCTCGCCATAAATTCTAAGAGCGCAGAAAATAATTTAATCTCAAAGTGTCATATTATTGCATATGAATCCTTGTAGAATAAATGTCTTGGAAAAAAAAACTAAGTGATAAAAAGTTGATGCCGCTGTTCTATTAACTCAAAATTATACCTTTACACCAAGGAGGCTTGCAATTTCCTTTTTTTTTTCGTAGACTGGCTTACAGTCCCTTTCATTCGAGTGTTTGAGCTAAGGGACCTAAGAACTAGCTAAGTACGAGCTAATAAGTACCAGCTATGGGACTGGTACATAAATTATCAGAGGTTAAGGCGGTGAAGTAAAGAAGAGGGTTATAATATTTTTAACCCATTAAAAGGGTCAGTTATAAACAGATAGACGATTGAAAGGGGCAGTTCTTGTCTTGTTTTGAACTGTAATGGTAGAAGCTCGCCGGAAAGCTTACCAATTCTTGTTGAAGAGGAAACCTGTCGGCCTTTGTCGAGAATAATTGCCTTGATTACTTCCATCAAAATTACTTTATGTTTAAACACTTTGCCATGTCACGAAATGTTTCTTTTAAAAGACGGATCTCTTTATTGTTGAGGGAGTGGGGTGGGAGATTGGCGAAATTTTTTTCAGAATGTTTTAACTGTGCATGAAATTTGGCCACTAGGTTCAAGATTTTGGTCGAAAAAATGTGGAAAATTGTTCAAGGAAGGCTGGGATCAACTCCAGTATGGGTATTGTTTATTATTATTTACTAAGTTAAGTAATAGTAATTGGACTGAGTGGAGTACAATTCAGGGAGTAATCGGGCGAGTAATTTCAAATCGGCTTGAGTATGGCGTTCCGTTGCGGACAAAAATACCTGAATTACTGTCTCAAAACAAGCTTCCGATTATTCAATTTGCTAAGAAGTTGTTACAGCCATATTTGGAAAATCAAGATAAAAATATTAACCAATCAATTCGCTAGAACAACTTGTTTCCAATTTCGAGGGACCCAGGGGTTTCCAAATATGGTACTAAGCAAAAAATGAATGTTCGGAAGCTGCGAATGCGCGTTACACGTTTCAACCCACTTATGGGTTTCTGATTCGTTGAGATATCTCTGATTTTGTGTTTTGAAATTCTATTTTATAGGTAAGTTTCGTTTTATTTATTTACTTGTTTTTCGATGTTTTGCGTCGAATGTGAAAAATCCGATCCGACACTCTTTTGCAAAACTCGGTTTGTATTTTGTAGTATCGAAGGGAAAAATAATATTAGACTTCTGTTTTTTTGTCCGCAAAGGAACACCCAACCTCGTTCCCAGAGTCCTCCTCTTCCCGCTCTTGGGAGGCGGGTAGAGGAGAACCCTGGGAACGAGGTTGCGGAACGCCATACCTGATCCGATAGTGTAGCAGCTGCTCGGAAGATCTGTCGAGATTGGTTAAAACAAACAATAGTTTTCATTGTCGACGCGTTCAATTGTTTTATTTCTATTGTTTCTCTTTCTATTGTATCCATCCAATTGGGTTAGATCTACGGGAGCTGCTACATGACCCACCTGATCTGAGCTTGAGATCTGAGCAAACCTTTTCATGCGACATTATTATGAAAAATATCAACTTCGGTCTCGTAACCTTAGAAGGGACGATTTAGTTACAAGCGCAATTTTTTTTATCGAACAGCTCGAACAGCATGGTCGAGTCAGTCAATCGTATGAAACACCAGAAACAAATTCATGCTAAATTATAGACCTATAAAGGTCGCTTTGTCTTGAACGCTTCAAACTACTGAGTGAAACTCCGATATAACGAAGTGCCAAGGGACTGGGAAATAAGTTCGTTACAATGTTTTATCGAGCCGTTCTTTTCCAAACATTTTAATATGACAGCGCTGAAGAAAGCTGAAGAATATCTTTCGTTGTACTGAGGTCGTCGGTATATTAAGGTGTTCGTTATAGCGGAGTTCGTCTGTAGGTAGATACCATTCCTAAAGGGTGTGTTTAATATACAGTACTCCATATCGTTCTTCACACTTGAGTCAGCTGTTGAGTGCTTTTCAATGTCACCAAAGGCGGATTATTTTGTTGTTTGAGGTTGGGAGGGGGGGGGGGGGGGAGTTGAGGGAGGGATTTCATATTGATAAAACACAAGATACAAACCGATCGCCGCTGATTGTCGTTTTGATTTTAGGAACGTCTTCTTGTTTGTCTAACTTCGCTTGTGGTCCGTTCAAACGTCACTATGAAAAGAAAAAAAAAACAAGAATATAACAGAAACTCTGGACTCTGGAGAATGTAAAGAATAATGATATGGAATGCATACGAAGGAAGATGAAACATAACCCGAGCACTAAAATATACTATATTGATGACAAGAACAAGATTCCACAAAGCCATTGTCAGAACCCAACATTTCTTTTATGTACAGACTTGTGAACGGATGTGGCAAACCGATCACAGAAAAGGTTGAGATTAACTCCATTAGAAGAATAATCGAAGATAGAGGCCATTAGCTTCTGTTGATAAAATGAAGAACGTAAATTAGGATCTTTGTTTAGGCGACACGTTATTTCAGTAAAAACTGTTTCGCCTCTTGACCTTTTTGAAATATCTGGATGAGAAATGCTCTAAGTTAAAAAAGGAAAGAAGAGGAGTTGCTTGAGTTCTCTATATCAGTTTCACAAATCCGTCGTTCATGAATATAAACGAGACACCACAAAGACATTTCTGTTGAAGTGGCTATAGACTCATAAAAGTCGTCCTGTTTTGAACTATGATAACCATATAAAAAGCTACACAAAAAGCTTACCATCATGGCTCATTGAAGAGAAAACAAGTCAGCATTCAACGGGAATCATCTCCATGACTGAATGAAATGCTTCGTGATATTAAAATACGGTATTCAGTTTCAGTTTTGACTGTTTCTCAATGTCACGAAAGAGGGATTATTTCTTTGTTTGGTGGGGCGCGCGGGGAGGGAGGGGAGGGGAAGGGTTCTGGAAAATTTGTCAGCACGCATTTGTTTTCGCGGCTAATTGCTGGCCATGAATGTCTTAGTGCCTTTTTTTTTTTTCAATAGACTGTAAGTCTTTTTTCGACAATGTTTCATTGAGTAAGTTATTTATTCTGTGAAAGACTTGCAGAAATGTGTCTTTGGACGTTCCTTGCCCCACAGTTTCACTCCTCTCTAAAATGAAAATAGTCGGTCGCTACACAAAACCAAGGTCAATAACAGTAGGTGTGAAATCCCTGAGGTCGACACACACAATGAGACAAGTCTTTTTCAAGTTGACAAACATTCATGCAAACGGACTTTCCCCCGGAACTCAGGCGAAGGGGCTAGTCCCTTCGCGTATGCGGAACTTTTTAACTCGAACCGATTACTATACCTGCCAACTTTTTCCGAGTGATAGTCGTGAGAATTTTTTAGTGGGAAAGCCAGGATTTCCGAAGGCGACCCGACCAAATCCGAAGAGAACCCGATATATTCCGAAGATGTCCGAAGTTGTCCGAAGATGTTCCAAAGAATTCGGAAGTTTCCATGGACCTCAGACCTCTGTAATTGTAATGTTCAGAACGATAATAACCTACAAAAAAGTGCCATATTTTCGTGAACGTAACTATATTTTTAATTGTATCATGCGATCAGCTAAGGCTGATAGCTCAAATCTGTAAGTCAGGCGTGAGAAATTGCTCCTCAGGCGTGAGAAATTGCTCCACAGGCGTGAGTAGGCGTGAGATAGGAGTTTTGGACTCGCAGGCGTGAGACTCACAACTTAGGCGTGAAACTTGGCAGGTCTAAATTACCGTTATTTTTAATTACGTTCAACTTAGATTTGACTTCAGAATTTATAAGAAATGTTACTTTATTAAACAAAAAAGTTTGCTTGAGTACTCTATTTAGTTGAACATCTCGTTTATATGCATGAAACACGATCGATACATACTGATACAAAGGAAGATGAAACATAACCCGAGCACTAAAATATACTATAATAATAATATTGTTAATTGATGACAAGAACAAGATTCCACAAAGCCATTGTCAGAACCCAACATTTCTTTTATGTACAGACTTGTGAACGGATGTGGCAAACCGGTCACAGAAAAGGTTGAGATTAACTCCATTAGAAGAATAATCGAAGATAGAGGCCATTAGCTTCAGGGGCGGATCCAGGGGGGGGGGGGGGGAATGAAATGGGTGAATTTTCACCCCCCCCCCCCCCTTTTCTGAGACCCTTTCTTTCTGATGCACTGACCTCAAACACCTCAATCAGGCTTTGGTTCTATTGCATTTAAAATTTAACCCCCCATTTCAAAATCCTGGATCCGCCCCCGAGCTTCTGTTGATAAAATGAAGAACGTAAATTAGAATCTTTGTTAGGCGACATGTTATTTCACAGCTGTATTTCAGTAAGAGAACTGTTTCGCTAGTTGACCTTTTTGAAATATCTGGATGAGAAATGCTCTAAGTCAAAAAAGGACAGAAGAGGAGTTGCTTGAGTTCCTCTTCAATTCGAAATATCAGTTTCACAAATCCGTCGTTCATGAATAATGAGACACCGCAAAGACATTTCTGTTGAAGTGGCTATAGACTCATAAAAGTCGTCCTGTTTTGAACTATGATAACCATATAAAAAGCTACACAAAAAGCTTACCATCATGGCTCATTGAACAGAAAACAAGTCAGCATTCAACGGGAATCATCTCCATGACTGAAGGAAATGCTTGGCAGGGGCGGATCCAGGATCTTTTTATAGGGAGTTGCAAAACACATATTTTCTTAGTTGTGTTTAGTTATGTTTTGTCTTCGTTTTATTTGAACAATGGTTTCAGATTGCAGAAAAAATGTCACGTGACAACGCCCACCTGGCCCTGGAGACATATATTCAATCGTACATGTCTACGAAGTGTTTTTAAACTTTCCCACATTTTCATTTTCTAAAATATTTTTCCCGAGGAAACCACTCATTTAACAGTACAAGACCAGTCGATAAAACCTCCGATTTTCAGAAATGTCTTGGAGAAAACGGAGATCCAGAGCTCAGACAAGATTTGTTTTTCGTTTGCAAGACGCACAGCGTTTGGAGTTGAACTTCGATCAAAGTTAGCCCATGGCGCTGAAAAGAATGGGCGGTGAAACGAACCAACTTCGTGCCAAAATTGCGATCGCTTGAAAGTTATTCGAATTTGCCAATAAGCTTCGCAACACGTTGATCAAAAGCTATGTGAAATGAGCTGTTCTGACAATCTGTACTGAATTATTTAGAGTACGCGAACATTTTCACGTTGAAGATTACCAGTATATGCTTATATGAACTAAAGAAAAAAATCAAACCTATTTCTGGTAACATGAGTGTAAAAACAACAATTTTTAACTTTTTTTAACAGAACCATAGAATGTTTCGGGAATGATGCAGGAATAAATCTAGAAAAGTATTTGAAGACTTTTAACACATATTTATGTAGTCAAAATGGCCCTCGGCTAAAAATGTCGTTACTGCGCCTTTCAATAACATGCGGAATTTGAAATTCAAATCTCCACCAACAGCTGCGTTATTCCCTGCCGTCAATCATAATTAATACGAAAGCCTACGGACCATGTAAAAAAGAAACAAACAAAACGGATCAAAATCTACCAATCATAATGCACGGACGTGACCTTTTGAACTCATTAAAGTAAAGATCTGTTTCCTGAGAGCTAAGCTAAGATGATTGACGGCAGTGTAAAACGCAACCGTTGGTGGAAATTTGAATTTCAAATTCCGCATGTTATTGAAAGGCGCAGTAATTAAAACTTACTTGACGGCCGGATACGCACCACAAATTACGTACCTTCGAGATCCTTCGTTTTTGTCAAAGAAACTCTTCCTGTTTGATCCTGTTTGTTGAGCTAAGTTTGCATGGTTTCTGTCAAACCGACATCGAGGAAAAACATAACAGAAATGACAAAGGGTATTAAAATTCAATTCAAACATATCTGTAAAAACAACCATAATGTCCAAATTAGGGAACTTCTATCTTGTCAATGCTTCGTTGACAAAATAAAAGCATGCATTCATGAAATCTTTTTCATTAAAAACTTGGTTAGAATCAAAAGAACGAAGTGTGAACAGATAAGGAATATTGACAAAGGCATAGGATGGAAACAAGTCCAAGCTAAGTGAGATGACGGTGTTACATATTAAAATTGAAAGTGTTCATGGTATATTGAACATAACACAATGATATGGATAACAGTGGTCGAAACATTCCATTCCACGACAAGTGAATTTAGTTTTGTATTATTAAAGTGAAAAGAGTAAGTTATAAAGCCTGGTTTTCACTAGCGATATAACCATAAGCATAAGCATAAGGATATAAGCATAATCATAAGCATAACAGCACTTATATTCAGTAAAAACGATCCCGACATATTAAGCACCAGCATGAGCGCAAGCATAAGCATAAGCCGGAGCATAACAGCTCTAATGTCCAGTGAAAACCGGGGCCTAACATTATTAAGCATAAGCATAAGCGCAAGGATAATTGGATAGCGATGGAATGGACATAAGTTCGTTTTGTTTGGCGCCTCATACATAAATAGTACTTTATCTGTTTAAACGCTAAAAGCTCACCTCGACTTATCGAAGAGAAACCCAGCTAGCTTTCACTAAAGAGAGTCTAAAGAATGCGACTGTTTTTAATACTTCATGATGATTATTCAGTTTCAGACGCCAAAACAAGTTTCCCTTGCCTTTGTTTCTTTTTCTGCTTATTTATTTACACTTGAACGCTTTTCAATGTCGCGTACTGTTTCTGTCTTGACACCCGCCTCACCATTTTAAATGCGGAAAAAGCCCTTATTGGATATGTTTCATTTAAATAACGAAGTGTGAACAGAAAAGGAATATCGACAAAGGCACAGGATGGGAACAAGTTCAATTTAAAGCTAAGTGAGCTGACGGTGTTACATATTAAAATTGAAATTTTCATGTCGTTCATGGTACAGTGAACCAACACAATGATATGGATAACAGTAGTCGAAACATTCCTAGCTTGGCGGAGAGGCGGCTGTATTCGCAGGCTAAAACATTCCATGACAAGTCAATTTAGTTTTTTTATTATTAAAGTTGAAAGAGTAAGTTATAAAGCCTGGTTTTCACTAGCGATACAACCATAACGCTTATATTAAATGAAAACGGACCCGACAAGCGCAAGCAATGCATATGCTTAAGCGGGAACATAACTTACAGCTCTCATGTCCAGTGGGAACAGGCCTAACATAAGCATGAAGATAACGCAAAGAATAAGCATAAAGATCAATCTTATACTTATGTCAATGTTCGTTATCACTTGACGCAAATTCTTATCAGCTTCCGCTTATGCTTATGTCGCTAGCGGAACGTACCAGGCTTAACAAAGCATTAATTTAGTTTATAAAACTGAACAAGTTCACTGCCCAACAAACAATTGGATAGCGATGAAATGAACATAAGTTCATGAATAGTACTTCATCTGTTTAAAGGCTAAAAGCTCACCTCTTCTTATTGGCGAGAAGAAACCCAGCTAGATTTCGCGAGAGAACGCGACTGTTATCAGTGCTTCGTGATAATTATTCACTGTTTCAGCCGTTAAAACAAGTTTCTCTTGCCTTTGTTTCTTTTTTCCGCTTATTTCGTTACACTTGAACGTTTTTCGATGTCGCGTTTAAATGTTTCTGTCAACAACATTTGCGTTCCGTTCAAGGCTTGGATAAATAGGCCATTTCCGAGTTGCCTTTAGCCTCTCTATCAAAGCGAGGCTAGGTGCGAATCCTTTCATATGAAAATGAGTTTTCATTCACTTAAGCAATAGAACACATTTTCTATGACTTTACCGGCGTAATAGAACCACGCGGGATGTTGGGAGAACACGAGAAAAGCTTGTAAACCACGAGCCGTAGGCGAGTGGTTTACAAGCTTTTCGAGTGTTCTCCCAACATCCCAAGTGGTTCTATTACGCCGGTAAAGTCATAGAAAATGTGTTCTATTGCTTTTATGAAATAACTATGAAAAGCGTTTGGAAAGAGAGAAATTTGTTGTAGTTTTGTGCCGATCAAGTAGCTTGTTCTCATAACATTCATCATATGACCGGGAAAACCAATCAGAGCCGCTGAAAGAATGAACTTTACACGATGCCACTGACAAAGCTGCACTGACAAATTCACGGGTTCAACGAAAGTGATGAAAAGTTTTAGCGCTTTGAAATTCGTCAGTTGGAATTTATCAGCTGAAAGAAGAAAATATATTCAATGATTCAAAAGTTCTTTGAATGGGAAATCCAGAAAATTGTGTCCGGAATCTGCCGCCGCAAACATGAATGTACGAGGAAAGTTTGAAAGCCTAAAATTTTTATGGCGTATGTTGGATTCAAAGATTGCCTTCTTGTCAAGAATTTTTCAATTGGAATAAAGGTTAGTTCCAGAAACTCAGCTTCTGAAAATGTTTTCGACTTTATCCACTTACTTTGAAGTGTACAATGAAGCCCGTACTTCTCTACATTTTAAGTTCTGAATGAAAACTAAGCTCATTGTTTTTTAAGCCTACAGTTGAATAATTTGTTTGATCATTCCATGCAAATAATTTGTTTAACCATAAACCTATAATTTTTGTTAGCTTCATTTTCTTCTTGCTAATTGATCATCCTTGCTTGGACACATAATCAGAATTTAAACTGCATCGGGTACAAAAGTATTCAATGAAAAAATCTCAAAAACAAAACACGATAAAGCGTAAGATAAATGGAATCGGCGTAAAATAATTATCCTAAACAACAAAGCTATAAGCTTAAGCCTTACTTTTTAATTCCGCTGTGAAGATCCGTCTTATTTAGAAGTTATCTTAGGATTTGTAGGAACATTTATAAACTTCAGTTCAGTGAATTTCAATCGAAAATTCCTCAATTTGAAAGCCATTGTTTTCTCTTAGGGATCCATAATTTTGAGCTTTCCACTAATAGCTAAACCTTCAGTTCAATGAACTTCACAAAGTACATATCGAGGTTGTTTTGATTGTCATTGATCGCTGCATGTAAGCCTTTCCAAACCAATGTTAAATGAAAATATATTCCTGTTGTTGATATCAGTTTTAAAATATTAAAGCTTAGTGTTCTTTTGTCGTTAAGCCGTTTTTTGTTTGCGTGCGTGGGATTTTTTTTTCTTTATTTTGTCGGTTTGAGCAGCAACTTATCGTTTACAAGAAACATATCTTCTCTTCTCATCTTCTAACAGACCACAATATGCAATAAGACACTAAACCGGCTAGAGTTGTGAAATTCTTTTTCCTCACGCTTGTGTTGATGCAGTGGAAAATTGAACTTTGTTTACTTTACAGTTTCGCTTGCGCGGTTTTCTATGAGTTTACCGGCACAATAGTTAATAGGTCTTTGGCCAATCAGAACGCGCGTAGTATCTCAGTTATTTTATAAATGCAAATAAAACTTATTTGCATGTGAATGAAAACTCATTTTCATGTGAAAGGTTTCGCACCTAGCCTCGCTTTGATAGAGAGGCTAAAGGCAACTCGGAAATGGCCTATTCTGCCGGCAGAATTTTGAGCAGAATAAGCGATTTTTGAGGCGAGCATTCTGCCGGCAGAATAAGGCCTTTTCGAGCAGAATCTGAGCAGAATAACGAAAAAAAACAGTATTACTAATTATATGCATAACAGTTGAACGAAAATTTGAAAACTGAATACAAAGCAAATGGAAACTACCTTATGATTATTGTGAGTATCTCGGAGATATAAACAGCATTTGAAGTCAGCGGCATTACATAAAAGCGCCCGCATAGACATAAATTTCTTAAAAATAAACCATCATGTCTGATTGTTTTTAGAATTGTCTTTGTTATCGAAATCCTGTTGCTAATCTAAGTGGGAGGCTTACTGTAGGCTTTACTGTAGGTTGCTTGGACTATTTTTAAGAATGGAGTTAACCGACACAAACGACTAGCAAATAGTCATTCAAATTTCGACGTTTGTGTGCACAACAACTTGAAACTCTTTCTCAACAGCATCCAGCAGGCTGAAATGCAAGTCTTGCCATGGAAGTTCCCACCTTTCTACCCATATCGTACAAAACACGGCAAATGCGACAAGATATAGAAACAAGACTAAAGATCCTTGGCGGTCGTCATTTCGGTTGTCACGCGGCAAGCCTAAGGTAATGCGTGACGACCGATGTAACGGCAGTCAGGCGTCTGCATTTATGTTGGATTCCACAAACAAGAAAAAAAATCAATTAGAAAAATAATGGATTTGACCAAAGCGAGAAGTTTATTTTTGTAGCGAATTTTTATATCAGTGATTGGTTAATCAAGAAACCTGGTTTGTAATATCCATTTTTAAGCGTTATTGCCGTCGTGCGGTGGTGTCTGTCCGGCTGTCCGGCTGTCCGGCTGTCCGGATTACACCCGAGAAACATTGGGAACTAGCCTTGGAGGATAAGATAAGGTCACGTGACCACCTCGCCCCAGAGAGTTTGCTTTGTTCCGCCATTTTGTTTTGAGGTGCGGAGATCGAGTAAAGGTATTTTACACCGCCGTGCTTCATTTATCGTGAATCTGCGTGAATATGTTTGCGCTCACTTGCAAACAAACAGACACGAAGTGATATACATACATCAGCAGTACATAGTCGCTCTCGCGATAGGCAAAAGGTCTACACTGAATTATTGAGTCTGGGCGCTGTTTTGGGCTCTTACTTCGTGTAGAGGACACAAACAAAAGGAAACAATGCTTCATCAAAATTCTTTTACCCAAAAACAATGACCGAAAACAATGTTTCCTATTGTTTTACGTCATCTGTGCGGTACACGAAGTAAGACCCCTGTTTTGCCTTTCTCAGAAAGAACTTGTCAGAACTGAAGGCCAGAAATACAGTTGCCACGAAGCTCTCGGAACGGGCTCAGTGATTGGTTGATTACTTCACTTCCGTTGCAGCGGTTGCAAGAGCGCACGTGTCCTTTCATGCTCATTGATTGGCCATTCGAAAGTGTTATAAATAAATATCTCGCGGACAGCTCGAATTGTCACGTCAGCGTTGAACTATTTTTGCTTTGGACTATATCGGTGTGTTCATTCTTGTATTTAAGTTTAGCTTTTTTATTTTCGCTTGGAGAGTGACCAGCTTGAACCAGCTTCGTGATGGCGTCTTGGACTCGTCGCGGTCAAGGTACCTGCCCAGGTTGCCAAACTACATATTCTACCCGTTGGAAGAGTCGTAATTGTGCGAAATGTGGGTATTTTCTTGGAGGTTCTGCACCAGTGAAGGCGCCCAAGCTGTCGTGTCCGGAGTCCGTCAGCCTTTCGGAAGCATTGTTTTCTGTGAAAACAAGCACGAGAGATGACAGATGTTTTGTTTGTAAAGAGGGCAGTCGGGTTGTATGTTTGAACTCTGCCTGCAAGGATAACAGAGCTGTATTCATTGCAAGCAATCGAGCTCATGAGTTTGCTTGTAAGCACACTACGCTTGTTGCCAACAGCGTACAACCTGAAAGTGTGTTTATCCTCTCAGAGGAGAAAATCACAGCATATAACTGTGATAACTCAACAAAGGCATCATTGCGAAATGCTATGCTTAACATTCCTAGCGGTCACTATACGGTGTACAAGGTGACCGACAAGAACTATGTGGTCTATGGACCTCCATCTGCATCCAACACCATCGGATACTGCCACGTTAAAAAGGAGGAAAGTGCCAGTGCCAGTGCCACAACTCAGTTTGTGTTTAAGTGTAGTGCTAAAGAATGCAAAGCTTTTGTTTGCAAAGGCAAACAGGAAAAAACGCGCGCTGTTTGCATTCATCTCCATTCGCTTTTCTGTTCACTGGAACTGTCCAAAAATAATCATTCCAGCGCTGCTTCAACCGAATCCCAGCCCCAGCCACTTGCATCTACAATTACTTCTGCTTCAGACAGTGCAAGTAATTCAAGAGCTGCCACTCTCAAGTTGTATGGCGATAAAAGACTTCCGTACCAGTTCAGCTCTGAGTTATTTGCACTGATTAACAGAAGAGATGCCCAGACATTTCTCAATGAGGAATCAGATGAAGGTTGGCCACTTTCATTCGAAGTTAAAAGCGTGGTTTGTGAAGTTTGTGGCCAACCCCTTGGTCCAAGCAAGTTGCATCCTGGCAGCCGAGGAAGGAGTGTTCTATTCACAAACTTGAACCCCTTCAAAGAAATTTCCATTAAGATTAAGGAATGCACCGCCAACTCCTGTAAAGCCATACATCGCGTGTTTCCTACAGAGGAAGGTAAGATTTAAGATATTATTACTTACCACTTTTAAAGATTTTTTTTATCATTTAATTAGTGAACAGTTGAAGTTTGTTTGAATTTTTATAAAGTCGTACAAAATGTTAAAACAGCAGTAGTACAGTATGTTTTTTTTAGTTTAAGTAATGCTCCACATAAGAACGATAGCAAACTTCATTATTCTGCGGCATTGGCTCTTTCCCACATAGAATATCTTTGATTTCAATAATGGAGGAGGAGCTGAGTGGGCAAACATACTTAACATCCACGGCCAGGTTGATGTGATCTTCCTTGATTTTGCGAAGGCCTTTGACACCGTGCCTCACGAAAGGCTCCTCCTTAAGGCCAAATTTTACGGCATATCCGGGAAGTTAAATAATTGGCTGCGGGCTTTTCTCACTGCTAGGAGACAACGCGTAGTGGTAAATGGTTCATCGTCCAAGTGGTCACCTGTACTATCCGGTGTCCCCCAGGGCACTGTTCTGGGGCCGATTTTGTTCCTTCTCTTTATTAACGATCTGCCCTCGGCTGTATCATCGAGTGTCAAGTTATTTGCGGATGACAGTGTGCTCTACCGCCATATTGAGTCTTCAGCTGACCACGATAAGCTTCAGCAGGACCTGTTCCAGCTTGAGGAGTGGGCGGCTATGTGGCAAATGAACTTTGCCCCTAGTAAATGCTACATCATGTCCATCACCCTTAAGAGACAGCCATCGTCATTCTCATATACTCTGTGTAACACTCCCGTGGAGGGAGTTACGTTTCAGAAATATTTAGGGGTTTATATTACCAACTCCCTCAATTGGACCAAGCAAGCCGTGGAGGTGAAAAAGAAAGCGAATAAGATTCTAGGCGTACTCCAAAGAAACTTAGCGTCTTGTAGCGCTGTTGTCAAGGAACGGGCCTATTTGACCCTGGTCCGTCCAGTATGCGAGTACGGCTCCGTCGCCTGGAGTCCATATACACAAAAAGACATCAAGTGTGTTGAATCTGTTCAGCGTCGGGCGGCGCGCATTGTTTGTAACGACTACCGTCGTACCAGCAGCGTTAATACAATGTTATCTAACTTGGGGTGGCAAGATCTTGAGACACGAAGGAAGATCATTGATTTGACATTGTTTTTTAAGATCAAGACAGGAAATGTACGGATATCTTTCCCGGATGATCTACGCGCGGTGGTCTGTCCCTACTTGACACGAGCTAGTGTACAGCACCCATTCCAATACCAACGTTATTCATCTAATGTTAACGCCCACAAGTTTTCTTTTTTTGTAAGAACTGTTCCCGCTTGGAACGCTTTGTCTCCAGCTTTTGTATGTGCTGACTCTGTTGCTGCGTTTCATTTAAGTATTTGTAACAATTTCACGTATTGACGATTTTTTTTTTTTTTTTTTTTTTTTCCTTCGCTGTCAATGTCATGAGCTTCCGTGTTCTGACCGCCCATTGCCGGATTAGCTTGCTAAAGGCAATTATGTTAATTAAAGTTAAAGTAAAGTTAAAGTTATTATAGAAATAAAGAAAATCCATTTGCGTCAAATAAGTTTCAGGAAATCTTTGTTGTAAACCAATCAGAATAGCAGAAGACAATAGCTAATAATTTTACTTCTTTGATGAAGTTCCCGAAATACAATATCTTTTAAAAATTGCATGTTGTGCGATTGGGTCTCAAATTACTTGAAACCTTAAAAAAATTAAACAAAATTCACCTTTAACCTTAACTTTTTAGCAGTTTTTGAGTCCAGGCCAATGAGATCACTAGTTGTAACAATGAAAAAAAGTTGACAATCCATCGTGCATTGCCGTTCAGCGCTATCCTTCTTGTGTGGATCGTTACTTAATTAAAACTATAACAAAATTCTGAAATCGTATTGGTTATCAGCAGGCCTGATTAGAGCATTAATAGGACAGTTAACGTTTACTCATCATGCTTATAATTGGATGATGTAATCAGCTCAATGTAATTGGACAGTATGTGTCATTTGGGCGTGCTATTCTTTTTCCGTGCATGCATCTTGGTAAAAAACACACTCAATTATGTTTTTAATCACCAAAAAGTGTAACCATTTAACGTTTTATCCTCCAATTTTGTTTTAGTTGTGATTAATTGGTAACAGGACTTCGTGTCATCCAATTCTGTCTGTAATCATACTCGTGATTAAACAAATCAGACTCCCGCTTCACGGTCCTACAATTTTGTTAATCACTCGTATGATTACAGACCGACTTGGACTCCACTCAGTCCTGTCAACATTATGTATTGCATGTAATCAGCACTAAAATCTTTGAATTATCATAAAATTATACAAAATATCGAAAACAGCACTATTTTTTTTTTAAGAAACATGGCCCTCCGATTTTTAATATCTTGTTATTTTGTTAAATACATGTATATTTTTATATTTTTTATATTTTAGGTTTATTTAATATTAGTGACAAAATTCTTGTTTCACTGGACATCCTGCTGGAGTGGCGCGAGTTGTTTAAAAAAGGTTGCCCTGTTGCACATTTTATTTCTGCTAAGTCTGAGCACCTGGCAAAGAATTTGACAGAGGTAAAACATATTATCACCATGTAATAATATTATTTTCTCTTTTTGGAGGTATCAGCCATTGGTATAGGGATTGTTGTTTATAATAAAATGTTTATTGATGAAAAGGCCTTATTATTGAAAAACATTAAGGAATTAATGTTTTGAATTGTTCCTTCTGCAGAGAAGAAATAAAGAAATACCAATGCAAAGGTTAAAATTTATACCAAATTCAAAGGATTAAAATTAATCATGTTGTGTGTTGTTAGCCAAAAATGATTAAAAATAATTATATTCACAGGTTTGTGTAAGGAGGAATTGTAAAAGTTATAGTTGTGTCAGACACTTGTAGTTTCAATTATTCCACATATCAGTATTCATCCATTGCAAAAACATTTTTACCAATATTCAACAACAACAACAACAACAACATTAATCTTTTTTAAGCTACAACAAATTTGTTGTGGTTGAATTTTATTTGGTTTGAAAATTTTCAAACCAGTTTAATCTCAGGTTCAGTACCATCATCAGAAACAAAGGAAAACAAAAATCAAACTGCTTTGAAATTTTTCAATCCATAGAAAAATTTGAACCACAACATACATGTATACACTATGTACATGTATAGTCATGTCCACTACATTAACAAAACAGAGATAAAAGCAAGGAGAATTTGCTTATTTGTTATTTTTCCCTTAACAATGGCAATTTTTTTGTTAATACCAGACATAACTAATCGATGATCAATGACATCAATGAGTAATCAATGAGTAATCGATGGGTAATCAGTTGATTAGTCATTGATTATTGGCGATGATCAATGAGTAATCGATGAGTAATCGATGCCCAAAAATTTTGTGGCCTATCGATTAGTCATCGATGACATCGATTACTCATCGATGACCCATCGATTACTCATCGACTGTTATACAGCGCACGAAAGACGCATTTTTTGCTTTCTTGAACCATTTTTTTTCGTTTGTGATTCTTTCATCGGTGTTAAACGTATTTTTTGTCATAATTGAAGTTCCTGTTGACGAAATTACGCCTTCACAAAACGTCAAATAACCTTCCGGCATGTCGAGACGTGAAGTGCGTAATCGCAAATACAGACGATTCCCAGTCAATTGTGTAATTTCACTTTAATGTACCTCACTCTTTATTTAATAACAAAACAACTGAACAGAAACCAACCAGTCTGAAAACAAAACTAACAAGTACGCTGACAATAATCGACTACGTGGTTATTGTTTTTTTTCGGTGGATGTTTGTCAGCAAAGTAAAACTGCTTCGGCTTAGGGAAACAGCCGTCATAAGCAGTAACATTTAGCAACGGAACAGCTGCAAGGACTTTCACTTTTCGTGCTTTTTCCACGTGTAACCTGGACATTGTTACATTGTTGTGACGTGTACCAGCTTGAGAATTGAATATTTCTACAAGTTCCGATTTTTTTGCCTTTGAGCTAAAGGCGATTCCTTTATCTTTTAAGAGTTGTTTAAGAACCGCGACAGTCATTTTTTCGGCAGGTCCCTGTTTCATACGTTCTAGTTTTTCATTCTTTTCTTTCTCTTCGGCTTCCTTCAATTTCTTTTGTTGCATGACCAGTCTGTGCCGGTGGCCCTCGATTTCTGAGAGAATTTTGTCATCGAGTAAAAGAATGCCTTCAGAAGTTGGAGTTGCTGGAATTTTTTGAACGAACTGATAAGAGTCCAGGACGGTGTATTTTCGTGAACGGAACATCTTGTTTGAAATCTTAGTAGAATTTTCACAGTCCAAGCTACAAACAAACGAATTAATCACTAGTCTAATATGGTCCGTTTTCGATATTTTCCAAGCAAATAATGGTTGCGCATTTTTTCCTCTTGTTGGAATGGTCGTCATCCGTTTGATTTGCCCAACAAGAAAGTCGCATTTGTTCCACAGAGCAAAAGCGCATCGCCTAGCCCTGCTTTAGACACAGCAGAACTCAGCCAAGAAGTACTGCGCCTTCTGCGACAGAACAAAATCCCAATAGCACAGTTTGCCACCCACGTGTTGGAAAGGTCCCAGGGTAGAGGATCAGAAATACTCAACAAGCCCAAAACCTATGAACAGTTGTCGGAGGAGGGAAGAGAGCCCTACCGAAGGATTAAAAACTGGCTGCAACAAGAAGATCCGATAGGAGATCTGAAAGGAAAGATCCAAGGTACATGAATCACTTGTGAATTATAACGTATAATTTAATCAATTCGAAATAAATATTTCCGTTGCACAATCCGTATGCATTGTGTACTGCGCTGATGACGTTCCCGAAAATGTTTTATCCAGATGTTTTTTTATCAGTGCTCCGTCACTTTTTCAACTTAATGTCTCTAATTTCTTTTTTTTTTTTTGCTTTACAGGAAAAAGGAAACGAGCGGCTTCCTCAATCGCAACTAAGAGGACGAAATTTTCCGATCTTCAAAAAATGGCTCTTGAAGCCTTGTACAACGAGAGCAAATATCCTTCGAACGGGGTTATTGAAGAGTTTGCAAAATTGAACAGCCTTGACGGGGCAACCGTCAAGGTTTGGTTCAACAACAAACGGCAAAGAGATACGGGAGAACCAAATTCTGAAGCTTAATTTCCATGTACAATGAACTAAAAAGAATAAAAGTCTGGAAACATCTGTTTACATTCAAGTTGTTTTTATTTTGTTCTAAATAAATGACTAATCAATGAGATCAATGACTAATCGATGCAATCAATGACTAATCGATGACCAAAAATTTTGTGGCCTATCGATTAGTCATCGATTACTCATTGATCATCGGCAATAATCAATGACTAATCAACTGATTACCCATCGATTACTCATTGATTACTCATTGATGTCATTGATGTCATTGATGTCATCGATTAGTTATGTCTGGTTAATAGTATTTGCAACGTGGTTTCATTTCAGGATAGAAAGCCATCGCCAGAACAGGTAGCATATTATAATGAACGACTCTTATGATGGATTTTGCTGTTTCGAAATGATTTCGGAGAGAGACTTGTCTGATGTTGTATGTGGAATCTGTGGAGTTGTTGGCGAAGTTTATTTTGGTGACGGAAATGAAAAGAATTGTTGTAGCATTTCAAAGGTTTGTAGTGTGTATGAATGTCATTGTTGTTTTGTTACTAATCATATATGTTTATAAAATGTTATTTGATAGCTTAAAGTTCTGGGCCCAGTTGTTCGAAAGTTACATGCGAGTAAAAGTAAAACTTAAAACTAAAGGGCCAAAATACTTTGGAAAAATCTCCATTGATTAAGTATTTAACTAGAATCAAAATTGACGCTAACCCTGGGTCAGTTAAAACTGGCATTTGGCTGCCCCTTTTGATTTTTTTAGGCACCCATTTCTGCCGGAAATTCCTTTGAACATGTCTCCATAATCTCTGATTGGTGTTAATTTATTATTATTTATACACCTCCTTTCATAATTTAATACAAAACGCCAATGAATTAGACTCGCACAATTCAAGGTGTATTATATTATGATAATAATAAAAAAGTAAAAAATTAATATTAAACTTATTGTTTTGTCACAGATAGTTTATCCAGACGAGGGGGATGCCATCAAGCCTCTTAACAGCTTAGAGGATTTCATTGGCAAGATAAGATTGCAGCTGATTGAAAAAGTCATCTATGCCAAAGCAGAGACTGCCTCTTTAGTATTTAACAGTGAAGAGGTGCCCCCAGTTATTGCACCTGTATTGAGGGCAAGCACTGTGGTCAACACAGAACACTTTAAAAAGAGTGTTTATTTGAAAAAGAAGAAGGAAGCCACAGGTACAACACTTCATACAAGATATGCTTGCCTGAAAGTAATTCCCTGAATTAAGAAATTAATGCATAAAGAAGTGCTTTAATTTGTATCCTAATTAAACAACACATGATAAGGATAGCTCAACAGTATATTTCCACATAAGAATTTTCTTCTACAAAGTTATAAAATACCATAAGATTTTTAAATTAAGCCCTTCCAAAAAAGCCCTTAATGGGTGATTCTATTATTCTTCTTTTGTTCTAAGACCAAAAAATTAATATCCTTTGAAAATATAAGACCAGGGGGTTAGTTTTGGACATTTAATTATAACTCCATTAGAAATGTACCAAATAATACATTTCAATCCAAGATTTACATGCAATATCAAATTATTTCTTGCACAAAACTCAATGTAAACAGTGGAAAGGTCAACATGTTAACATCTGAACAACCTAAGATACAAACATAAATGAAGAGCCTTATTTTAATTTTTGCTCCACTTTGTCTGAATTTTTGCATGTTGCAGTGTACCTTCAGTTCATTCACAGAACATTGTTCAATTTCAGTTTGTCTCTAATTTCCACTTTGTTCACACGCAATGCATGATGGATAAGGGGGTGACTGCTGCTCCCTTTCTGGGGCAAATCAGAAAAAAAAAATCATTCAATGTTGTTTGAATGAACTGAAAGTCCCATGCAAAAATTCAGGCAAAATGTAGCAAAAAATAAACAGTCTAAACTTTAGGCATAAGACGGTTATGCTCTGATCTCTTCAATTGCTTACCTTTATTATTCTTTTCTAAGGTGACCCAGCCCTTCTACACAAAAGAATAAAGGACAGAAATTTTGATATGGGCAATATCGCCAACTGCACCCTGGACGAGTTGAAGGAAGTGGCTTCTGAATGCGAAATTCCTACTACTGGAAAATCAAAGGTTGTTTTATTGTTTGTGTTCTTAACTTATTAGACCCTTTTGAAACCTTTCACAAAATTATACTCCTACTAGTCACTTTCATTGTTTCTGCATATGCAGGACTTTTCTGTGACTATACAGTAAATTTTAAAAATAAGGGAAATTACAGCACTTTATTTTACTTTTAAATCTACAGGCTAACCTCTGTGCTGATATTCAAGCACTTTATGGTTCAATTCTTGTTGGACAGTGTCCTTGCCACGGTTTCACCAAAGTAAAGGGTCATACAGGAGGATTTTATCATGTTGTTTGTCGTCATGGTGTAAGTATTTGCCAATCACATGTTCTTGAATTACATACTGTATTAAGCATGTTGGAAATCAGAAGCAAACAAAGAGAACTGCTTAGATTGAGAAGCAGTAGCTGTGTGCAAGAACTGGTACTTTAAAAGTGTTCAACCTGACTATGCAATGATGATCTGTATTAAGTGGCTTTATAGACATGTTCATGCACATAGTTGCATCATAGGTAATCAGGACAAGATGGTGGGAAATTCAAAGATTTGTATTGGAATTCAAAGCCAGCTAATTCTTTCTGAATTCATATATTTGGCACTTTCTCTTTGAAAGTGTAACTTACGAATTCAAAGAAACGATACACTACATTTGGAGTGCAAAGAAGTCTATGATCAGTTTTTTAGAAAACCTTGATTTCTCCATACATTTTCTGTGATTGGTCAGTATCAAAATTACAGAAAATGTATGGGAAAATTGAGGTTTTCCAAAAACTGATCTTGGACTATTATGTACTCCAGATACAGCTTATAGAGCGTATGCACTCACGTGGCAAGCAGCTATGCAAATTTATTGGAACAAAAGAAAGTGTTAACATAAGAAAAGCGTTCAAATCCCACAGGATTGTTTTGGTACACCAACATGGCCGCCGTTCTATTGTTTTGGTACACCAATATGGCCGCCGTGACGTCATGTGCATACGCTCTATTGTGTCTTTGAATTCATAAGTTATACTTTTCAAAGAGAAAGTGTCAAATATATGAATTCAGGAAGAATTAGATGGCTTTGAATTCCAATACAAATCTTTGAATTTCCCACCATCTTGCCCTGAATACCCATGATGCAACTATGAGCGTGAGCCTGTCTATTGCCAAGGAAAGTACATTCTGGATCCAAAAGAAGATGTTGCAAACAAATAACTCTTGTCGTGGATGTAATACAATTAATTTTTTTAAAAAATACTGTCAGTATTAACTAGTTTATAATGTCTAACATTCTACTTTTCAGTGTACAGTTGCATCCAAGTTTTTAACTCGGATGGAGTCGGTACGAGATCCAGCAGACCTGTACCTTTCTCTAAAATATCCTCCCACTGTGTTTATTTGCGACTCTCCGTGTGGATTGGTTCGACATCTTGAGTGTCGCGTCCCAGATTTGTGTGAAGAGTACTGGAGCAATAATGCAGGCTGTTTTGAAGAACCCCAATTTGGAAAGAATCCTACAAAGGTACACTTAATTGACCAACTAAAACAGTGTGTGATAAATTATTCAGTAATTAATTCTGTTTTTTTCAATTTAACCCTTTCACTCCCAGAGACAAGTAGTGTAGTTCCAACTCCTATGGTGTTACCGGGGGTGGGGGGTGGCTTTTAATACACAATCACAATGTGTTTAGCAGATGGTTGTGAGGTAGGAATGGTTTAAATGCATGACTACTCCTGGTATATACTTGACTTTATTTTATAAATTTAATTTCCAGGGAATGGATTTTCCAATGATAGTGCCCGCTGAATACCGCAGCAGTTCTTCAAGAGTTCCAAAACCTGAAGAACTTTACAGTCACGTGCACCCCATTTCTGGGTCTAAACGAAGATTTGTATTAGGGGATAGGTTTCATAATTCCACTAACCCACACAAATCCCCTTTGTGTTTGTTTCACGACATTGATTTGTGTGCTCAAGGTGCCACAATATCTACAAGTTATCAAGAGGCCGAGAATTCCCGCAAGAATGTAAAACGCTTATCCAGTGCTACTCTACAAGGCTTTGGATTACATTTCTGTTACAATGTTTTAATGGATTTCTATCAAAATGAAGACATTGTAAAGCAGCAACGGCACAGACTTGGTAAGCAATTGAAGGAAGGTCAATGCATAGTGAGAGATGACTATCACAGATTTACTGTTGTTGATGCACCACATTATAAAAATATCTAGAAAGCAAACTTTTATCACGTCAATGCTACATCTGTAGCTGCATCACAGGAAACCCAAACACTTTATTAGCTATAACATAATCATTTAATAAAAATATTGATATTTAGCCGTCGTTTTGGAAGCAATTCGAATCAGAGCGAAGACAGTTGACCTTGCATGTTTCAGATCATGATTATCTTGTCTGTCATTTCGTAAATACAACGCGCCTATTTATACATCTCAAGTTTCCATTATTGTTACAGCCATGCTCCGTCACGCATGACCAGTAATCCACACAACTGAAATGAACATTTGAATATTTCTTTGTAACGTCCGAGATTTGAATGAAACCTTGAAGATCTCTCTGGAAAACACTTTGAAAGTCACAAGTTAATGGAAAAATAACTTCGCTACACACATGAAAAACCTAATATTGTTCGGATATGTAACATTTAAAATAAAATGATAGTTTGTTGGTCTTTGTTTCCGAAATTGCGGTAAAATTCTCACGGGAATTCCGAATCTCGGAATGAGTTTACGAAACCGATGCGTAATCTTGACAACTCCATTCAAATTTTCAAAAATACTGGTCATGCATGACGGAGCATGGCTGTAACTCAAGTTAGTGCACAGAATTTTATGTTTGAGCAAAGGTACTTTGTCATATATTTGGTGTATTTTGACCAAAACACAGCAAAATCTGCATGACAATGCCCCTTAAAACGCTTATGTTATAGCGACCTCGTCCCCTGAAGCGAGAGAGACGGGCGGGAAGAGGAGGACCCTGGGAACGAGGTACATTGTAGATGTTATAGCTAATAAAGCATTTGCGTTCCCTGTGCTGCATTAAGAAAATGTTTATGCATATAATAAATAAGATCTCAAAAGAAGGGATTGAGATGAAAAGGGGGAAGATTCAATGGTTAAAAGCGTTTTATAACATAACTAGCAGAGCCGCGCAATCAAATTCAGTATACGTAAGTGTACTCAAAATCCTGATAGTGCATGCTGATAGCGTGAGCAAATCGCAAGTGCCATTCTTGACCGTGATTTCGTTTTTAAAAATAAAGAATTTTGTATTTAAACTGCAGTAAAATAAAACTCGAGCTTTCAACAGAAAATTTGAAATAAAAACAATGATGATTGCCAAGTGTGCCTCAATGGCACGTAAGGTTCACTTTAATCCAAAAATAAGCTGTGCAAAAAAAAAATTATTGCAAATGATTATTACCAAACAGAGGGTTTTTTTGCTATGATTTGTATAAATCTGAAGTATAGTTTTTACATGATTACTGATTAAGTAAGGGATAGTGCCCGAGCTCCGAGGCCTTCTTAAAAACAAGGGTATTATCTGTTTAATGCACCTTTTCCTTGTTTTAGAACAAGGAAACCAACAAGTTGCTGTGAAATTTTGCTCATTAGTGACAGTAGTGATTGTCTAAATACCGTAGGGATTGTGCAAGCATTTGTATCATTGTAGTGGGCTTTTATCATGCCCTGCCATTTTGTTTGAAAACAAAAGATTTTGAGTTGAAGATTTTTACCTGCCCAACCTCGTTTTCAACTTTTTTACTGCGAGGCTGGGCGGGCAAAACAAAGAATTTTATTCTACCGGGAGTCAACATGGCCGCTGTGTGATAAAGGCCTATGGAAAAACTCCCTTGGGGAAATTTTTCTTACCGTTACAATCAGTTTAGCATTTGAAACAATAAAACGCTGTGATGCGATGTGAAGCTTCATTTGTGATATTCTTTACTGGTCAAGTAGGATACTTTTTACAACAAGATGGGGATAAAAATAAGTTTGAACAGGTGAGCAAGCGAAGTGAAATTTGGTCATATTTTTGAAACGTTTCAATTCTTACATGACAAAGGTTACGTTCCTTGACAGTTAGCAGTTTGGGGATATGGGTAGGTAGTAGAAAATGCTAAAATAAACAAAGCTTTAACAAGATAAGATTTTATTCATTAATGATATTAAAATATTAAAAACAAAAGGTTGACAATGTGCTACCTTCACTGAAACATAATGATTGTCTTTGAAAATAAAGAAATTAGTATTCATATTTTGTTAAAAACATTTTTAACAAGTCTTGATAGGCGCTGTGCCACTATAATCTCACAATAAACTTAATGGGTATATGCTTCACAGGTGAATGTCATGTGTACTTGTTTTAACTTTATTAATAGTGGAGTTGGTATAACAAGAGAATGTTGAGTTTGTCTGGATATTCATCTGTTTTTCTCATTGCTTTCCTTGCATGAGGTACAAACCCATTTACTCCCTTCTGTGGGTATTTTTTTCATACCTGCACATTGTCTGAAATTTAAAATAAAGGTATGACATTATTAATTTCTAGTAATTGATAACCATATATTCATGATAAATTGGCGAAATGTCTTTATCATGTAAACATGTGGACAATTACATACAATGATCTGGTGCACAGAGTGTGTGTGCACTTTGGCTACATAAAAGAAACATAACCAAATAAAGATTAAATTTAGAAAATTTGGACTCCCACAACAAATTGATGATTAGCCCCTTCTTTATTTAATTTTAGCCATCAAAGATGGGACAATCAATAGACAATATTCGTATTCTCGGTATTGAACTGTAACTTGCTTACAGTCAAGGCTAATGTGGGAGAATGTCAGTGAAAAGATTCCCCAGCATGAGCCTCTACTGCACACTAGTTCCAGTTCAATACTGTGAATACGAATATTGTCTATTAAGAGGAAGGTTTTGCTTACATTTTACTTTTTGAACTTGCTATACTTATCCTGTATTTTATGATAGTTTCTCAAACTCATTAATAAATCATGACAAAAATCCAAAGGAAATCAGTTGAAACACTTCTTAATCCCCCCCCCCCCCCCTCCTCCTTCTAAAATCATTTTGTTTGAGAATTAATATCAAACATATGACACAGTATTTCATCAGATTTCCAAACACCTTGAAATGGCTTAAAAAAAACTTGGCTGCACCTCGTTTTTCAACCAACTTCGTGGTGTTTGGAAATCTGATGAACATTGACTCGTGTTTGATATATTACATAACACATGGTATATTCTTTTGTATTACTATAATTATATCTATATACATAGGAGCTGAAAAATGGTATTTGTAGTTGATACTCTGACTTAGCATGTACCTGTACTATTCAGGCTTGGTTAACTATTAGGACAACATGCAACTCCTTGTTCAGTGAATTTGTATCTTCTGATAGCAGCTGTGACATTGACCATTATAAAATATACTTACATGTGATACCAGTGTTGACATGTCTCGCACATTACCCAGGAAATTGTTTTCCCTTTACGCCTTGTTGGAGGCGACGATTTATTAGACATGAAGCAATTATCCTCCTCTGCAAAATCTGCCAAAAAATTGAAAGTTAACACAACTGTTTTTATATCCCTATATCCCTTGCCCATATTGTATCTTAAATAATTGCATTAAACCCCTTGGCTTTAGACAATTTTTAATGTGTCTGGTATTTAGAAGGGGTATAATATGCATATCATTATCCAGTAGAAAATTAATAAATACAGGTACAGTTAAACAAGTTTGACTAACCTTTTTGCATATTTTGGAGATCACCAATAGTTCCATCTGCTGCTCCAGTGTTTGACTGATCTGTTTTGTCCTTACATGACTGCTGTTTGTCTGCTGGCATGAAACAAAAAAAAAATGTCAGGAAAATGCACAGTTTGGCATAATAAATTAGTGTAGAAAATATTAATAATTTATTGGATCAAAAATTCTAAATAAATCAAACCCTAACTCATTGAAACATTTCAAAGTTTATTATTAATCTGTATTCTGCTTGTATTCTTTGGAACATTAATTTTGCACCTTTCGTTCTCAGCAGTGTGACCGTCTTGAAATTCTGTTTTTCGAAACCACGTCAATGTTGTAATTAAAACATTTTCAGTTCAGATTTTTGGTAATGATACTTGCCTTTGGATGCCTTATTATCATCATTAGTGACTTCACATTTAGTTTTTTTAGATATATGTAGTGCATATCAATTAACATTTAAAATTAGGCATGTGGAAAATTTAAGGTTTCACAGTACATGTACCTTGTTTTTGAAAGACACCAATTGCCCCTCTAACAAAATTTGAGGTTGGTTCTTCCAAGGATGTTGTTGGTTGATTGGTTATATGTGCTTGACTCTCTCCCTTAAACAGTCCTCGTGTATAGCCCTTGAAATAATAACAGATAGAAAGAATAATTGCAAATAACACTGCTGTAATACTGTCTCCTAAGTAGATACTTATTTTATTGTGTGTGTAACATACCTAATAACAATTTGCTGTTAGTAGAACATTGCTAAAAATAATGAGAATGTCTGTAAAAAAATTTTAATGACACAATTAAGTCTCCAGTCTTTGGTTGTTACAATCATGTTGGCTTAAGCAGTATAACTCACTGCTTTATAATTACTATATACTGCCAATACTACCTCTTTCTACCATGATTTTTAAACATGACTTTACCTGCACAAAAACCTTTCTTTTCCTTGGTGTCAACTCATCTGCAATTCTTTTTGTTTGTGGTGAAAAGGTTTGCATAGTTCTAATCAACTACAAAACAAAACAAAAAAAATTAAAAAATTGAACCTGTATATATAATGGCCTGGGACTTTGGAAATTTGCTGCTTAATAGAGGTGGCTGTTTAATATAAATAGCACTAAAAAGTTTGCATGGGCAAAAAAAAAAATGGGACTGGAAACTGAATGCTTAACAGAGGGTGGCTGCTTAAAAACAGGGCTGTAATATACACTGAAGAGTGGTTCTTTTCATGGCAAAATTATATGACAGCCCGACAATTAATGGACCCCAAAGGCTAGGGACTACATGTACATGCAGTGAACAGCAATATTAGTCCATGCAGTCTGCCAGAAGTCGCATTAAGTCAAAATTCTTAAAAGATTAAGACCATTAAGTAATATATTCTGTACCTCAATATCTGGCGCTTCTGGCATCTTTTCCTGGCCAGTTTCATTCACACTGTCTAAATAACACATAATTGTACTTGTTACTGGTTTATATGCTGTTGCAATTTAATTGGCAATAAACACTGCTACAAATGGGGATAATATCTGATTCACTTGTTAATAAACTCACAAAGTCATTGACTATACATAATTATTCATGTTTTAACAATGGAATAACACTAATCCTTTGAATATACAGTCAGAACTCCCTATGCAACACCCCCTGAAAACAACCACAACCTAACCGAAATACTGGTTAACCTTGTTTCAAAGTCTGTTGGCTTTTAACCACACACAAAAGTGATCACCTGACTCGCTTGATGCATATCATCTGCTTTCAGAAGGGGCACAAATTGGCCATTTGGTCAAATGGTACAAACTGCGCAACATGTGATAGCAAATGGCACATTGCAATTGGGACACAATTAAAGAGATTGCAGCTGTTCATGCAAAAGGCCGATTGAATACGAGACACTGTACAACTCTGATATATCCAAAAAGTTACTTTGTCTTAACATGATTGTCATAATGGATTTTATTCCTGATATCCAATTGGTTCAAAATGACACAAAAAGTATTGCAACCTGTAAATTGATACCCTGCATAATTAGACTGTGTAATGGTGTTTGTTCAAGACAACAGAGTGTTGACAAAATAATGCAGATCAACATAATCCATTCTAAAATGAGGTACCATAAATAAAGCAAATAATTTAATCTGTTTTGTCATAGACCCCATCTAGTTTGATCTCATAAGCAGCCACCTTAATGCTTATCATAACAATTTGGGTGGTCACTTACAGAAGGTTCCACAACAGTTATTAACAGGATGACTTCTCATGAATAATTCATTTCATATTGGTCATTTTCGTGAACTAAATTTTCAGCTGTTACATCATTTTGTGAAGAATGAAATTCCAATGCTATTAAATGATACAAAGCTATGGTATAATAGATTAATTGAATAGGATTAGAATTGATTGTAATTATTTATTAAAAATCAAATTATCAAATGAATGTAGGCATTGTTTGACTAGATATTACTTTACATACCTTCAAAAATTTGTTTCAGTTGTTCTGAAACCACTTTAAATCTCCTAGAAGCCTCTTCTCCTACTTGTAATCCATTACACTCTGGCTCCAATTCCTCCCTTATTGTAGTATAGAGCTCTTCTGTCAAGTTGGTTTCCTCTGATTGCTCTGCAGTTGCTGTTATTATACCAAAAACATTTAAGTATTCAATTGCATGCCTTTCTGTTGTAGGTATGCTTTAGCAAAGACACTCACTCTGGTCTTGTGGTGTATAAATTATTGATATGTAATAATATTGTAATTATGTTTTTTCCCAACATTGCCTTAACTGTCCTGTGTATTAAACCAAATAAAAATAGTTACCCATTTCTATTAACTCCAAAAGTTTCTGGTTTAGGACCTTCTTTGGTAGTTTGATTGCTTTCTTCATGGATGACTTTGGTGACCTTTTAGTCAGGTCTTCTATGACACAGTCATCCCCAAGGCCAAAACAGGTTGAAACATTAACGGTCGTTTTTCCATGTTTTTCAGCTTCATCCCCTATCTCCTGATGAATAAAAGAACTTGTGTAAGTTATGTCAGAATAAAATGTCATTGGAAATACTTTTCCTATTCATGTTACCTGTCTTGAAACATCAGGCCACTGATCTAATTGTGATGTTTTGATGGCAATGCCAGGAACAAACGATTTTCCTCCTGAATTGACTTTAATACATGGATTAAGCCAGGACAGCACCTGAAAGAATATTTAATAAAAGACTTTCATTTTATTATTATACATTATTTATTTCAAAGACATCAAAGTCTAATCATCTACTAATATGCCACATATTTGTTAAATGCCCCACTTGGAAACCAGCTTTTGTATTATAGTTGTAGTGGCTAGCGTTTTAAAATAAAGTGTATATATGTATGTATGTATGTAATAATGAAGCGCTGGGGTGACATAGCTGGGGCATACCAGCTGTATGTACATTGTTTTCACCTTTTTCTAACTGTTGATCGCATTTGGCTGCCCTTTTGAATAAAGCTTTGACATCTGCCATAGGACTTAACTTTTCAGTTTTTAATTACTTATTAACAAGAAAAAAATACCAGGACAACAGTTTAAAAGACAAGCTCTGCACTTGCCAGTTTACTAAAATAATTATTGTGTGGTCTACTTATGTGTCACTCAGTACAACTTACAGTACAGACCTACCTTGCTTTGGCTTGGACCAGCCTTGACTTCATATAAGATGGCAAGCTGCACCTTCTGGAGAGTAGTTTGAATAATACTACACTCCAGAAAACTAAGGTGTTGCTTGCATACCTCCAGAAGCTGATCTTCCTTGTATCCAGTAGTGGAGATAAGGAGCTATGATACATAAAAATAGTTCTGAGTCAGTAATTAACTGTTTTGAAATAATCATAATCATATTTAATTTAGCATTGCTACACTGTAAATCCGAATGTATGTATGTATGAGATTGTTACATGTTTAATTATCAAGATTATTACAATTTTTCTTGACAAATGACAGCTCGGCAATGAAGTTTGCACATTTCCTCTTGCATACTAATTTCATCATATTTAATTGTATTATTAATACTAGTTTCACAATTCACATAGTTCACTCCTCTGTTACATGCACATAAACAAATACATACAAGCCTGATAATAACAACAACAACAACAACCACTTTGAAAAGCTTAGAACAAAAGCATCATCAGTAGTCACATATACCATGGTTTGGGTGAGAATCACTGCAGCAACACCTTTAACCCATCTGGCTTGGTAGCAAGGGGAAACAACACTTGACAAAATCTCTGAAATTTCTAACTCCAGTCCCATCTGTTGTGCTGACTGGAATAACTTAAGAAATTTCACAGCCCACAAGGTCAACAGCCCCTGCAATCAAACATTGAGTTTTAAACAAGGTTTACTTTATTGTTAATAAGAAATAATAAAAAAATAAGAACAAAAATAATAAAAATTAATAAATTAATAATAAATTAATAAAAATAATAAGAACATCACATAGGTGGTGTTATACAAGATTTAATTTGAAATACTGGTCTTTTCAAAAATTAATTGTATATCGGGGTCCTATATTAATTTTAAAGTTTGGCTGTTTCCAATGATCCACAAAAATAAGATCAGGGTAAAAATAAGCAAAATCTAGTTACTTCCTTCAAAGTGTTTTATTTCACTATTAAACAGCTGGATACTATTAGTGGAAAATGGGTCAATAAAAATGTAAAAGCCAAATCGCCTTCCCATCTGCAGATTTCTCATTGGCTCTACCCAGGGGTCGATTTAATAAAACTTTTACACTTGTACTTTACAAGTGCAGCTATTGTTTTTTAACCTCTCAAACAATGGCTACACTTGTAAATGACACTTGTAAACGTTATATTAAATTGACCCCATGATAGTTTACTGGTAATTAAATTAATTACTTCACCTCTTGTAGAAAGGGTCATGCAACAATATAATTATGCCACATTGTATAGATGGTTTTCACGTTACGTCACAGCAGCAATGTTGGTGTACAACTACAAAAGAATTTTAAAGAACTTCTTTTGTTATGTACACCAACATGGCCACCATGGCCTTTGTCATTTGAGTCCCACATGACTGAAGATCACGTGAGTGAAAACCATCTTTTATGTTACTTTGTACTACAGTTGTAAGATACGCAGTTTAGAACTAACAGTGGTTACCATTAACAAGCGACCCACCGCCTTCAAAACAGTCGAATAAAGTTGAATGTTACAATGTAGTGGAAGTCAATCAAGACCAAACACACACACAAACACACAAACAGACCTAAATAATCAACAATTTTAACTGCTGCGAGAAGGTAAAACTTAATCAAACTCAATTTCCAAGCCAGTTTAAAAAAAAAGAAAAGCTGCTGTTTGTAGAGACTGTATTTTTAGATAAAACTTTTAAATTTCACTGCACATGATAATTTACAACTCAGTGATGCATGATGAATTGTAAGCAGATCACACCTCGTGAAGCTGCCGATGCACGAAGCGCCAGTTTTTATATCATGTTGAATGAAATCTCTTTAAAACTATAACTGACTTTGAAAATTGTTGTTTTAAAATGTTTACTATTTCTTTTGGTAAAATTGTTCGGAATCCAGTCGGAATTTAAAAAACAATGTTAACAGCATCTCTTTGATTGACGTCCACCAAACTTAAGTTTAACCTTCGGGGATGAAGAGCGATGGGTAGCATGTTAATGGTAACCGCTGTAATCTCGGTAATAGGTCCATGATAACCGTCACGTCACAAAATGGAGAAACCATAACGAGGGAAAATGTTTCTTAGACCTAACGAGGGAAAACCTAACAAGGGAAAAGCTGTTTTAAAACAAGTTTTCCCTCGTTAGGTCTAAGAAACATTTTCCCTCATTATGGTTTCTTCATTTGGCGACGTGACGGTTATCATGGACCTATTACCGTAATCTCATATCAATCATCAGTCATGGACAATATGTGCACATCTTCATTCAAGGGTATGTGACATAATAAAGATAATAATAATAATAATAATAATAATAATAATAATAATAATAATAATAATAATAATAATAATAATAATTTATTCACTTAATAAAGCGCCCTTAACATTACTCCTACATGTACCTTGTTACTGCGAACAAGTGCAAGAAGCTCTTGCATTGCAGTTTCAACCTCCTTGCTGTACCCCCCTGAGCTTTTAAATGGAAATTTGATGACTCTGCCAACCAGTCTACAGGATGGAAACAATGTATTTACCATAACTGTAAAATTTCCTGCGCGCTCATTGGCCAATAGCCATTATTTATAAGAGTTTATAAAATCTTCAAAGAAATGCAAAATTGTGCTTTGATCAATTGGCCAAACCGAGTTCATTGTATCTCAATAAAGCATGTGCATTGCATCATGCAGCACTTTGTCCCTTTTTGGTCATTTTCATTTTTTAAAAAACTTAGTCCTCATGCACTGTTGAGTTATACAAGCACTTGGGAGTTTTTAATAACACATGAGAAGTGGGAGAAGCACTGCACTTCTCTCATTTTCTGAAATCCTGCATGCTTCATAACTCAACATTATATGCATTTGGCGCATTTTTTTTTATTTCACTTCTCTCATTTTCTGAAATCCTGCATGCTTCATAACTCAACATTATATGCATTTGGCGCATTTTTTTTTATTTCTTTAACAAATCATGATAAAATTATGACGTTATTGATCACACCACCCACGTCTATCATGCAGGAAAAGAAATGATTTGGGCTTCAAGAATAAATTCAACTGGTTTCAGGTTTGCAAGATAGTTCCTTTGTCTGTCTCTTTTCAGCAAATTGTTGTCATTTTTATCAAATATTACATATGCCATTGGTAAAAAATCCATGCCAGTCTAAGCTCATGAACATTTGGGGCAGCTTGGGATGGTTGTGGACTTGAGGACTTCGGTAACCTGGCAAACTTATTCAATTTAAAAGAGGACGTGAAACACTAAACTTCATTCAGCAAACTTTCGTCACTGCCGCAGAGGAAAATATGCTTGCATTATGAAGTGAAAAGAAAGGAAACTAATGACAAAAGTTTACTTCATACTCTTGTCTGGGAAGTCAAAAGTTTCTGTGATGATCAAAGTTTCAATGCAATCAATGCCTTTTTTAATTTAGTTTAGCCTCTGGATTTTTAGGCTAAATTGAACATCAAGGTTTCAAGTAAAATGTTTTTGTTATGGTAAAAAGCAAAAAAGAAATATTTTTGTAGTTTGCCATTATATGTCCTCTGATAAAGAATGGTTTGATGCCATAGCATGGTCAACTGTTGTGAAATTATGAGCGAATTTGTTCTGTTTTGACCATGCCATGACGTCAAACCATTATTTATCAGGAACATATAATGGCAAAATATAATTTACTTGTTATATTTTTAAATAACTTTAGACTATAATTATTTTAATTATGATTCGATCACAACACTTAAAACATAATTGGCTTTCCTTTCCAACAGAATATCATTCCAGTGACCTAATCCTCCTAATTTTACAATGCGGATATTAAAAGTAGAGAGAACATATTAATAATGCTATTACACCAACTACCTTTCGGGCTCATGATAATTAGAGGTCAATATGACACTCCCTTTAGGTACAAAGAGTCCTTGGGATGTGGACCCTTGTGAAAGACCTCCCTGCAACTGCAGGAGGAACTCGGCAAGTGTGGTAGTCATCTTGCCATCATCCAGAAATACGACAAAGGTTGTCAATGACAACTTTTCCATGATCATTTTACTGTATATAGAAAAAAGAACAAACAAAATGCTAGTTACCATGAACATGGTTTGACACAAGGCAAGGATAACTTTGAAAGTGTGACTTGAAATAATCTGAAAAATTGAGTTAGGCATCTGAGGAATAGAGAGGAGACACTATTCTTCATGTAACTCTTTAGATGTGAGGATTCAACTGCTTTGATATCACTAAATTGCAGTATCCGCCCCAATGCGCCAAATGAAAAAGATATGGTCTGTTAAAACTGTACTACATGCCTGGTTTTGGTCCTTAAAAGGGTATCAAATATCGATTTTCTACCCTTACCTAGGGTCAGGGTTTGAGAACCTTGGCGGCACAATCCTATCATAAATTGTCGGGAGTACCCCCCCCCCCCCCCCCGATCTACCCCAAGTATGTGTCTATATTGTGTATATTACTCACAGTGATGTGCCGGAGATGCACTGATCACCAAGTGACACCAAAAGGGGATGGTCTTTCTGCTTGCATCCTTGACCATATGCCAATACTTCAATAGCTGTTGTTTTCCCCACACTCCTGGAACAGCTATGAATTAGCCCAATATTTGCTTCTCCTGCAGTAAAATCATTTGCAGTTGAATAAAAATGATACAGTTAAACCCCGCTTTACGGACACCTGCTTAATACGGACACTGTTATTATGGACTGTTGTCTTGGTCCCGGCCGAAAGCCTATACATTCTCTCTAAAATTTACCCGCTTAATATGGACACCTGTAAATATGGACAATGGACAGTTTTTCGGGTCCCATTCAAAACAATCTCATACAAAAGTTAACCTCCTTAATACAGATAATTTGGCTAATTCTAAGTGATAAAAATGTTTTCAAATGCGTTAAGTCAGCTGCACATATAATATCAGTTTGATTAAAAGAAAGTTGCTAATGTTGGTCTAATCATAATGTTTTTGTGTCCTAGTGGGGTTAGATGCAGTAACTTACTATATTTTTCCTTATAAATAATGAAACATTTTTAAATTATGTCACCCATGTGAACCCGCTTAACACGGACACCCCGTTAAAACCAGTTTCTGTTGTCATGGGGTCTGTATTAACGGGGTTCGACTGTATTGATAATCAAATATGAATAACATGATTGAAATTGTAGGTAATCACAAATAGAAAAAAAAATTAGCTGAACAATAAATTATTATCCTGTATTACCTTTATCCCCTTCTAAAGCATTGGCCATGATCCTCCACAAACAGAAGGCAGTAGCAGCAATAAAGGCATTTTGGTTGCCAAGAAAGGCTTTCCCAGCCAAGTCAAGATAACTGCAAAATATATATTACATGTATTGTTTCAATTTTCATGCTTTAGTTACTGCAAAAATTGTAATTGATACATTGCAGAGGAACATCATTAAATAAACATAATTCTCAGTCAATCAGCCATAATGTGTATTGTTAGGCTGAAATAAATTTGGTTCAATAAAACAAAATTTATTATTAATTTAAACTATGTTACCTCGTCATGACTGATATTAGGGTATCATTTGATTTAATGATACCCATTGCCATTTCAGTGGCCATTTGTTTGAGCTCCGCTGATGTGCACAGGAACTTTTGGTTCTCTTCTGGGACAAGATTGCCCTTCCACAATTGAATCTGAAGAGAGAACATGAAGAGTATGCATCAATGCATAGTCAAGAGCATATTACATATTAATAGGACCATTTCAAAAAAAGGCATATGCTGTGGTTCAATTTTTTCGTTGGTTTAAAAATTTTCAAGTCAGTTTGATTTTTGCTTTTCTTTGTCTGAATAAATATGGCAATTATGACACAAAGGAAAATAAAACTTAAACTGCTGTGAAATTTTTCAAACCAAAAAAATTTGAACCACAACACATACACTTCCCACTGTGCTACAGATAATCAGTACGGGAGGGGGGGGGGGGGCATTCCTGAGAGTCACTTGAAAAGCATTTGTTAAGGCAAACACTTGACAGTCAGTCAATCAGTGCCAATAACAACAGCCCTTGCTAAGATCTGTTTTTTTTTTCCACATAGCCATTACTATGCACAAATACATCTATATTAGGAGGCACTGGCCTCAATTGGATAGTTTAGCGGCCCAAATGAAATTTGGCAGTATAAAGGAAGTTTAAACTTCAATTCTTTACCAAAGTAGAAAATCAATCAGTACACGCATGTTAACACTGGAGCATACCTAAGTTGAGTAATATTATTGCCTATATGGAACTTTAGCCTACAAGTAACAATATAATTAAGCTTAATATTTGTAAATCATTTTACCCTAAAAGCATAAGCTTACCTTTTCAGAGATGAACCAATATTCATCCCATTGGTGGCCTAGATGCTGGATAATTTTACACATTCTTGGGGTCCCCAAGATGTAATCGTTTTTGAGGAATTTATAAAATTCCACCACATCTCTGTGACTGACAAAGCCACCAAGGCTGAATGACCCGGACGAAAATTGCTCTCGCAGAGCACCAATGAATTTTGTTTTGGAATCAAAACAACTAATGGGAAGTATAACTTGTCTGTAAAAAAAAAAGAAAAGATCAATTAAAGTTTATCAAGACTACCAATATGAGCTTGCTGAACGTGCGTAGCCGCCACTTTTCTCCTGTCTTGAGCTTCACCTATCGAATGATCTTGATTTAGCAGCACAAAACCACACATCACCTGAATCCTCCATTTTGTCCATTTTCCGTGTAACACTGGGAACGAGACTGGGGACAAGTATAATCTTAGAAGCCTTTCAATTGGCTGATAGTCTAGTACGAAACGTCATTGTCGTCATTGTTCAAATCATTGATGCAGAATGGATTCCGGGTCAGTTTATATGGCAGTACATTCCCGTAAACAGGCAGATGACATTTACATCAAATCTATTTTTTTAACTGCTAGCTAAACTGCTAAACTTAATTTAAAATTACCTTCTTTCCAAAAACTGACGCACGTAAGTTTCACATGTGCAGAGCCAGTAACATTCTGAAGCTCCACTAACTTCCGCTATTAGCTTCAACGTAAAGTCTCCAAACTCCACATATTTTTTATTTGTGTTTAACACAAATGTGGATCCATCGGTCATCTTGAATTGTGCCTGGCAAGTAACAAACAGCAACAGAAAATAAATTTCCCGTGACAGTCTGCTTTAGTATTGATCGATACTTAAAAATGGCCTCAAAAAGCGACGTCTGCATTTTTTTTAGTATACGAGCAAAGTAACTTTTTTTCTCATGAGCGGCGCGACTTTGTAAAATTATGTTGCCTACCGTCTTTCGTCATAAAAGAACCAATAGCCATGCAAAACATTTCCAAAGCTCCCGGGAAATGTCAGCTTTCACAAATTTCAGTCAAATGCACTGAATTTTACTGAACTTTGTCACCTTCAAGTTAATAGTCAACTACGATTTCGTTTGTCCGCCGACACAAAAGCTTCGTTAATAGAAATCACTTTGTATAAAAATGATCGCCTTGCTTGATGTTTGAATATATACGGCTTGATTCTTGAGCATTATGTCTTCTTTAATGTAACACTAAAAATTCTAATGCGCAAATGAAAAATAATGTCGATATCAGTAGTCTTACTTTGTGGAATTCAACTCGCGATTCGCAGAGCTTTCCCTCTAAAAATCGTTTTTCCCTAGGTAAATAAACCATGAAGAGTAGCCACAGCTATTGTCGTTTCGATTATGAAATTCCTTCCTATTATAAACACCATCTGAAAGCATTTTGTCGATACTCTCCTGGTTGGTCAAATTCCTCGCCACGTGGAAAGGATAGACACACGGGACTGGTTTAATATAGGCTAAAAGCAAAATTTACGCTGCTCAGACAACACGCGTTTGCCAATAAATATAACAATAAACTATAACATACCTCTTCCTCATCGAGTGATTCACTCATCGTGCAGAATTAAGACAGAAAATTGAAAAAAACTGAAACGCGCTGGCTCTTAACTTGAAGTGGGATGTTCCAGGAATACCACGCGACACTGTCGAACTTTGACACTTTTAATGACGTCAAACATGTGCTCAATGACACCATTGTTATCTTTGTGAGAGTGCTGTTGTGGCAATTTGACGATGTCAAGATCATATGATCAACATTCTTTGGGCCTCAACTGAGACTTAGGGCCGGGTCGCATTACAGCCGATTTTGCAGAGAATTGTTTACTCTAGGGACTAAAATCTGTCAACACATCTCTTTTCTAATGCGACCCCTCATTTGTGCTTTTTCAAAAATTTCAAAATCGGAGAAAAACATCAAAGACGCCGGTGTGCTTGGGTGGGGCTGACCGATTTTTCCAAATTTCGGAAAAACAAAGGAACCCGCCGTCAAAGCTGTCAACGGTTGTCAATGTTGAGCTTCCGATGTATGTCGCCGGGGCCACGAAATGAAAATGGGCGCGAAATTTCAGTCACGAGATGAAAAAGAGCACGAAATTTCATCATTCACGCTTACGTTTTCATTGCGTACAGTAGCGACGCTATGGACAGGCGAGAGTTTTTTCTTCTCATACGGAAATTTACCTGGATTCTACGGCCGTCAACTGCCGTCAACTGCCAACAGTTGAAAAACCACGATCCATTCACACGTGGAAGTGACCATGCATATGGCGCTCGTCGCAGTCGTCGAAGCCGACGATTTCGTGCTCGCAACAGAGTAGCTGCAAGTAATCTGTTGCGTTCATTTAACCATCTTTCGGTCAGTAAAACAAAAGCCAGCAACTGGGCTCGCTGACGCTGAATAGCAAGCAACAACAGAAGTACAGTCGTAATATGCAAAATGCCCTGCTCGGCCGCATGATAAAGTTTCGTGACTGAGAAAATTTTCACTTATATGATTGACGTTTCCATTTTAACCTCATTTAAATGCGACCTTTGTAAACTCAAATTAATTTTCATTTCCGGTCTGATGCAATTTGATTTTCAGCCGATTTTTTCGAGCCAAAATTAAAATTAGTCTGTAATGCGACCCGGCCCTTAACGAGACTGCGAGACCCTTGTTTAAAAATTCGAGACCGCGACTTTAGCGTTTCTATCAAATTCGAGCCGGAGACTTTACCTCTAAAAATCTGAGCCCGAGACTCCAATTGCTAGAAAATGTCGGGCCGATAATACTGAAACAGCTTGAAACGTGACTGAAATCTCCAACGGAAGCTGAGATTTACGCCCGGGGGGGGTACTCAACAAAGTTTTGTACGGGGATGCTCCGCCCCATGGTCCAAACCCTTACCCTTTCATATACCGTTCATTGAAAATGGCACCCCTTTCATATACCTTTCATTGAAAATGGTACCCCTTTCATATAGCCTTTACGCGCGTCTGTTTGATATATTTTGAAAGGCGCTTTTTATAATACTTAGATGGCAGTTTTCCCTACTATTTCGTGTTTACGCTGCCTTTTCCTGATTCTTCGTGAAATCCCTACCCTTTCATATACTTCAACTCATGAAATCCCTACCCTTTCATATACCTCCAGCCTCAAAAAGGTACCCCTTTCGGGCGGAGCATCCCCGTATAGCCTATTATAGGGAGTACCCCCCCCCGGGGATTTACGAGAAAAATACGAGACTCCAAGATCCAAATTATCAAAATTCGAGACTTCGAGACTTCGAAAATTATAGCGAGCCCGAGATTCCGAGACTCCAATTTCAAATGGCGAGAATTCGAGACTCGGTGAATATTTATCGAGACGCATCATTTCCGATAGACCATTCTATACCCGGCCCTTATGTGAGTCGGGCTGGTCCGGTTTTGCCTCAGTCCGGTCAGTACATGAGGTCAGCTAGCCCTGGCCAGAGCTAAATTTTGACTGAAAGTTGTTGTTTTGACAATGGGGCAATGCGTAAAATGTTTAATTAAGGAATTTTTAGGCATTTTAGTTCATTTACCTAGTGCTTACGCATTCTTGTGTGGAAAAAGAGACAATTTACAGGTCAGCAGGTTTGCTCTGAGACAATTTCTTTTTTGCTTTCCTGGTTAGTCGGGCTAGCCGGGTAAACGCGATTTAATACATGAAAAAGTTTCCCGGGCTGGCCTGGTTGTCATGTAACCACAAAGTTGATTTTTGTTGCTTTAAACAGTATAATTCATGCGGAAGGGCGCGCAGTAAAGCGGGGAGGCACGAATAAAGGAGTCCAAAAAAGATAGCCTGTAGAACAGGCCTAATCGAGGATCGCGAAAAAAGAATTATTTTTTGTATGTTTTTTTTTTCTTTCCTCGCCTGTCACCCTCGCCTGAAGCATTTCTACATTTCATACGCCAGGCCCCGGTTGTTCAAAAGATGGATAGCGCTATCCACCGGATAAATCACTTTCCAGCGGATAACACAATGGATTTTGTTAATACTTATCCACTGGATAGTGATATATCTAACGGATAGCGTTATCCACCTTTTCAACAACCGGGGCCAGATGTCCAATATGGCGGACTTATCTACGCATGCTCAATGCAGATTTGAAGCGTTTACGTATCGTTTTAGCGTTTACGTGTGGACAGGTGAAAACGAATCGTAAACGATGGTTGGCTTCGTGCGGACGGGAGCGTTTTAGATAAAAAAATGTGTACGAACGTAAACGTATAAGTGTGGATGGGGCCTTATAGTAATTTAACATTAGAAGGATTTGTCCTCCTAGTGCTGCCGATTATTCTACAAGTCTGAGAAACAATTGAGCATAAAACATATATAATGTCTTATTATTCGTTTTAGTTTTTTTGCTTATCGGTACTATGCACATTCTGTTAAGTTCGGGATACATTTTCTCAATTCTGTATTTGTTTACATCAAGCGGGTATGGATAAGATCGTGATAACGACAAGGGTAAGACAGCCTTACTTCGCAACAGTAAACACAAAGCCTCTTCTCCGGGACAAATTGTGCCTTGAGAACATCTAAAAATGTCTGGAACTTGGAGAGCGCTGCTAGCCTAGGAATGTCTTCTTTTACCACCCTAAAATCTGCTTTACATTCGCTGTTTTCTAAGTCATCTAATTGAAATGAGTCGTACTCCCAGTAACGAAAACATAAATTTACTGACTTGTACTCTTCGTAAAGGATAAGAAACACTTTATTACCGATATGGCCAGCAGCATAATAGCTAATTAACGCATCTCGAACATCCTGGAACGACATTTCTAACCTTTCCGTTCGAAAACGTTTTCTAACAGTTCATAAAAGTTGTTTGTTTTTTTATCAAATTTGCTGTTAGCGGCACCAAGCGCCACCGTTCCCACCAAAAGTGTTCGTAGTCGACCCAGTCCCCAAGCATGCTCTCAAAGACACGTCCAACCGTAGCTCAAATTTTGGGTCATAACTTTTCCTGCTCTAAAGCGATGCTTCTAAAACTTTGAGAATACTTACTTACTTACTTACTTACTTACTTACTTACTTATTTCTTTCTTTCTTTCTTTATTTATTTATTTATTTATTTATTAAAATTCATGGCTAAAATAGAAATAAATTACTTTACAAAAAATAAAACATTGTAGACTAGAGATAGCCATAGGAGGTCCGCAAAAGAGTCCTAGACCCCATTCTAGGGGGACCCCCAATGTTCAAAACACATTAAAAAGATTAATAAAAAATTTATACTAAAATTACAATTACAAATTACAATTAAAAAAATTAAAAATTCAGTAGACTCCTTTTGAATGAGCGTAAGTTAGGACTAAGCTGAACTTCGGTCGGTAATCTATTCCAGCTATTAACGATACGATTAAAATAAGTGAATTTAAAAGCATTAGTTTTGGCATGGTTTTTCTTCAATTTTATGCCGTCAAAGTCTCTGAGAATGTAGCGATCATCTTCAAGATAAAATTTTAAAATCTTAGTAACATCTAAATTAAGATAACCATACAAAGCTTTATATAAAAAAGAAACGTCAGCAATAAAACGTCTTTGTTCGAGAGTTCTTCGAGTTTGTTCTTCGAGTATGAGGAGACCACACAACTGAACAGTACTCTAAGTTTGATCTTACAAGAGAACAATATAATGTTTTCAGTGTTGATACATCAAAAAGACCCTTGCAAGTGCGCGAGATTAGGCCCAGCATCTTATTCGCCTTTGAAGTGATGCTATCCACATGGTGGTTCCACGATAGATCTTGAGTTACTAGTATGCCCAAATCTTTGAATTCGGTAACAGAATCCAGGGCTGTTCCGTTCATAAAGAAGACTGAATGAAGTGGTTGTTTTTTCCTGGATAACCTCATAATCTTGCATTTCTTGATGTTAAAATCCATCATATTCTGTCTACTCCAATACCAAAGGTTATCAAGATCACTTTGAAATAGAGCCACGTCGCAATAACTATCAATAATCCTTGACGATTTGCAGTCATCAGCATAAAGGGCGATGGTGTTACCAGGGCCAACAGCTTCAGGAAGATCGCTAATAAAGATAACAAAGAATAAGGGACCAAGGATGGAACCCTGCCGTTACTCCTGAAGTAACAGGAGACCAGGAAGACTGCTGACCATCAATAACTATCCAACTTTTCTGGACTCATACAGTCCAGAGGGAAAGACACGAACGGGACTCAGGTCCCATGCAAGGTGCCATCCCTTCCAATCCCACAACCCGCAAGGTTGACCACACCACCGGGGTCTACGTTCCCTACTCTTTTCGAACAGTGATGTGGGATCTTTAACGTCCCACAAGAACAGATCAGAGGGTGCTGTGAGACGGGACCTACAGTTTTTTTCGTCCTTATCCGAGAAGACTAGAATGTCATACCATTTGCTGAAGTCATTACAAAGGCGGCACATTCTCCTCAATTATTTTAAAACCCTGAGTGTTGGTCCGGTCGAGGTTTGAACCAACGGCCTCCCGCTCAGCAGACCGGAGCTCCACCACTGAGCTAACCGGGCGAATAATCCGACCCGACAGATAATCCTCGCACCACTTAAGCAGAGAGCCACTAACTCCAAAGTTACTTAGCTTCTGTAGTAAAATTTGATGAGAAACTCGATCAAAAGCTTTAGCAAAGTCTAGAAAGACAACATCGGCATAGGCGTACGGGCAATTTTATTGGGCGGTGAACCATTTGCCCAAAAAATTCTCGCAAGTTGCCCAAATTTTTACGAAACACTCGAAAAGAAATGAGGGTCATACGATGCACTAACATAGGCCTACATATGAAGTGAAATATTTTTACATATGAATCTATCATATGAGCTCAAAAAAACACGTTAAAAGAAATAGCTGTCTCTGCCATTTCGACGGTCAAAGATATCAATGATACGATCCATGTCATTGTTGACCAAAGAGTTGGCATATGCCCTTTCAATGTTAATAAGTGCGATGTTGCTGACTGCGGGTAAGTTTTCAATCTGCGCAACGCACTGAATGATCGTTCTGCAGAACATGATGTAGCAGGTATCACTGCAAGGATATGTACCACATTAGAAAACTTTGGAAACATATCTAGATCATTCTCGTGCATTGTCTCCAGCATTTCTGAAACAGTCATGTAGCCTAATCCGCGCACTCGACGAAAACTCGCGTTCATTTTCTGTTCGGCTTCCAGAATCTCGCCGTCGATTTTGTAAAATTTAGCAACGCGGGAGAAGCTTTCTTTATCAGGTGTTTCAGTGTGACAGATATTTCCCAAAGCACAGAGTATTTCCTGGTCATTTCCGCTTAACCCGACCTTAAGCTCGGACAACACCTTGTCGATGGACGCATAGCAAGTGTTAATACGATGGTGCGATTCCGGTGTCAGCTGCGTTTGTCTTTGCGCTTGTTCACCTACAAGGGCTTGAAGGCGGCGCGATGGCGTTTGTCTGGGTGCCCTGGCTTCTCGTAATTCAAACTGAGAATCGGTCAACCACTTCTTCATTTTCAGACCCATTGCTGATGCTATCTGCTATACGCTGTTGAAACTTTCTTCACTCCGACACTGGCGTAGGGTCTGAACAAATTTCTACGAGCGGAGATGACGTCGACCGTATTCCCCTGAAGATATCGGCACAGACTATTAGTGTTGCTTAGGATTACTTTCAGCACACACAGTCCGTAGATAAACTCCAAGTCACAGGCAAATGGCGGTCAATAAGGCTCTGCTCTCAGAGTAGGTTTTCGGATCTTTGTCTGAAGACAGCGTGAGCAGGGCTTTTACAACGCCGACTTCAGGTTAAAATAAAAAATATCTATCTCTTCGAAAAAAAAAAACACATGGAAACTTCTTTAAAAACTGGCTTTGCCCAAATTTCTCTTGCTGCCCAAAAAATCTGAGTTGCCCAAAATTTGGGGTGGCTGCACCCCCCCCCCCCAGCTCCCCCTGCCCGTACGCCTATGAACATCGGTCTGGTGACCCTCGTCAAGTGACTTGGCCCAATGATGGTGAGTAAGGACAAGCTGGGTAGCGCAAGATCTTCCTGCAATAAAACCGTGTCGCAGGTCTGAGAGGTACGGCTTGACATGATGATATATAGCAGAGTGGACAATCCTCTCAAGACATTTTGCTGGAATCGATAGTAGCGAAATTGAACGATAGTTTATAACTAACTCTTTGTCACCACTTTTGTGGATAGGAGAAATGTTTGCTTTCTTCCAAAGATGTGGTAGTTTACCCTGCTGTAATGAACGATTAAACAGGGTATTAAGAGGTAAAGCCAGTTCCGTAGCACAGATCGTAAGAACTCTAGCAGGTATACCATCAATCCCTGTTGCCTTGTTAGGATTAAGATTTTCCAAAATCTCTTGCACATTTGTCACAGATGTTTAAACATTCATTAACAACATCAACCATTGGGCGGAGGTCAGTAGGCGTCGGCAGGGAATAAACTGTCCTAAAGAATTCGTTAAACGTTTCGGCTTTCCTTCTGGGCTCGGTGGCAACAACATTCTCATATGAAATAGCCTGAGGAATTCTTTTAGACTTGGATTTTAGGGAGTAGAAAGACCAGAATTGTTTGGGATTGGATTTAAGCTTTTCAGAAAGGGATGTAAGATAACGATGGTAATTCATCTGAATAAGCTTCTTCGTCTGCTTTCTCAATAAGATGAACTTTTTTGAGAGTTCGGGACTGCACTGAGATATCTTTAGCAATAACATGAACTGGGAAAAATATTTCAAGTGAAAAAATATTGCAAGTGATAATCGAACTTAAATGAACCCCACGTTTTGAACAAAATCGTACCCTGTGAAAAATTTTGCTGTTATATTTGTGTTAAATTTCTGGAATCGGCTTACATTGACTTCATAAATACCCATACCAAGTTTCAGCAAAATCGTTGGAGCAGAAGTGCGGAAGTATATATTAAGGTCATCAAAATTTAGCCCTAAAATTATCTTAAAATTTTAAATACTTGATGCTCTTTGACAAAACAATGCACGAATCCAAATTTCTCGGAGAAGCCTTCCCGATGCTTGCTAAATCTGAATTCTAAGCCGATTGCAAATCGTGCGAATCGTTAAAAAGCATTAACGAATTCTGTAAATATCATAAAATGCTCCAAAACCTGCTCAAATATCCAATGCTGCGTTTTCCATCATTTTTCTAAAATTATCCAGCAGTTTAGTGTCAAACTTCTTCCACATGAATTTCAAGGTACTGCAATACTGTTGCATCGATTGTTCTTTGCTTAGAAGGGCTTTCAGTTGGAGAAATAGTTGTTGGGATTATAATCAAACTCCAAAAAGCGGGCAGTAAACAGGCTTATGGAGAAGAAAAACCGAAATAGAATATATATTAAGAAGTCGCGACCAATGTCGTTGTTAAACGTTGACGTTAAGGTAGCTTTCAGAGAGAGAAAGGCTTTAGCCTCTAAATTGGTCAAAATCTCCCTTAACGTTTAAGGAAGAACCATTTTCGACGATCAAACAACTTGCTGGTTTGATGGTTGCATTTGATATTGAAAAAGCACTGACTTAATAGGCCATTTCCGAGTACGTTATGCTTCGTTGTCAAAGCGAGGCTAGGTGCACAACCTTTCATATGAAAATGAGTTTTTATTCAAATGCAAATAAAACTCATTTTCATATGAAAGGTTGTGCACCTAGCCTCGCTTTGACAACGAGGCATAACGTAACTCGGAAATGGCCTAATCACTTAGCTGGGACTTGCTGTTAAGACTTTAAGGTGTTTCCCTCCAGTTTCCATGAAGCCGCACCGACCATTTTTAAGCGGCCGTTTAACTAACTTTCCTTTTTTGAATTAGTATGAAACTTACACAAAATATTGTACAAAGTTTGAAGTTTAGAAGATTTTAACAATTTTGTAAATCGGATTTAAAATTGCGGAGATAAACAAGAAACATTGAAATCGCTTGAGTCTAAATTCCGAGCGATTGTGATGGCATCTAGAAAAATCAAAACTATTACATTAAACTATGACATATGACAAACAAAATATCTAAAAATTTGAAAAATTTGAAACCGCTTGTCAGAAATAGTGTCCTTTTTCTTTACCAAAAAACATTCAGATCATGCGGAATCTTAGAATTTCGGAATTAGAGTTGATATGAAGAATCCACACCCACCGTGGATTGCAAGGAGCGTTCATGGTCCGTTTTTCGGTTCAAGTAAAAAAAAGGCAAACTCATTTTCCGCATTTGGAACCTTCTATCGGCCCCACCCCCCCACCCCCCCCCCCCCCGAAAAAAATTAAAACAATCGAAAAAAGAAAAAGGAACATAAAGGTAACTTGTAAAGGATAATGACTTGTTGTTGTTGTTAAATAATCTAATTCAAACAAACGAAGACAGTTATAATCCTTTAAATAGAACTTATAGATTCAAATCAGTCTCTCGGTTTTTTATTTGGTCCCGCTTTGTAGTTTGGGGACTTAGTCTTACAAATAAGTAACATAGTTAGTAGGTAACAATACCAGTTATTTAACAGTACAAGGTAACGAACAGGAAAAAGAAATGAAATAAATTATAAATATAAACAATAACAACAGTGATGACAAATGGCTAGTTCAATTATAATTTTATTACTATGGATCTTTTCTTGACTGTGTTGCGACGAATCGTTTCATAAACTACAGGGTTAAGCAAACATTGAGTAAAAAAATACGTTAATGAAAATGCCATACAGCTCGTGCAGCTAAACATACCCAACAGTTCCTGCTTCTTTATTTATATAAAGGTATTGTTCAAAAAGAAAAAGGAAAAACAATCTAGCCCATTACCTATCATTTCAGTGGCTCAGGTTCTCATAAGCCTTTAAACTCTCCTTAATTTCGTCACTGCCACCGTCCGTGTCACAACACGTGTGTAAGTTTCTCTTCTCTTCGCTACCACTGCAACCATTTGTGTCGCTCTACCCAGTGTGCAGGTCTCTCTTCAATCCTCGCAACCATTGCAACCACTGCAACCATCTGTGTCAGTCTACTTGTGTGTGTAAGTCTCGCAACCCCTCGCAACCACTGCAACCACTGCAACCATCTGTGTCAGCCCATCTGTGTGTGTAAGTAACCATCTGTGTCAGTCCACCTGCGTGTGTAAGTCTCGCAACTCCTCGCAACCATTGCAACCACTGCAACCATCTGTGTCAGCCCATCTGTGTGTGTAAGTAACCATGTCAGCCCATCTGTGTCCGCCCACCTGTGTGTGTAAGTCTCGCAACTCCTCGCAACCACTGCAACCATCTGTGTCAGTCCACCTGTGTGTGTAAGTCTCGCAACTCCTCGCAACCACTGCAACCACTGCAACCATCAGTATCGGTCCACCTGTGTGTGTAAGTAACCATCTGTGTCAGTCCACCTGCGTGTGTAAGTCAAGCAACTCCTCGCAACCACTGCAACCACTGCAACCATCTGTGTCAGCCCATCTGTGTGTGTAAGTCTCGCAACCTCTGCAACCACTGCAACCATCTGTGTCAGTCCACCTGCGTGTGTAAGTCTAGCAACTCCTCGCAACCACTGCAACCACTGCAACCATCTGTGTCAGCCCATCTGTGTGTGTAAGTCTCGCAACCTCTGCAACCACTGCAACTATCTGTATCAGTCCACCTGTGTGTGTAAGTAACCATCTGTGTCAGTCCACCTGCGTGTGTAAGTTTCGCAAACTCCTCGCAACCACTGCAACCACTGCAACCATCTGTGTCAGCCCATTTGTGTGTGTAAGTCTCACAACTCCTCGCAACCACTGCAACCACTGCAACCATCTGTGTCAGTCCATCTGTGTGTGTAAGTAACCATCTGTGTCAGTCCACCTGTGTGTGTAAGTCTCACAACTCCTCGCAACCACTGCAACCACTGCAACCATCTGTGTCAGTCCATCTGTGTGTGTAAGTAACCATGTCAGCCCATCTGTGTGTGTAAGTCTCACAACTCCTCGCAACCACTGCAACCACTGCAACCATCTGTGTCAGTCCATCTGTGTGTGTAAGTCTCACAACTCCTCGCAACCACTGCAACCACTGCAACCATCTGTGTCAGTCCATCTGTTTGTGTAAGTCTCGCAACTCCTCGCAACCACTGCAACCACTGCAACCATCTGTATCGGTCCACCTGTGTGTGTAAGTCTCGCAACTCCTCGCAACCACTGCAACCACTGCAACCATCTGTATCGGTCCACCTGTGTGTGTAAGTAACCATCTGTGTCAGTCCACCTGCGTGTGTAAGTCTCGCAACTCCTCGCAACCACTGCAACCATCGCAACCATCTGTATCGGTCCACCTGTGTGTGTATGTAACCATCTGTGTCAGTCCACCTGCGTGTGTAAGTCTAGCAACCTCTGCAACCACTGCAACCATCTGTGTCAGTCCACCTGCGTGTGTAAGTCTAGCAACTCCTCGCAACCACTGCAACCACTGCAACCATCTGTATCGGTCCACCTGTGTGTGTAAGTAACCATCTGTGTCAGTCCACCTGTGTGTAGGTCTCGCAACTCCTCGCAACCATTGCAACCACTGCAACCATCTGTGTCAGCCCATCTGTGTGTGTAATTAACCATCTGTGTCAGTCCACCTGTGTGTGTAATTAACCATCTGTGTCAGTCCACCTGTGTAAGTCTTTCTTCTTCTCGTAACCACTACAACCATTTGTGTATATTCTCGTGTGTAGGTCTCTCAATTCCTTGCAACCACTGCAAACTGTTAATCCAATTAGAGAATGAGCCAATTGGAATATCCCTTCCTCTTGCAACCACTGCAACGGAAATAAAACGATCGACCAATCACTGCGCTTGTTCCGAGAGCTTGATTTAACGCCAAGTTCAAACTCGTCATCGCTTCTGTACGCATTGCGTACCTATTTTTTAAGGAAGTGCTCGGGGCTTAGTTTCGTTTACGCAGATTAATATAAAATTGACGATTTTTAGCAAGATTATTATTTTTAATCAAAAAATATTTTTTAAATCAGTAGTCAAAATATCTAATAAAGAACAAGGACATTATAAATCAGTGTCATGAAGTAAAAGAGGTGTGATCAAAATACATCCCTCGCCTCCTTCTCTGTACTTTCTTCCGTTTTCGCGACCCACGTTATTCAGGACGCGCAAACAAAAATAGCCTGCTACCCAGACTAATAATCAACAAAATTTGCCCTAGCTTATTTGACCGTGTTTATTTTCTACGAGAAAGGTACTGTTTCGCGAACAGACTGGACTACTTCTGGTATAAATTCATTTTGTCCTGGTAAGTATTCCAAGTCCTTTCCAAAATGGTCATGATTATCCATTTTTATCATGTCATAATTCAAGGTTTAGCATACAGTGCTGTCAGTGTTTTAACGTTTAGTTTTGAACAAACCCGTCAGAAGAACCAAGCCCTTTGATTATTGATAAATTTTGTAGAACCTCAGACTGGGAAACGTCAGAGCTTTTTCTCGAACTGCTTCCTTTTATTTGGTGCGCGAGTACTAAACACTTAATGACTGGTCCCGAGGGAAACAGTGAATTTTGTTTCCCGAGAATCTCGATGTTTCCCGAGACGAAGTCGAGGGATAGGTCATTAAGTGACTTGTTCTATAGCAACACAAAAAAACAAAAACACAACACGAGACAGTTTGAATAACGCGCCGAGCACCCGATCCATCATAATCATGCCACCTTTTGTCACGGTCTGATCACGTGCGCTAGCGGGCAACAATGCAATGTTACCCTCTGACGTCAAAATTGTTGCCCGCTTTCGCAAATGTTGCCCGCTCAGCACAATTGGCGGGAAACAGTTTGTTTGTTAGATGTCGTGTGACGATGAATCAACCAATCAACGCGCGCGTTGTATTGACAAAAACTCCAGCTATATAACAATGCATTTTATATGATGTTCAGTATTTAGTCGCCATTTTGGTTTCGCAAACATTTCGGAGGTTGGGAGAAGGGTGGTGACTAGAATCAGGTTGGACCAACTCGGACGCCTTATTGAGACTAACATAACGGAGCAACTGGTTAGCTTGTAGTTGAGGTTGGGGTCAGCAGTTTATATAGGTAAATTTAGGCCTAAACAACCCGAGAAGCTTCTGGTACGGTAGGCTATGTAAGCCTAACCCTAGCTGAGGTCACAGGTTCAATCCTGAGTGGGGATTTTAGATTTTCTTTTATTGAAAATAAATTGTAAGTGTCGACATCGCAATAAGTGTCAGAGGTGGTCCAATCTGATTTTGGAGTATCCGTTCTAGTCACGACCGTGAAAGAGCGTTGAGCCTTGCTCCCATTCTCTTTGCCGCCTATGTTAAACAATTTTGTAATATCCAAGATGGTTTAAATAACAATTATAAACGTAACTATAAACATGACGCTGACTTATAAACTAGTGGTTGTGTGACAGTGTTGTCAGTGTTATACTGTTTCAGCATTGAATAAACCATTCAGATAATTGCTAAATTTTGTAGAACCTCAGGCCCAAATTGGGAAATGTCAGCGCTTCTGCTCGCACTGTGTACCGTTTATTTTGTGGGCAAGAACTGGCTTTAATAAATGTTTAGTATTAGCCGCCATTTTGGGCGCTGTGAAAAGTGAGAGAGGGTTCGGTCTTAATCCAACACTGTTTGTCATTTGTTTTAACTCGCCTCATTTCGCAGTTTACTAAAGGCTAGTTCGTCTCTTAAGTATCCAGTCTTGAACAGTTGCGAGCACGTGCTCCCAATAAAAATTTCGGCTCCAGGCGATTGGGACCCCAAGCTAGCCGGCATCTTTTTCAGAATGTGTTAAAAAGGGGGTCTAACTGACAAGTTCGGACTTCTTACAACCATCAAGTTAACAACCACAACGACAAAGCAAAATCCTTTAACGAAACGACTTGTATGCAGCCCTGGCTAAGCGTTCCACCATTTGCTGGCATCATGTTGAAAGTGCGGCTAAACGGCATCCAACATTCGACATCAAATGTGGATAATTGCTTGACCAACATCTCTCAACATGGGTGGTAACTAGTCCAACATTGTTGGGTCAACATCTCTCAACATAGGGTGCTAACTAGTCCAACATTCTTGGGTCAACATCTCTCAACATAGGGTGCTAACTAGTCCAACATTGTTGGACCAACATCTCTCAACATGGGGTGCTAACTAGTCCAACATTGTTGGACCAACATCTCTCAAGATGGGGTGCTATAACTAGTCCAACATTGTTGGACCAACAAATAATGGCCAACAAAGTTACTCCCGGGCTTGAAAGGCATTGGTTGCGCATGTATGTACCCTTTCTTAATTTATGAATCACGTGATATCAGGTTGGTAGTGTGGACGAAGAAGAGACAAAAACAGATTATACGATAAGTACTGGGTCAGTACTTTCATTCATGTGCATATACACTATTTCTCTATAGCTATAGATTCATTTCCAGTATTTTAAAGGTAAGCGCTTTGGAAAGGATTGATGCTTACCAACAACACACGAGGTTAAATGTTGCAACTTTGAGAGGACTGCTGAAGGATTTCTCTTTTCTCCAGTACTAAGAGCAGAGGAAGGCACTGGGAACGACGCTGAATGCGCGTCAGTGCTTCGCAATTTTTTACTACAGAGTAAACGAATCCAAAACTCTCGATGTGTTCGTGACCAAACCCTCTAGGCTTACCGTAAATCTTCAATTAAGCCCCCCTTACTTTCAAGCCCTGCCCCCACTCCCGCTCCCCCCTTAACAAACAAAATAATAAACAACACACTGTGTTACGGGTACATTTCTACCGTACCAATCCAGGCACGAATTCACATACAGTACTCGCGAGCTTTACTAGCTTTGGGGGAAATATTACTGGTACTCGTACTAAAACTAATCGTAGTTATTGTAATTGTGATTGAATGTATAACACTTCTTTGATCAATCAAAGTATGGTTTATGGGCGTTTATCCACATGCAGGAGTGTTTGGCTAAATTATAATAAGCCCCCCTCCCCCTTTCCATTCACTCCCCACCCCCCTCAAATGCGCTTGAAATAAATAAGCCTCGGGGGGGGGGGAGGGCTTAATAGAGTATTTATGGTACTTGGCTGGAAGCAAGTGAATGTCGGTGCATATATGCGAGGAAAATAGTGATACAAAGGTCTAATTGGGGTGAATACTGCAAAATGGTTCAGAATTAAAACAAGAACGAATAAATGACTCCAGCATTCACTAAAAATGAACACATGATCCAAATGTTAAATGGAAACAGGCAAATAATGAAAATCGAATAAGGTCTGCGATCGACGTGATACCTATAGAAAAACTCAAACTGGCAGTCAAATTTCTATGTGCAAACTAACTTTATTTTATACGTCCAGTTTTTTTTTTACATTAAGCAGAGAAAATCAGAATATAGCTTATTTCTACATATAATGTATATTGGTAATGTGAATCAAATCATGAAACATTTCTTTACTTATTGTAACTGTATACACCTGATTGAAAATTCTTCATCGGGTGAAAAGTATGAACCATGAACGATACGACAGAATGGTTTTGTGGGAAACGGAATTAACGTCTGGTGTCCCAGAATACTGGAGTGTTCTCAGATGATTGCACAATATTCTCGTGTTCTCAGAATGATTGCACACAATTATAACAAGGTATGCACAAAATTATACCCTGAAAAACTTTTAGATGGGATTAGCTGTTAAATCAAGACCAAAATGGATGCTAACAAGCCTTATGTGGCTTGGTCCCAGTATTCCAAAGTATTCTTTATGATTTCTGCTTTTTTACCGACGACGTTTCTTCATTCACGTGTATAGCAAATGGTTGTTCTATAATATATATTAAAACGTGGTATATTGTTTGAACTCAGGCGTATACAACAGCCAGACATTCATACCATCAACCGACCATAAACCATTCACATGACTCTGAAGATGGCTTCCGCTAAGGTTATCGAAAAGTCAGTCATTCTCAATAACAAGAGTTCTTTTCAGATCTCAATTTCCTGGATGATCACACTCGACAGACTATAGAAACATACAAGTGCAATGCGAACAGAGAGAAAAAAGATCTTAGTTAAAAATAACTTGACATACTTGTACAACACGTCGTGTATACATACATACAGTGTATCCCCATATAAACTTGATTTCGGAAATCATTTTTCCTTTTTATGGAAAAAATACGGAAAATTAAACTATTCGTACATTATTTAAAATTATGCCAAATTTGACTGTCTAATTCCTAATATAATAAGTTTTAAGCCATAGCTGTAATTTGCGAACACTGATTATGAATTATACAAACTTGCAAACATAATTTCATAGTTATTTCAACTTAAAATTTGAAATTTGAATTAACTAGTTGATTGCTGTTACAATCAAAGCCACACCCAGCTTTTCAGACACTGTAATTAACGGGGTTATGTGATATATTCCCCTGAAAAGAACAAAGGAAACCGAGCTAGGTGGAAAATAACTTCTGTTTGATTTCCTTGCGGGACGCCAGCTCCACGTCGTGGGATCTTCGACTAGCACCAGGACAGGACAAAGGTCTTTGAAACCTAAAACGCAAATACATAAAAAAGCGAATTTAGTCATGGCCATTGCCTATTGTACACCCACAACTGAATATTTGTTAATTTGTTAACTGTTATTTTTTTTGCATACAAGATTCCGTATCACTTCACGTGTTGCATTGGCGAAAATGACTCAGAGACGAAAAATAGAGATCATTCAAAAACTTCAAACCAAACCTTAGAGATAACGATCCACAGCTCAAACATTACTGTTGTGCCTTAGTAAACATCATCAAAACGATTTCAAAGTTTACGAACTTCGTTGACGACAAAGATGCGAACTTCTATTGATTCCCTGACTGACAACATATTTCACAAGTTCCGCG
>JAJGOT010001363.1:0-23186 GCA_022457155.1 Cladopsammia gracilis
TTTTGATTGACAGCCAATTCTCTTTTCCTCTCACTTCCGGTTTTTGAATGACATATGCTCATGACCAGTATACTCTGATTGGTTCAAACATTTGATTGACATATGCTAATGAGACGGTATCCCCTTGTGTTCTTTCAAATACTCTGATTGGTTTAAACATTTGATTGACATATGCTAATGAGGCGGCTTCCCTTTGTGCCCCAAACCGACCCCCTTAACTACTAACGTCCCCACTATGGGCGACATGCATGTTGTGAAAGAGCGTTATAATGGCGAAATTGGCTCCAATGAAGGCTGAACTCATCACTAATCAAAAGCGATGTGGTGGAAAAATGACAAGCGAGCGGTGCAGTCGTCAAATTTCTCCCTGGCTTAGTATCTACCTTTTACGAGATAAATAGGTCGGGTTCTTAAAATTCCATGAAGAGCTTTCTTTACTTTTCAAACAATAGAGCAACGGTAGCAATTATTTTGTACTCTTAGGATCAGCAGAACGTTTGCCTTTCCTTATTAAAAGAACCAGGAGCCCACAAAGAGGAAGTGGTTTTATCTATTATCGCAATGCAGGCCATGCAATCTAAACCACTGTAACTCTAATGCTGTGTTCACATTAGGGCGAAACATGTTTAGTCTGATCACGAATGAAACATGTTTTATTGTGAAAAGTGTTCACATCAACCGACACATTGCGCGAATCATGATCGAAACATGTTTCTTCTGAGTATGATTGAAACTACCCCGGGGGGGGGGGGGGGGTACTCCTTATAATCGGCTATACAGGGATGCTCCGCTCGAAAGGGGTACCTTTTTGAGGCTGGAGGTATATGAAAGGGTCGGGATTTTACGAGTTGAAGTATATGAAAGGGTAGGGATTTCACGAAGAATAGGAAAGGGTAGCGAAAACACGCCGTTGAAGCATAAAAAAGGTAGGAAAAATTGCCATTTAAGTATTATAAAAAGGGCCTTTCAAAATATATCAAACAGACGCACGTAAAGGCTATATGAAAGGGGTACCATTTTAAATGAAAGGTATGTGAAAGGGGTGCCATTTTTAATGAAAGGTATATGAAAGGGGTACCTTTTCTGTCAAAAACGGTATATGAAAGGGTAAGGGTTTGGACCTCGGGGCGGAGCATCCCCGTACAAAACTTTGTTGAGTACCCCCCCCCCCCCCCCGGGAAACTACCTCACTAGGCAGTTTCGATCTGAGCCAGACGAAACACGTTAGTGCGAATGTCGTCTCCTTGTTAAACATTGCATTGCTCTTCGTTCCCAAAGAACTTGAGAAGTGAGATTAAACCACAAAATCAGCTGCAAAATCATGCAACAGCAAGTTCGAGCTCTGTTGTTTCGGTTTATGTGTAATTATGAACTAGATTTCATATGAGCTTAATTATGCCTGCTACGTAAACAGCATAAATTATAGAACCAGGCATCACGTGTTTTCGGAATTAACAACTAATGTGAACAACAGAATTGCAAACATGTTCACGGGAAACGTCTTTCATCAAAGCATGTTTACTCTAAACATGTTGTGATGCTGATGTGAACACAGCAGAGGCGGATCCAAGGGGGGTGAAATGGTGGGTGAATTTTCACCCCCCTTTTCTGAGACCCTTTCTTTCTTTTTTCTAAAGTATTTCTAAAATAAATAATATTTTATTAATATTTTACTAAAATTTCACCCCCCATTTCAAAATCCTGGATCCGCCCCTGCACAGCATATGGCTCTCGGATGCAAGAGGTACATGTGTATCTGATATAAACTCACATGTCTGTTTGTTGAGTAATTGTTCAATTAAGACTCAAATTTCCCTGAGCCACGCCTTTCAAACCCCCGAACAAGTGCATTAAGTTTTATCAACCTGATAAACGGCTTACCCCGAAACGCCTTTCTCTTGTTGTGAAAAAGGAACGCCAGTTATATTTAAGCAAAGCTACTAACACATGGTTTTAGCACATATTTGACCTACTAAACTCTGGTGACATAAAGTGAAACGAATCATCAAGAATTTTATGAGGTTATCAGGTTTCTAAAACTTATATATAAGAGAATTTCTATATTAAAAGAGCCGGTTAAATAATTTGCAGCATTGTTGATCTCTACAAGTGAAAACACAGGTTTTCCATGAACAAAACGCTTTCTTTAATCAATGTAAAGAAAATAACAAATTAACATTAACCAATTACATTTTTTACCTGGCAACAAATGTCAGGTTATAAAAATTACAATAGCATAAAAATATATATACAACATGGGCGATCAGTTACTATATACAAAACGGAAGAAGAAAGTATTTCTTTTAATTGTTACATTTTTTTAAAATAAGAATGATGTTAATAGAATAGCTTATCAGAGATATTTATAACAATTTATTTAAAAACGGAATTCTATCAACGTTTATCCTAGATCCATGTATGAACAGATCTAAAGAGAGAAAAAGCCAATGTCATTTTAATATTCAGCCTCGTTCCAAGCCTATTTTCATCACAGGCTACCCATCCTCCAATTTAGTGGTTTCCTGTGTCGTTTTAATTTAGTGACGTCTGTGTCCGGTTATCAAAGTAGCTTTACTAAATGTGAAATTTGTGGCTTTTGAAAATGATGAAAACGAAACAAACTCTAAAAATCACTACCATGTAGTCTTCCTTTGTTTTACCGTGTTTCTTGTTTGTGTTTGGTGAAGGAGGGTCTTCAAATAACGGTTAGGCTCAGTCAAAAGTAAGGAAAGAACTACTATTAAGATTGATTTTAAAATTGAACATACTTACTACGAGAATCCAAACCAGCTATTGAACGCTTTGGTAAAAAACCCTTCCTCGCCTGGAAAGCAAATTGCAAGAAAGGAATAAGTAGGAAGCCATACTGAGATATAGGAATAACTTTTTACAAACTCCACTGGAACCTCTCTACAACAAACATTTTCGGCCGTTAAGTAGGCGTACTTGTAAGGCTGTTTGTTGAAAAAGTGTACTGCTAAAATCGTCATTACCTAATCAAGCTTTTTGAGTTACCTTTCAACACATTCCTTGCTGGATATGGTGCGGTGTGGTTGAACGCTGGAGCAGTACTACAGCTGGGGAGTGGACGGTTGTTCAAGTAGCCCTTGGCTGAAAAATGAAACACCAAAAGTGCACCTCGGTTAAAGCAGACAGCCTTTCTTCAACATTATGTATAAGAAAAAAGAACCGCACTCTATTATTTTTATTAAACTTCGAATAATCCTTTACTATAATCTTTGATTTGACTAATCCCGACTAATCTTTGCCGGACTGATGTTTGACTAATCTTTGACTAACTTGACGAACCCGTCTAATCCTGTGTAATCTTTGTCATGACTAATATTTGACTAATCCTTGTCTAACATTTGACTAATCAATAACTAATCCTCACTCATCTTTGCCATCCAAAACTCTCAGACACGAAAACTGTTGGTATTTTATCGAAAATGAGATATTATGTTAATACTAATATTCTTGTTATGCTTTATAATTCCCTTGTTTACCCCTTTCTTATTTATGGTGTTCAGGTCTGGGGTCTGACATACCCTAGTTACTTAAAACCAGTAATTACAATTCAAAAATGAACAATTAGAATTATAACTTTCTCTGAACCAAAATCACACTCGCAACCAATTTTTAAATCCCTCAATTTATTGAAATTCAATGATATAATTAATCATGAAATTATATCTTTCGTTTATCAGTGGTTTCACAATATGACCCCTTCCTGCTTTGATGATTACTTTAAAAGCATTTCCTCTATACATTGTTACTTAACCCGACAATCGCTCAATGAAAATATATTCTTAAAATCTGTGAACACTACTCAATATGGCATTCGTACCCTTCGCTATACTGGTTCAAGCCCTTGGAATTCTCTATCAATTAATACTAAACAAAAAACTATTAAGAACTCTATGATCAATAATTACGATGACTTTTTTGATACATTTAATACTTAAATTAATATTATTAGCTCATGAAGAAATACTTTTTATCTTAATTAATGTAATTTAAATCTTATTTTTCTATGTACTCAGTTTTCCTTTTGGGTCATCCAATCGATTAGCCCCAGCTATTTAGATGCTCCAAACTCACGAATTCTGTCTGTTCGTTTTTCTTTTCTATATCTATAATCTAGTTTTATTTTTAAATTATTTTCTTTTTCCTTTTCTGTAAAGATCTTGTGTGAGTTGAATAAAAAATATTGTATTGTATTGTATTGTATTGTATTGTATTGTATTGTATTGTATTGTATTGTATTGTGCACGAAGTTCCATAAACTTGATGAAGCGAGTGATGCAAGCTGGGGGCTTGGGGCTGAATGCGATAGCTTAATCTACCGAATCGGCTATGATTGTAAGAATACGGCAACGAAATCATTCGAGGCCTGATATCGCTTGATTTTTAACCATGTGACCTCGTTAAACTGGCCTAATCCTTGACTATAATCTTTGACTAATCCTTGTTTAAACTTTGAGTAATCCTTAGCTAATATCTGACTAACCATTGACAATCGTTTATGCACCAAGGACGACTGAAAAGGAGACCGTACCTTTGACAGGATGATTGTAAGAATTCGGCAGAAAAATCACCAGAGGCCTGATATCGCTTGATTCTTTAACCATCTGATCTGGTTAATGAATCAAGCGACACCAGGCCTGATGCATGACTAACTCTTGACTTAAATTATTGAGTAGATTTTACTAATCCTGACAAATCCTTGACTAATCTTTGACTTATCCTTGACTAATGACTAATAATCGATTATGCACCATGGACGATTGAGAAGATCGTATTCGTACCTGTCATAGGATGACTGTAAGAGTTCGGCAATGGAGTCATCAGAGGCTTGTTGTCGAGATCACATGGTAGTGGCCGCGAGTTCAAGTGCCCCTTCGCTAAAGCAAAAAAGTAACAAAACTCTTTCAAGCCCTACACCTATGAACCTTCCTTTCCTACCAAAAATGTAAGTATAAAAGGTTAAATTTGTGGATGTACTCCTTAGTTTCATATGTCATTTTGTTAACCCTCTACAAGCAAAGGAAGGGTTATGGATGCCACCAAAATTATGAAATTGTCTGAAAAAATGATTTTTTGTTTTGGGGAGATTCGGGCCTAGGTTCGTGGCCAATCCAAAAGTCAAACTTCCCTTTTATAATATAAGCAACGAAAACGCCAACGTCACAAACGTCATGGGTGACAAAATGAAAGTCGCATGTCTCCTTTCCTGCCGTGTATTTTCACTACGAAAGTCAAGGGCCCAGTTTTGGTTTCAGTGTATTATCGTAATGATGTAGAACTGTTCCATAAATGGAAATCGTCGGTAACGTGAAATCAAGAATTGACTTCTTTCTGATCTCGAAACCTCTAACTCCTCAAACTAAAACCGTCGATATTAAAACTGCTATTGCTCCCGACCACAAAGCTATTAGACTATTGTTGCAAATTGAAAGCAAGAAAAAAGGCCCTGGTTTATGGAAATTTAACAATTCGCTACTAGAAGATGAAGTTTTCGTTAATTTAATAACGGAAAGCTATCCGGACATATGTAAAAAATATGCAGATCTGAACGATCCAAAACTAAAATGGGAAATGACTAAAATGGAGATTCGAAGCTTAACCATCCCGTACTTCTCTCTTTTGCAGTTATTAGAGGAAAAAATAAATACCACCACAGACGAAATAGTTGAAAATGAATTACACGAATACGAGCGCCTTAAAACTGAACTGCGTCTCATCTATGAGAGGAAGGCAGAGGGCGCCATCCTCCGTTCAAAGATAAGATGGATTGAAAAAGGCGAACAACCCACAAAATATTTTTTTAATATGGAGCGAAGAAATTATAATAATGAAACAATAAGCGAACTTTCAAATGCAGAAGGAGAAATAATATCAAAAGACGAAGATATTCTTGCAGAAATACGAAAATTTTACGAAAATCTCTATACCACAGACTTGAGTATTGGTTCAAGAGTCTTTTCAAGTTTTTACTGAGAATCTAAGTACTAATTTACCCAAACTATATCCGAAAGCAAAAAAATCGAACTCGAAGGAAAACTAACATTAGAAGAATGCAAAAAAGCTTTAATGAGTCCCGCTAACGGAAAATCCCCTGGTGAAGACAGCTTCACCGTAGAATTTTATAAGCACTTCTTCGATCTGTTTGGCCAAGAATTTCTTGACAGCGTCAATGCTGCGTATGATGATAACGAATTAAGTATTTCCCAGCGTAGAGGGGTGATAACACTTATTCCTAAGGAAGATGCAAATCTAAAAGACTTATCAAACTGGAGACCCATTACACTCCTTAATGTCGATTACAAAATCGCCTCTAAGGCCATTGCAACGAGAATTGAAAAGATACTTCCATTACTTATTAACTGTGATCAGACAGGCTTTGTTAAAGGACGTTATATAGGACAAAATATCCGTTTAATAAATGATATCCTCGAACAAACAAAAATGCGAGACATGCCTGGGATTTTACTTCTGTTAGATTTTAGAAAAGCTTTCGATACCGTGGAATGGAATTTTATTCAGAAATCTTTAGATTTATTTAATTTTGGAAGTAACATTAAAGGTTGGATAAAAACGTTTTATACCAATACTGAAAGTGCTGTTCTGCACAATGGGTATACAACTTACAAGGGTGTCCCCTCTCCCCTTACCTTTTTATCTCGTTAAAGCGCATGCGCGCATAACGAGATATAGGAGTCACTAGAATATGGGGACAAAAGTTGTTAACAAATTTTTGTGGACTTTTGTCCGGGGGGGTTAGTTGTTTCTTCTTTATAGAAGCTATATTAGGGCATTGAGGATATGGTTGGTTAAACCGGTTAGGATTTCAAGAAGGGCATCACATACTGCTCCTTAAATTTTTGGGGAGCACCCCCGGACCTATTGTTAATTTCCCTTGGGTATCGGGATGTCAAAACTTGTGACGAACTTGTCATATCTTACATTACGTTACCGCAAAGGTATTAAGTTCTTCTTAAGTTTCGATATCTCACGTTACCTATCAGTTTCAATCATTTGTCGTAAAGCCATTAAAGCTGCATTGCGTTTTTTTTTTGGCAAACGCAGTTTGAGAATTTCACGGTGTATTTTTACGAATGGAGACGTTTTAAGAAAGTTAAATGGGACGGGAAAGTTTGTGTTTTAATATGAGCGATATGGCAGAGCAAAATTGCGTTTGTTCTATTTTGATTCATTGCTATTACGGTTTGATTATGCAATAGTATGGGAACGACGTCATAGTTTTGTTTATTTAGCTACCGTGCACAAGGATATTATGCGGATTGTGCGACTGAATTTGTTTTGCGGGAGGATATTTTTGCGGGTCGCGGAGACAGCTAAAATTTGCTGGAAGGAAATGCTTGCGGATTTCTGGGCAAGTATAAATAAAATCCAAGGCATCGGTATTAAACTGCAATTTTACTTCCTGACCGGAGGTTTGTATAGTTCCCATAGTTATGGTTGCTGTTCTGGCGCCAATATGAACATAAACAACGAGAAAACTAGTGAGTGAATTATTGTACGTTGTTGTAAAAACGTATCAGTATTATGATAACAGTCTCTGGTTCGTTTGAGGACGTGTCTGGAGTTGAATCAGGAATACAAATGACTGGTGTGCCGGTCGTCTCGGAGTTCACTGTTATGAGAATTATGAGTTATGAGAGTTCACCGTTCTGTAAAACGCGGACCGGATGGCGGCAGATGGCGGATGGCGGACGGCGGACGGCGGATAATAAAATACGGATAACAAAATGCGGATGATAAAATGCGGATGAAAAAAACAACAGAAAAATAATTCCTTACGATTTTTACAAAAAAAAAACAAAGAAAGAAAAGCAGAAATAACTTTAAAATGGCACGAAACAAAAACACGAAACAGTAACTTTATTGTCCAAACTGTCTTCAAGTTCCACTTCATGCCTCACTCAACCCTAGTTGGAAAATATATGAATGTTGCGTTTCGAGCCCCTCCCCTAGGTTTGACCGATTGTGCAGTCTGCACGTGTTTGAGGATGGAGTCCGACGAGTGTGACGATTACGGGCTTTTAAAATCTGTGTTTAGGAAACGGTAAGTTAGTAGAGTTCTTAAATTCGATTTAACTTCACCTGTTACTTTGCTTCACAAACAATCTTTGCTGACTTTTTATTCGTGTTTGTATCTGGTTCGTTGAAGAGTCAGGAAGGTGATGCAGTTGAGTGTTTTTATCATAGATATGTTAAAAGGGTTAATTACTACACTAGTTTCCGTTATGGATATCTTTGGAATGCATGTATTCAGATAAGACCTTTTTGAGTGTTCCACTGTCACGATCATTCATTCCTGTGTTATCCTTTGTGAAAGCAAGAGCAACACTACAATGGTGTCTCAGTGATTCCGACCGCCATTACTATGTCCGATCCAGAACTGTTGGCATGTGATGCTTGTCTTGATGCTTGTGGTGCAGTGTGTTTTGGGACTCTTTTGGGGAATTCTTCCATGCCAAGTTTCCTCCTTTTATTGCTAGTCAACATTTGAACATTAACCAGCTCGAACTGCTTACAATCAGGTCAGTGTATACGCACTGAACAATCAACGTTCAACGAACGCCTTCATGCAGCGTTGTCTACGTGAACTTTGGTTGTTGCTGTCTCTTAACAATATCCGTTTATCTGCGCGTTACATTAGCGGGAAGTTTAACGTTTTAGCGGATGCGTTGAGTCGTTCTCCTCGTACTCAGACTATGTGCAGCATGCCGTAGCTACCTTGAACCTTACCCAAGTATTTCCTAGCGACTCTAAGTTCGTTTTTAATGTATATTAAGTAGCTACTTCCATTTATTTTCATAAATCCTTATTAAGTTTATTGATTTTTTTTCTTTCTGTTTTTCAATTTAATCTCGCAGATCACATCGACGCTTTGCAGCGCTAGCAGTATTTAGGAACTATTCAGGTCCATGCTTTTTGCGACTACACAAAGCGCTCTATGAGATGCTATATGCGAACATATTTATTGTTTTGCCAATATTTCGATTTCTTACCTTTTCCAGTTTCCAAATCCGTTTATTTGCTTTATTTAGTTTTTTTGTCACGTTCTTTAACGTCATACCGTTCGATCGTTAATTATTTGAGCATTATTTCACATATTAACCGCTCGTGTGGTGCCAGTTTTGCCTTTCTTCACGATTATGACGTTTATCTTGCCAAACGAGCGGTGCGTCGGATCTTGGGTGATTGTGTCGCACGAAAAGAACCGATCACTGTTGAGATCCTTTTACAATTGTCCCGTATTTTCGATTTAGATAATCACTTGCACGTCTGCATGCGTGCTTTATTTTTAGTAGCCTTATTATTTTTTTTACGTATCTCTAATTTAGTACCGTATAAGTTGTCTGAAATTGGCGATTCCCAGGCGTATTTTTTGACGCTATCTAGCGTGACTTTCACACCGCAAGGGGTTTTGTTGCGCATCACGCGCACAGAGACACTCCAGTTTCGGGAGCGGGTTTTAGAAATTCCCTTGCCGTTTATTCCCGGTTCGCCCCTTTGTCCTGTCACCGCGCTTAGGCAGTATTTAGCTAGTGTACAATTGTCGCCCTCCACCATTATTCGTTTGTCAATCTCGGGGATCGAACAAGCCTATCTTGGCTCACCAGTATAACGCTTTTATTAAGAAGTCACTTTCAGTCATTGGGTTTAATCCCGCACAGTATTCCTCGCACAGTTTTCGTCGCGGGGGCGCTACATTTGCTTTTTGTAATCGAGCGCCTACAGCTTTTATTAAATCGCATGGCGATTGGAAGAGTGACGCATATTTAGTCTATCTCACTCTTTCCAACGAAAATAAGTTTAAAATTCTCCATTCTATCACAACCAGACTCTCTCCCACATCGTAACTTCTTCTTCTCAAACCCTTATTTCATTCTTTTTTCCCCTTTGGGTTTGGCGGTCTAGGGTGTTGTCTCTTGTGCAGTATCAATTTTGAATAAACATCCGTTTAACCCCATCTACTGAGTCTGTTTGTAGTAGTAATTGCAAAACAGTGTCTATCCATATCAAATACCCTTGCATTGCATGGCATTCCGAGTTTTATGACCTCAATAAACAAAATTTTAGAAACCTTCCAAGGTATATCAGATACAAATCGTGGAAAATAGTCAGAAATCCATGAAAATTTTCTTAAATAGAATTATTAATAATATAGAATCAGAATCTAAGGTACATCAGAAGAAGCTTGTTCAACTAAACATCAAGCTTAATTTTTATTCTAAATTCACAAATGACACAGGAAGTTCTAGTAACTGTTATGACGTAATAAAAAATATGAAACACAGACGAACACTGGCTAAGTTTCGAACAGGAAATCATTGCCTACGTGTTGAAACGGGTAGACATGCAAAACCAAAAATTCCAAGAGATTTGAGGCACTGCGAATGCTGCTTACCAAATGACGTTGAAGAAGAAATTCATTTCTTTTTCGACTGTGTTTCATATTCTGACCTAAGAAATTCACTACATTGTAAAAGTTTTTTGAACCTACAAAATACATATAGAATTAATTTCTTTTTTAACAATGTTGACACAGGTGGGTCACTTTATATATGAAGCTTCAGAGAGACTAAACACTCTGTTAGCAAGGACTGCAATCACTATATTCTAGTTTAATCTGTTAGTGTAATAGGCAATACCATGTATGTAAATGGGAATGCTAATAAACTTTTGATTTGATTTGTAATTGAGTGTTTTTATCATAGATATGTTAAAAGGGTTAATTACTACACTAGTTTCCGTTATGGATATCTTTGGAATGCATGTGTATTCAGATATTAAAGACCTTTTTGAGTGTTCCACTGGCATGATCATTCATTCCTGTGTTATTTATAATCGCCAAAACGGGAATCTGAATAACTGGTTATATATATTTAAAGTTAACTTCGTCAGGGGTGAAAGAGTTTTGTTTCCTAAGTACTAGAAAATCATACTTTTCATACTTTTCACGTTTTTTAAATTTGGCTTTCTTTACATGTAGTATTTTATCTATTAAACATACGATACATATATTAATTTGAGAATATCAGTATTATAAAAGTGACAGGCCAAACACGACTCCCGCTAGTTGCAAAATGTATAAAGAAACCTCTAGAATAGCTTTGACAAATGCTCGATGTATTGTATGACTCTTTGATCTTTGGGATATAAATCTCTTTAATGACAGGAGGTCAGTTTACATGCTGTGCACACTCACTGCCATTTATAGAATTATTGTTTCTCTATGCCTTCGTTATGCTAGTTCTCTTGGCATATGTTGGGGCGTCTTTGGCTAACTTTTGTTGCAAGATAAGTAGTGATCGGCTGCAGTTTTTGTTAATTTTTATGAATATGCTTGGATCAGTCAATTTCTCAGCCGGTGATTTAGTGTCTAAGTCTGCGGTGTGCAAGACTTGTGAGAAAGTGGATCTTTATCACGGATGCAAGTGTCTAAGATCAAAGTCTGAAGCTGCCGTATCTCTACTGGAATAATGACTTCTTGCAGTTTATGTTTTAGCTCCTTGTTTTATTCTGTTTTTGAGTAGTGTTTCTTGTAGCTTGAAGAACCTCCTGATCCGTTGTTTCATAATGGCGTTCGGGATTGCATCCCGACAATGGCTTGTACAGATGTAGTGATCTGTTTTGAAAATCTCACGGATGCTAGTGAATTCTTACGTTTTTCCACAGTTTATTTTTTAGTATTTATCAAATTATTATCCTAAAGCTGTAAACTGCGCATTGTAAATTGGCGTAGAAATAATGGCAAAGTCCCGGGTTGGCGTCATCTAATTACCATTTTGTAAATTCAAATCTCTAAAAATAAACTCACAAACGCGACGTTGAAAAGAAGAAATATTTTACCATTCAACTATTCAATGTACATAGAGTTAATTCTGAAAATATATTTCTAGGGGTGAGGTACCGTGTATACGGTAAACACCGTGAGTTACGTTCGTGTTGCAGTTACAGTTTTGAATTTGTTTTCGTACTTGGAATGAATATCCCGGGGGGGGGGGGTACTCCCTATAATGGGCTATACGGGGATGCTCCGCCCGAAAGGGGTACCTTTTTGAGGCTAGAGGTATATGAAAGGGTCGGGATTTCACGAGTTGAAGTATATGAAAGGGTAGGGATTTTACGAAGAATAGGAAAGGGAAGCGAAGCCACGCCGTTGAAGCATAAAAAAGGTAGGGAAAACTGCCATTTAACTATTATAAAAAAGGGCCTTTCAAAATATCTCAAACATACACACTTAAAGGCTCTCAAAGGAGTACCATTTTTATTGAAAGGTATATGAAAGGGGTACCATTTTCAATGAAAGGTATATGAAAGGGGTACCTTTTCTGTCAAAATCGGTATATGAAAGGGTAAGGGTTTGAACCTCGGGGCGGAGCATCCCCGTACGAAACTTGGCTGAGTACCCCCCCGGGATGAATATTGACTTATTGTGACCCGTACGAACTTTTTACGACTGATACCATAAGTTATGTAAGGCAATGTAAAAACAAGGAGTAACGGTAATCAATGTATTTTAAAGTTAATGTTTGCACGCTTACGTGAGTTCGAGCCAGTTGATTACGCGGCTTTGCTGGTCATGAATGTGTGTGTGTGTGTGTGTGTGTGTGTGTGTGTGTGTTGTGTGTGTGGGAAATGGGATTTGTGATCCCGGGTTATGGACCCTTCACGCTCAGTCATAGGGTGAAGTAGAAAATGCTTTATCTGAGAACATGAAAGGCGAATGCAAGTTGAAATTTAATTCTTCATTACTTGTTAAATACTTTAAGACATGCAGTTTCAACAATAACTATTTCTTTTTTTTGTAAAAGTCATAAGAAGGGTCGCACGGAGGTTCATTTTTTATTTTGTAGTGCAAATTAGGGCCTTTGTTATTTAAACCTCACTGGGATTACAAAATTTAAATAAGAAAGGAAAAACGAAATGAGTTCTGGTAGTTGTAGTCAAATGACGCTATCGTGCAAATGGCCTATTGTGGTTACAGGGGGAGTGTCGTTGCTGGTTGCTGTAGTGGGGGCCGGGGGGCCTCTGGTGTCCACCCCCCCCCCCCCCACCTCCGGGCGCTGGAGCCTCGCGGTTCGCCTCGCGGCGTTTCGCCTTCGGGGAGTCTTTAACAACGAGCTCGGAGGACTGGCACCGGTAGCATAGTATTGGCTGGCCCGTGTACTTAAAAAATAACTCGAGCCCTTGAGTGACTATTATTATTTGCGTGACACTGCCTTTTGTAAACGTGTGAATTCTACGACACGGATGCTGTTCTCGATGTGCTTGTAGCCCGTGGCTTTGAAGCAAAGCCGGCGGACTGCTCGAGCTTTGAGGTCGCCGTATTGTTCCACGAGTTGTAGCAGGTTTTCATCGGGGAATTCAACGGGAATGAAGCATGACACGTGTAGTGCTTTTTGCCCTAAAAGGCGTAAAGGGATAACGCGGCTTTCGCAGTCAAAGCCCGATGCCGCGAACCGCGTGGCCGATTCTGTAGATCGGAGGCTGATGTCGAAGCACTTTCCTCCGTAGAGGGGTACAATCCCAACGATTTCTTCCTTAAAGTTCGGTAACGACTGCGCTATACTGAGCGAGTCAAGATCCAGGTTTTCCTCCGCTATCAAGCGGACAGTAAGAACGGCTGGTGTGCGGGACTCGCGGCCATCTCCACGTAACGCGAGGGCGAGAAAACTCGTGAGACCAAAACCAAAACCACAAAATTGAAAAGCACGCACTCACCAAAGCGAAGACAGATAGTTACCAGACGCTTTCTTGCTTGTGGTGAAAAAACGGCACCAAATCTTGTGAAAAAAAGCTCTCCTTAGTCGTCGAAGTTTAGGACTATTCTGGCTTTTGGTCTTGAAAAAGTGGGGCACTGATGAGAACAGATCCCCCAATGCTGTACAGAGAAGTTGTTAGCAGAGGGGCACGGGTTCCCCTCCTTTTGCAAAAAAAAAAAACAATAATAAATAAATAATAATAATAATAATAATAATAATAATAATAATAATAATGATAAGGCCCAGCCTATAACATTTTCTAAACACGTCTATTGTATAACCAAATAATAGGACCCCATTTTAGTCACTAGCGTGAAAATGTAAATAACTTCTGTAAAAATGCAAGGACCACTAGAACAAACAGTAGCAATATATAGTTGGACCGTTACTTGTTTATTAGCCTATCGTGTGCCAGCAATTTATCTTAGCCCATTTTAAATATTGTAACCGTTTGTTTCCATCTTCACTAAGCTTTCCTAGCCCCTGATGAAGGTTAGTTTTGTCTAACCGAAATATCGGGCATATCTTATTAAAATAAATCGAACAAATTTGCTGTCTGATCAGCCTTGCATGTTAAAGTTGTTTTTTTTTTTTTTTGAAAATGTAAACTACGCCCATTTCGTGAACATAAATTTCTATTGGCTGATTTGCATCATGTGATGTTTTCATGTACGTATTTTAAGTAGACTTATTCTAAAGGTGCGTTACAACGGCATCTTTACCATATTCACTATCAATTCTTCTATTTTGTTTTTATTAACCTCACGTTCTAACGCTTTAACGAGATGGCTTTAAGATCCCTTTGATTATACTGGGAGCAGAGATCTTGGCAGCCCGCATAAGGCAAGAAACAAATATTGAAGGCATTAAAATCTTTGAAACAGAACATAAAATAAGTTGAAGGAATCCAAAATTCCACTTTTCTACAGACAAATACTGGCTAATTTCCATGAACTTAGGACCTTATATCAATATAACAATGGCCAAGATTTAATTATCTTCAATAACAAAGACATCCTGATCAACGGAAAGAGCTTATTCTACCCAGAATGGAAGGAGAAAGGTGTCGTTTTTATCCATGACGTGTTAGATAACAATGGAAAATTATTGTCCTTTAATGCATTCCAGACAAAATTCAACACAAAATCTAATTTTTTGATCTACATACAAGTGATCTCGGCGATACCTAAACATTTACTTCAAAAATCTAGATCTGTAAGCACAAGAAATGGATTTATAGATGATGATACAACCTTTCAGTTGTCTCCTTCGTTAATTATTGATCTATATAAAATGAAATCTAAGGACTATTATTGGCTTTACATCAATGCAACCACCGTCAAAGCCACGGGACCAAAAAAATGGGAGAAAGAATTAAAATTAGAGAATATAGAATGGACATCAATATTTAATCTCATAGGAAAAGTATGCCGAGAGAACAAACTAAGAGAATTCTATTTTAAATTGATTCATAGATTAACTGTTACCAATAAGGAGCTATGTACATATGGTATAGAAGACGTAAACAATTGCTTTTATTGTGGAGGACTTGAATCGATCACCCATACTTTTGTAGAATGCTATTCGTCTCAAACGTTCTTTGATAGAATTATTCACTGGTTTATAAGAAATACCACTCCACCTTTTTTCTAACACCTTTAGAAAAACTTTTTGGGATAGTAACTAATGATGATGAAAATGATCACGCTACTGTGCTAAAATTAAATTTCTGCTTATTATTTGGAAAATATTACTTATACAATCAGAAAATGCACTCAGAGCAATGCAACTTCGACCTTTTTATCTCAATGATGGAACAAAAGATACACATTGAAAATCATATACAGAAAAACTAAAGGGTGTGAAGATGTTTCAATCTCCTGCGCAACTTTTTCTTTGCTTCCTTTTTTTCTCGATTCTTGATGTAAGTTAAGATATGTTGTGCTCGACTACTATTACTTTTTTTATTATTGTTATTATTATCATTACTATTATTACTACTATTATTACTTTATTATAATTTTATTGTAATAACTTATTATTTAGTTAAACTATCTTCCAGTATTTTATTAATCTTGTAACTCTTACTATTGTAAGTGTTTGTTGTTCGTGTTATGAATAAAGTAATTCGAAACAAAAAAAGAAAAAGTCCGTTGTCGTTGCGTCAGGTCTCTGATCTCCTCATCCGCAACAGACTCGTCCCCAGGCCTCAACGCGCTAAGCGAGTTGAATAAGAGGCTTATTGGGTCAAACTGGATAGCGTAATCTTCTAAATCAGCTAGATAACGTCACATTCGACCACGCGCAAATGACGACTTACAAGGAGGCTGTGTTCGTACCTTTCATACAATGATTGACATGGGGGTTCCATGGCAATGAAGTCATCAGTGGCTTGTTGCGGTCTGATTCATTAACAATTTCACGTGGTAGTGGCCGCGAGTTTAAGTGTCCATTGGCTAAAGAAAAAAAGTTACAACTATTTTTAAAAAGTAGTATAGTATGTACCCTTAAGTGGCAGATTTGGTGGTGCATTTTGACCTATCGGAAAGTCGGATTGAATACACGTGACACCTGGGTCTAATCCTGACTAATCCTTGACTCATCTTGGACTGATTCCTCATTTTCATAAAAAAACGTAAGTCACACTAAGCGATTAACGCAAGGGGGCTTGAGGCTGAACACGATAGCGTATTGTTCCGACTCCCCTAGAAGAGTGACGTCAAATTACGCGCCAAGAGCTTAAAAGGAAGCACATGTGTTCTTACCTTTCATAGGGTCATTCCACGGACCGTTTGTGTTACAGACATTTCCATTGGGCAATGAAGTCATCAGAGGCCTGTTGTCCATTGATTCGTTAATAAGGTCACGTGGTAGTGGCCGCGAGTTCAAATGTCCATTGGCTAAAGCAAAAAAGTAACAAAACCCTTAAGTCCTTCACCGAGGAACTGTTCCTTTTCCACAAAAAATGCAAGTACTTTGATTTTGTTCAGTTTAGTTCAGTAGAAGAATTTTCTGTGAAGTCCTTCAAGCTAAGATGACGGATCCAAGATGGGTTACATTTGTTTAATCACTGGACCGAACTGGACTCCACTCAGTCATACATTATTTATTTCCAGTTCTTAAAGTCTTTTGCTTATAATGATTTTTCTCTCGTTATTATTATTATTATTTACCTGATTTAACTAATAATTTGTGTTTGCTAAATTTGATTGTAAATTATACAACCTGCCTTGATTAGCTTTGCTATATGCAGGTTGTATATTTCTCTAATATGTTAAATTTAAATTATTGAAATAAAATGATGATGAAAAATGATGATGATAATGTGTGACCTGTGATATTAAGGCCGATTTAGACGATACAAATTTTAGTTTTTTGTTACTACTGTCGCAGGACGCTTTGTATCAGTCAAAACCGCAAGACGACTTAAAAGAAGGCTATCCGTACCTGTCATATGATCATTGTAAGGATTCCATGGCACTTTTGTGTTCTGAGACATCTTCTTGATTCGACAATCATTGCCGAATCAAAAAGATGTTTCCAACACAGATGCCCGATGTCGCTTGATTGATTAGTGTCTTTTGGCTAAACTAAAAAATTATCAAAACTCTTTTAAGTCCTTCGCTCATGAAATGTTTTTCTACCAAAAATATAAGTACTTTGAGAAGACGCACTCGTTAGTTTACATGTCATTTTGTTAACACTCGTGCGAGCAAAGGAAGGGGAAGTTGTGGATGTCACCAACATAATCAAATTATTTGGAAGTTTCAAAATGATTAATTTTTCTGGGGAGGTGGGGCTACTTAGTAGCTGTCAGTTGTTCATTTGGAAATGTTTTATTTTTTTATAAGAAGTGTGATGTTTCTGTAGCAACCAAGTATTAATAAGAGTGTTGAGAAAAATGTTCCATTTTTTGGTTCAATTATCTTTTTTTAATATTATTTCTGCACTGGGGTTCTCATGCATTAAAGATTGTTTCATTGATATCGATCAGTTCGGATTGATAGGAGAATTTTCTGGGAAATCCTTAAATACGAGATAGCTCTCTTTTGTTTAATCACTCGTATGATTACAAACCGAAATGGACTCCACTCATATTGTATTCATTTTTTTCCAGTTCTTTTAAAAGCCTGGTTCTAAATCACTTGTGATTCTTGAGCACATTTTCCAAAAATCAAAGTTTACGGCATCTAAGAGGAATAGCAAATGATAAAATTAACCAAAATAGAAAAACTAGAGAAAAAGAATCTCAAATTACACGATCACGTGATCGACCACGCCCTCTATTGTTTGAAAATTGCAACCAAAGATTCCCACTACTTGCTACATGTGCAGCTTCAGTTTTTCTGTATCAAAAGAATGAACCTAAAACGTGTCTACGAAATCAGCTCGGAACTGGAGGAAACGTTACAATTTGTTAGTGCAATTGGTGTTCATTGACTAATGCCAGTCCTCCTCTAAACAAAATTTTGAACAGGAAAAAGACGTTAAATGGCCTGAGTCTCATTCCTACCGGGTTTACAAGAACACTATTAGTGGCCATTGTTTGGATCAAAAGGTGGAAAGATTTTTGCTCTCTAACTGGTGGGAATTTCGAGTCAAAGAAAGTTTTGATAAAACAGGGTGTGACTGGTCACGTGACGCAGTTATAAACAATTTCCTACCAGAAATTTGAAGAACTCTTGGTTATAATTAGCCTTAAACTATTAGTCCTAGGATACCTTGAAAACACTTTACAATAGACCACCCCCTTTATATAATTTGAAAATCTGTAAAGAAACCAGGCCTTAATCTACTTGAGTCGCAGACGATACACATGTTCAGTTTTTGTTACGACTGTCGCAGTATGCGTTATATGATCAATTGAGATTGTTACACCCAATAGTTTAATAGTAAAACATGTTATGAAGACGTTACTGGATTGAACTCAACTTAGTAATTGTTTCATTAGTTGTACCTTTCGGTGAATCGCAGTATGGATTCCATGGCTCTATTGTCTTGTGTTGATCCACTTGGGTCATAAATGGCGAACCCAGAGGCACAATGTCATCAGATCCTTTTGTTGCACTGTGGGGCAGAGGCAGTGGGCTGCTGGAATACCATTTGGCTGAACAAACCAAAAAGGAAATTATGTATAAGTAACATTAATATCAAAAGGACATTCATTGTAACATTGTAACATTGTGAAGTAAAGAAATAATCCTCACAGTTGTGTTTGCAATTTAACCAATTGCAAAGAAGTGTAAAAAAAAATCCGGGCTTCAATGGGCTTTGAACGCATGGCCTCCGCGTTACCGGTGCGATGCTCTACCATTGAAAGCAACTGTCTGCAGTTCATATGAGATTCAGAACATGCATGATTCAAACCTGCATGAAGTGACATGAAATGATTTCACATCTCTGCCTCTTGATTGGATTTGGATTACTTATCTTTAGTTAAGTAGTTAACCAATCACAAAGCACAGTTAAGCAAACTCAAAGAAAACGCGAATTACGTTTCACACTTAATCTGCTTCCAACTTCGATTCGGTCTATTTCTAGTTTGAATATTTTTGAAAGTAGACTTAAAACTTTTTTATTTAATAAGGAATTTGATTAGTTATGTTAGTGTTTACAATAAGCTGTTGTCAATTATTATTTTGATCAGCATTATTTATAATTTATTCTTCGGAATTTTAGAATTGTAATTTTTAAGTCCTATTTCATCTTTTAATATTAATATTTTAATATATTAATATCTAATATCTTAATATCTTATTGTAAGGTGCAGTTAAATATTTTTATAGAAACTGCGCGGTACAAATTTGAATTTATTATTATTATTATTATTATTATTATTATTAGTCTGTTGTTTGTGATCGTCCGGGTGAGTGTAGTTCTGAAAAGAACTGTTGTTGTTGACAATGACTGACGTTTCGACAACCTGAGCGGAAGTCATCTTCAGAGTCATGTGAATTGTGAATGGTCAGTTGATGTTATATACGTCTGGTTATAACTGTCATTGGTCAGTTTAGCCGTGATGTTATTGGCTGTAGAGACTCAAGTCAGTGATAGGTGCGTTTCGATCCGTGTATTGTTAGTGTAATTTCTGTAGTCGTATTGTTAGTCAAATTTGTCAGTGAGTTCAGTCTATTGCTCGTCTGTTTTGTTGACAAGTCGTTTGTAAGCCGCAGGTAGCTGTTGGCATCTGTTCAGTGGTGTCTGTTCTAAGTTAGTAAACCAACTTTCTAGAGTGAGCCGTTTGTAGTAGTCCGTACTGTAGGTAACGCATTCGGCAGTGTCCCAGTCAATTCTGTGATTCGTGCGTAAATGGTGTTCAGCAATGTGATTGTTGATGTCACCATTTTTTGTCGCCCGTTTGTGTTCAGTCAGTCGTATGTTCAGATTCCTGCCAGTCTCACCGATGTAAGAGGCCTGGCAGTAGAAGCTATTCTACTTCTGATGTTATCCTTGGCTGGCTCTGATAGATCTCTTTGACGAGACAGAGCAGCCTCAACACTTGATACAATGGCCTCTGTAGGTATACGTCTTGGCGTCACTGAGTGTTTCAGTCCGTATGAAAGCACTCGGTTTTCAGTCTCGTCTAAGGGACGGGAAGAGATATTCCTGACCCAGTTGTCGTCTGTTTTTCGTCGTTTTTTGTCTTTCTTACGTTGTAGTCGCGTTAGTTTAAGTTGAGTCGTAGTACGGCACTGTTCAGTAGTTTTGTCAGCCCGTTTGTCAGAAATAGTAAGTACAGTGTTAAGTAAGTAAGTCGGTATTAGTTGTTTCAGTTTGTCGAGTTTTTGTTGTAGCTTGTTCTTGTAGTAGTTGAGTCTTCTGTGACAGTCGTTGATCCGCGCTTTGATCAGTCGTCTGCAGGTGGATTTGACGATCTGGATGGCCTCTTGTGTGTTCAGCGGGGACTTAAGTCGAAGTCCAGCCGGAACAAGACCGAGATCTTTGCAGTGGTGGTTGAACCAGAGTTGTTGTCGTATACGTCTGACGGTACTTGCGTAACTGATGTAGGTGTTAGCAAGTTGTTCGCTCTGTCGTCCAAAGGAACGTAACATTGTAAATGGTTTGAACCCAGGAGTATCAGTAGTCTGTAGGCAGGCAGTAGGCTGCGCTGTCTCGTCAAAGAGATCTATCAGAGCCAGCCAAGGATAACATCAGAAGTAGAATAGCTTCTACTATACAATCAGCCTCGATAACAGACAGTAACTTGACTAAAGACGAACGACAGGCCCTTAAACGACTGAAAACCGACGAAGACATTGTCATACTACCTGCAGACAAAGGACGAGTGACTGTTGTTATGGACAAAACAGATTACTATAACAAAATGGACACGCTTGTTAACGACAAACAGACCTACGAAGAACTTAAACGAGACCCGACTCCCGCACTGCAACGAAGACTTAACGGTAAACTGCTCAGCCTTAAGAAGGATGACGCTTTTGACGTTACACGCTACTACCGACTGAGAAGTTCTGTACCGCAACCACCGAAACTGTACGGACTACCGAAACTACACAAACCCAACATACCAATGCGACCCATAGTCTCATTCTGTGGGTCCCCGACATACCAACTGTCTAAATACTTGACTACTGTACTGCAACCCTTAACAGACGAATCTAGCCACAAACTACAATCTACTGAGAACTTTATTGACGCTATCAAGACAGTACAGATACCTGACGACCACAAACTAGTGTCTTTTGACGTGAAATCACTGTTCACCAGTATTCCGCTTCAACTGGCTTTAGATTGTACTGAGATAGCCATCAAGAACTCTACCTTCAAACTTCCACTGCCGACTGACGACATCATGGACTTACTGAATCTTTGTCTCACTTCGACATATTTTCAGTATAACGGCAAACACTACAAACAGCTACACGGAACAGCTATGGGTTCACCTGTCTCAGTTGTTGTTGCTGAAATTGTCATGCAGAACATCGAGGAAGAAGCCCTTGCTACATACAAACAAACAGTACCACTTTGGTTGCGCTACGTGGACGACACCTTCACTGCTGTACACAAAGACGAGATTGACACCTTTCACGAACACCTCAACAGACAAAACGCTGACATACAGTTCACTAGAGAGGTTGAAGAAAATGGTACGATTCCTTTTCTAGACTGTCTAGTAAGCCGAAACGACAACAAACTACAGACTACTGTCTACAGGAAACCGACTCATACCGACAGATTACTAGACCAGTCATCGTACAACCCTACATCTCACAAAGCGACGACCATACGAACTTTGACAAGACGAGCGCAACTAGTTTGCGATTCACCTGACAGCCTAACCGACGAAACCAAGTACCTTGACAACGTTTTCAGTAAGAACAACTACAACCGAGACCTTGTTAAACGCAATGTTTACAAAAACAACGAAACTGACACAACTAACGCAAAACCTGTCACCACAGCGACAATACCCTACATCAAGGGCACTTCTGAGACTATTGCACGGATCTTACAACCCTACAACATCCGTGTCGCTCACAAACCCATTACTACTTTACGACAGCTTCTCACAAACGTTAACCCTATTCAGACTGGGCTTTTTTAGGCAATCTGTGACTGGGGGGGGGGGGGGGGGGCTCCTCGGACCCCCCCCTTCATATCTCTGGAACCAGTAAGGCTAGGACCATGAAATTTTCACACAATGTTCATCTTCATAAAAGGAAACCTCACACCCAGTTTTGACCTGTCACACCCAATTATGACGTCACAGTGACGTAATTTTTGTTTTTCCGACGTTTCTTTGATATTTTTCCATCCAGATACTTAAAATATCAAATATAACTGTAAAATCATCTCTTTAATATTAAAACATAATAAATACAAACAAGGACACACTTGTAAAGCGAGAAAAGGCAAAAAAAGGTGATAAAACTATAATTTTGTAAATTATTGTCCGCCATCTTGGATCCGCCATCTTGGATCCGCCATCTTGGATTTCCTTTTTTTTCGTTTAAATTAAAATTTAAAAAATATCTAAAAGAGAAAAGGATCAGAATGTATAAAACACGTATCAAACTAATGTCTATTATCCAAACAATGAACTTAGAAGCGTTATTTAATAAATAGTACAAATTTTTTCGCTATAAGTAAAAGTGAGCAAAAATTTACCTACCCCTCCCCCCAAATATTTGATGTTAAAAATTTTTGATGTCTTTCAAGAACTAGTCCCAAGAAAAAACTATTCTAATAAGAAAATGCACTATAAGTCAAAAAACAAGATCTTAAAATAAAAAATTCACCATATTTTAATATTTTGAAAACCTATGTGTCAAAAACCGGTTGCCATGGCAACATGGTTAATCACACTGACATGTTATAGATACCAAAATGTTCCTAGATAAATTCTAGGAAAAGTCAGAAAAT
>JAJGOT010001366.1:0-22356 GCA_022457155.1 Cladopsammia gracilis
GACAACCATCCCACCCTCAAGCAAGCGCCACCCATGGTCACTTCCGTTTTCATGAAAAACCCATGATGTCATTGCACGTGTACAGATTTTCGGTGGTCGTCTCTGATTGGCTAACCAAAGTCACGTGTGCTAAATCCTGGCTCCTGATTGGTCAGGGGCAGGGTTGATCGCCACTAACTACTTAGGTTTCTGTACATGGTTAAGGGTAGGCTGATATTTCGGTCAAAACTGTTAAAAGTTGCGTCAATTTTGAATACACTGAAATCGTTTGGATTGGTGCAAAATTGGCCAAGTTCTTCCAGTTGGCGATCATTCGCTAATAGAGACCTAAAGCAACGACGACGAGTTGGACGACGACGACGAGTAGAATTGCTGAAGGAATGGGCCGAATACGTCGTTCACGGCGGGAAAACTAAAATGTTAAGCGCGCGCTTGGACGTGGACGAGGTCATGTAACGATACAGTGCTCATTTTTTCGTGAAAATCGAGAAACAGTCCAATAATTTTATCATGTCTTCTTTTCACGAGGTCCAAGACCTACTTCTTTTGAGTTATGACGACGGTATTCTAGATAAAGATGAGTTTTTACTACTACATGAGCAAATATTTACATCAAAATATAAGCTAATTTTTCGGAAAATTACACTCTAAAATGACCTTAACGGCATGAAATTTTACGGCTTAAAACAAATGTAAAAGATTACATATAGGTCGGAATTAAAGAAAAACGAAACAGGTAATCGCTTTGTAAGTTCTCGATTTCACCTTCTTAACTTAAATGTTTTGCTGACAAGATGCAAATCACTCAAAGCCCGAATTTTGACTGTTTGCAAATTTCTATATTTCAAAATCGCACTAAGATGCAATATCGTGCAAAGATGGGAGGCTAGAGAATATCTAACTTTTCATTCCAAAAGCCAAACATAAACTTTCTTCCTAAACACGATGAAAATACATAAATACTCACGCTCTCTTGACGTTCGGCCAGGACGGCAAAGATGGCGTTTTCACGTTCTGAACTTCATGTGGACGACGAGTGAAGCATGCGTTGAGCGCGCTAAGCGACATTTTCACTTCCGGTCGTCGTCCTGAGGGCTTGTCGTCGACCTTGCTTAAGGTCCCTAATTTCTCGTGGCGTTACCCCAACGAGGCAAAAACTGCTTATTTTTTTCAGGGTACGATTTTGACGATAAGGATTATCGGTTCACATTTGAAGTCCGCGTTTAGTAGACTTGTAAGTCGAGGGAAGTCAGGCTAAGAATACTTAAGAGTGCAAACATATTTATGGCATAATTATTGTCATGAAAGCTAATGTCGTCATTCAGTAGCGATGTAAGAGCTCAGGTCACTTAGTTGTCATAAGAAGTGAGGAAAACAATTTATTTTGTGTTATTTTTACTCAGCTAAAGCAAATCACGAAACATGGTTATATACTTAAAAGGGAGATTTTGCGTGCCGCACGTGTTCTAGAATATTCTTCTTTTAAGTGCTTTCAAGATGGATCAGATAAAATAGTTTTTTTTATCGTATTCCGAAAATAGCATTCAAGTTATGTTACCTGTTTCCTATTAAATGGATTTGAATGGTGAACCATGCGCGTTTGAAAATACGAGTTTGAAAAAAGAACAACCTCTGACATGAAATGCATGAGACTCTAAAGGACTTGTAAGTCATTACGTGTCTTCAATGTAGTCTTACTCTTCAGAAATAATGTTATGTTTCTCCGTAAAAGCACTCAAAACACTTGGGAATCAATACTGCAATGGGTTAAAGATGCCACGAGTTCAAGCTGTGTACAGCTTCTTGTACAACGAACAAGTCTTGCATTTCCGGATGAAGATGGCTTCTCTTGAGATCTCCTCCTATCTCTTCAATGAGTGTCCACATATTGTCCAGCAAGAAGGATTGGTTTGTCTGCTTGCTGACTCTCACAACTTCGACTGTCCATCCTTTTAGCCGTATATCGGGCGTTGAAGATGTATTTTGGCCTTCCTGGGAAGTTGTCCTAAGGATCAGGCAGCAGTGAAATCGCCCACTGAATGGTAGACATCATCAAGAGCTTCTTTAGCCGTAGTCAAGATATGACATAAATTGTTCTCGTCGAGTGTTCAGTGAGATATCGAAATGACTACAAAAAGAGAATGCCATGATTTTGTAACAGAACGTACAACATAACAGAATGTACAACGTCTTATAATAAAGAGGGCAAAATTACTGAATGCTTATTGGCTAACGAAGAGGGCATTTTTTTATTAATTGAGGGCACAATTACTCGCTCCTGATTGGTCGAGCATCAAAATGTCTCACTCGTGATTGGTTGAGCGCGTCGTTCATTGCATTCAGTTGGCTTGGCGGGATTTTGAAGAATATTTACAAATGGAGTGCCCGCATGTTTCGCCGGAGATTTTGTCATAAAAAAATAAGGAAATCGGAAGATACCTAAGGAAGGAAGTCTATAGGTGAATTACAGCATTTACGCCAAACAGTCAAATCTTGGATTAACTGGGCGCCTGCTGGCCAGTTTGCGACGTTGAAGACCTCGAAGAAATTCATTCATGGCGACAAAAGGTTTTAAAGTTCCATCACTTCATTGAAAAAATGCGGATATCTGCGGACCTAGAGAAAAGAACTTTGACAGATTTTGGATAACGAATAAGGCTAAAAGAAGTGAGAAAAAGCAGTTAAATTGCCAAACGTGCAAGTAAGTTTGAACTCTCGCCATTTGTTGTTGTTATCAAGACGGCAAAAACTTCAAAACACAGGCACGCTTAAATAAAGCTTGCTTTGTTTTTGTCGTAAAGTGTCTTTATCGATAAAAATCAGGCTATGTTCTCTAGATGTACATAGCAGCCAAATTTATTTTTGACCGAATAGAAATTTATTTAACCACAGTGAGTTGAAAAGTTTTTCTTGTCAGTTTGCGAGAGAGTATTTTCACTTAGGGTGGTTTCAAGTCTGAGCGACTCTAAAAAAAGTCTGAAAAGGTTCCCTATAATTTTGCCCTCTACATTATAAACAAGTAATCGCATGTTCCCTCGTAAAATTAAGGATTAATATCACTTGTGTTTTCAGAAGCTGTAGAAATTCGCGACGAGGGCAATTTCTACAGCTTCTGAAAACACGCATGATATTAATCCTTATTTTACTCGGGCCCCTTCGGAGCTGATACGCATCATGATCGTTTGGTCCTGGCTTTCCTCATAATGATACTTTTCTTCAATAACAGTATCACCGTTTCGTTTGTCGGAGAACCATTTATTTGGTGATCCAGTATATTTCCACGCTCCGATGTCATCGCATTTTAAATCATCATTCCTTTCAACATGGTGTTGTCAACCACAAATGACACATTATGGGCGATATTAACAGGCTTCGAAATGCACAGGCACTAGTGCTGTAGTACTGCATCAGTAGCCTGTCAAGGTGTTTGCCGCTATAGGCCTTGCGAGTCCACAAGAAAACTCGTGTACCAGAAGCAAGACCTGTACTTCGCTTGCGATCTTGTTTCGCAGGGTCAGAAGATCACACACAAGAGGCGGAAGCTAGAGGCTCTTCAGGAGCAGGCCGCCGCCAGGGTTGGGCTCATACTGAATGCATCCAAGACCAAGGAGACGAGGATTCAGTCCCTGGCAAACACGGGAGACTTGTGAAGGTGAAGCCTTAGAGCAGATCACACCCTTTACGTACCTTGGTGGCCTTATAACCACCACCTACGGCGCCTAGGTTGATGTTCCTGAGACCCGTCTGGAGATGAAAGTGTATCTCTAAGTGGGTAAAGCTGAGGATCTTCAATTCCAACGTCAAGTCCGTCCTCCTGTATGGATCTGAGACTTGGAGACTGACTGAGAGGATCGTCACGAAACTTCAGGCCTTCAGGCTCCGGTACATTCTGGGAGTCTGTTGGCCAAAGAGGATCTCGAATGAGGACTTATGGCAGTTTACCAATTAAGAGAGGATTGAAGTCACCACCCGGAGACGGAAATGGAGGTGGATTGGTCACACCTGTCACCAACATCACTCGCCAGTCCTTTGAGTGGAACCCTCAACGGGCCAGGAGGAAAGGCGAAACCAAGACGTCGTGGAGAAGAACAATACAAAATGAGTACGAGGACATCAGGATGTCATGGAATGAAGTGAAATGGACAGCACAAAATCTAGTCTGTTGGAAAGCTGCAGTGGAGGCCCTATGCTTCAGCCAGAGTGAAGACGAATAAGTCAAGTTAAATATTTGAAGAGGTTACCTGTTTAGGGGAAATGAATGTTAACGCCAAGCAATAACTATGCCATCATTTACGCATTTATCGAGTCACAAATTAAGTTTAAAAATATGTATTATGATTCTCTCCCTACTCTCCTCGCGGCTTCTGTAGACAAAGCGGCCTCGGGCTCTCGCACTCTGGCAAAAAAAGGCGTGATTAAGTTGTCGGTGAGGAACATTCAGTCTGATCATCAGTCGTTTCATGTTTACTCAACGTTTCGCAGGTGTTAGTTTTCTCTTACGACGCTTGATTCTTCCCCATAAAAGTATAGATTAAACGAATGGACTGACGAGGGTCTGTGACGGGTAAATATTATCCGAAGAATGTCATATGTCGCCTGTAACTTAGCTCCACCCCTCTTTCAACATCGCTATTCTTTGAACTTTATGACCTATGGCGTCAGAAAAACCGCCAACATTGACCCAAAAATAATCAACAACAATAACACGATTAGGCCTACTCTGGGACCTTAAGTCGCCGTAACTTTAGGCGACTTTAAGCGATTTAAGGCGATTTAAGGCGACTTAAGGAAAAATTAGTTTAAAATATTGGCGACTTTAGGCGACTTTAGGCGACTTTAGGCGACTTAAGGCGACTTAAGGCAACTTAAGGCGACTTAAGGCGACTTAAGGCGACTTAAGGTGACTGAAGGCAACTTCAGGCAACATAAAAGTGTTTCTAACAAGTGATGAAACAAAAAGTTATTGACAGTCTCTTCATCACTATACCTAAATACCAAGCCACTGGTTTCTGGAGAGAAATATGAGACAGGATTCAAGCCAGGTCCGATCAAGTCAGGACTTAAGTCAGGATGCGACCAAGGACTCCAGTTCGGGTTAGACGTAGAGTTAGGGTTAGGGCTATAAGCTTGAGCCCTGACTTAAATCCTAGCAGTCATGATAGTTTGTCTCGTATTTCAATAAACAAAATTATCACAATCACTTGGTCTCAGATAGACCTAATATAAGTGACCATAAGTCTCCAGTTTCCAGATTTTAAAGCCCCTTTTAGCTATACTGAGATTAAAATTATTACAATAACAACAACAACTACATTATATAAATAATATGAATTTTTTTTTTAATTATCATTACATTAACTTACAATTTACTACTAAATTAGGAAAAAAAGTTTATATTAAAGAAAATAAATTAACTTATTGACTACATTACATTACGCTACAACACATTACGATACCTAACTTTACGTTACAGTGGACGAAAGTTTTAAAAAACAGTAGATTCCAGCAGTGCAAAAGTAATTAAAAACAAGCTTATACAATTGTTCGTTCAATATCTATTAACGGCTTCCATTTTTCACTGTGGATTGTAAGTTTGTTGTTCTTTTTTGCAATTGCTCGTTCAATACATTCTATGTACTTTAATTTATTAGTGACATGAGACAGTAGCGGTAATGATAGTTTTAAACGATTTTGGTATATGATCTGTTTCCCAGTAATGATGATGTGATTCAAAAGCGACCAATGCGACCTCTTTTGTGTTAGGCCGAAAATAATGTCGCTATCTGTCACAAAATCAATATCAATATGTAACGTCCTAATCCAGAGAACAACAGACCTCCAAAAGGTTATAGCGAAATTGCAGCGACAAAAGAGATGCTCGAGAGATTCTTCTTGTGTTTTACAGAAAGTGCAAAGAGGCGACTCAACTAATTTCATTTTATATAAGGATGTATTAGTATAAATTATTCGATTGAGTAGTTTATACTGAAAGATTCTTGTCTTGGTATCAAGGGTAACTAGATGCGGAATTAAGTAAACAACATCCCAGTCGAGGTTAGTGTCAGGAAACAAAGATGTGTATTTGTAACGTGCCGATGGGAAAACCTGAATCAGCTCAACTAATTTCCAATACAGTTTCGAGGAGGTAAGGGAGTCAAGAGAGACATTCACATCAAAATACAGTGAGTAATCAAGATCAGAACCTTGGGCAATAGTTGAGGCATCAAATCTCTCAGCAGTGGAGTTAAGTAGGCTTTTCCATGAAGATGGAATCGAATTAAATAGGCCCAAGAAGATAAGGTAGTCATTGACATTAAGGCCTTTACTTTCAAAAAAGGACCAGTGTTTTAGCTTACCATTATTCGTTAAAACATCGGCAAGGGATATTATACCTTTGGAATAAGGTTTCTTACAAAAAAAGGGTTTTCCTCCGATACGCAGAAATTGATTGTTCCATATAACCTCTCTAAGGACGTGCTCTTTAGTCAGAATGGGTTTCGAGGAAAAATTGGCCCATACAGTAAAGCATTCCACATAGAACTTTGGAAGAGTGTTGGGTAAGTCAGCGATGTTAAGATTGCAATGTAATATAAATTTACCACCGTAATCTTTTAGAAAAAAAGAAAGGACTTGTTTCCATGGGCTGTTATAATTTTCAGAATATTTTTTAAGGCACATGATACGTTGAGTATCGATCAATGTTTGTATATGAGGCATTCGCAGGCCTCCATTATTGTAGTCGCTAATCAAAGCAAGGCGTTTAATCTTATCCTTTCCTCTCCATATGAAGTTATATATGATAGAGTTTGCTTGTTTAATTATATCTTTGGTGAGACAAATAAGGGATGCACGGAACATAAATTTAGGTATAACAAATGTTTTTATAATCTGAATTTTTCCAAACAAAGTAAGACCTCTCCATTGCCAACCCTTTAAAGTTTTAGTAAGTGTTTCCAAAATAGCTTCGAAATTAAGTTCCTGTTTTTTGCGCCAATCGTACGTAAAAAAGAAACCTAGGATCTTAATAGGCTTATTAAAATTTTTAATACAAACGTCCGGAGGGTTTATATTCATTCGATCGCTTCCAAGCCACAAAGCTTCCGTTTTTATCTCGTTAATGCGCATGCGCATTAAGCGAGATTTCGAAATAACCACGAAAAAAGGGGCAAAAGCTGTTAACAAATTTTTGTGGACTTTTGTCCGGGGGGGAGTTTCTTCTTTCTTCTTCATAGAAGCTATATTAGGGCATTGAGGATATGGTTGGTTAAAGCGGTTAGGATTTCAAGAAGGGCGTCACATACCGTCACTAAAATATTTGAGGAACACCCCCGGTCCTATTGTTAATTTCCCTAGGGTATTGGGATGTCAGAACTTGTGATGAACTTGTCATATTTCACATTACGTCACTGCAAAGATATTAAAGTTCTTAGTTTCGATATCTCACGTTACGTATCAATATTTAAAATTTTCAATCATTTGTCGTAAAGCCATTCAAGCTGCTTTCGAGAATGGTAAAAATAGGTCAAATACGTTTTCTTGGGAAACGTAGTTTGAGAATTTCACGGTCTATTTTTACGAATGGAGACGTTATTGGACGGAAAAGTTTGTGTTTTAATATGAGCGATATGGCAGAGCAAAATAGCATGAACTTTGCGTTTGTATGCAATAGTATGGGAAAGACGTCATAGTTTTATTGGTTTAGCTACCGTGCACAAGGAAATTTTGACTGAATTTGTTTTGCGGGAGGAAATTTTTGCGCGTCGGGACAGCTTAAATTTCTGCTGGGAGGAAATGTTTGCGGATTTCTGGTCAAGTATAAATTAAATCCAAGGCATCGGTATTAAACAATTTCACTTCCTGACCGGAGGTTTTTATAGTTCTCCCAGTTATATGGTTGCTGTTCTGGCGCCAATATGAACATAAACAACGAGAAAACTAGTGAGTGAATTATTGTACGTTGTTGTAAAAATGTATCAGTATTATGATAACAGTCTCTGGTTCTTTTGAGGACGTGTGTGGAGTTGAATCGGGAATACAGATAACTGTTGTGCCGGTCGCCTCGGAGTTATGATAGGAATATATTCACTGTTGAAAAGTTCTTGTTAAGCCGATATACATCATTAAAACAAGTAATTTTTTCTGCGCGATTATATTTCTGCGGTGGAAAATTTAATACAAAATAAAGTAATACTGCATAATAATGCAACAACGGACAACCTTTGCCTGTATCTCCGGCAGATCAGAAAAAGGTTTTGAAAAATACTGCGGTCAGGAATCCCGCATGTTTGATTACTTTAGTACAAATTTTATAATTTGAGAAATTGGGGCGCTAAGTTTCATGATGTCACTTTCCGGGAAACTTGATAAAGAGTGTACAGCTATTATGCTGGAGATTCAAATATTTCAAACCGGATGTAATGGAGATACTGCCTAGCTCCGAGAAACACATTACACTTACGCGCGGAATAAACTCTGAGGAGCTACTAAAAAACAATTACAAGATCCCACTATTCCAATATATGACTATCGCATAAGACTTGGATCTTAATAGAATATTTTACGAATTTTTACTGCGGTCGTGACCTCGGGGGTCGTCAAGAAGACACTGTCAACACTATATTTTGAGGTTTAAAGCAGACCCATTTAATCTCTAATAGTTACTAAACACATGATACCGGAAATAGAAAACTCTCGACTTTCGAATAAAAAAAGACAGAACTACTATATATTCGCAAATAACCCATTCATGTATAACATTAACTTATGCAGCCATTTCTTTTTCAACTCTCCACAAAAGAAAAATCAATGTCCGCTTCACTTTCCAAAACATTTCATATCGATATCGATAACAGCATACACAACTGCGTGAAATATTTCCTTTAACAAGCATTGACAACTAAGCGGAAAACAGATATTTCAGCCCACCCACATCTGACGTCTGAGTTATCAAAAGTTTCTCTGGCTTTTGTTGATAATTTTGTCCGATGGATTATGAATGTTCTGTGATACTTGTTATCTTTGTGGAATGTCCGGTTTCCGGAAGATTATAAAGAACAGGAAAGAGCGAATCTCAAAACTGTCTTAAAAATGAAATTAAGGTTGGAAAAATATATATTTGCTCAATTCTTTCTTTGAGGAATAGAGGAATTCTAAGGATATGCACTTTTTTGTCTTGACTTCCTGACTGAATTTAAGTCTTAAAATAGCAATGAATATGCGTGAACGGAATCTGATCGATCAATGACAGACATTGTAGCGACCATAGGTCATGGATCAGTTCTTTTCTTCTTTAAAATCTCCGTAAAATTCTTAGATGTTTATATCTTATATATAAAGATCTACAAACGCGGATAAGCGTAAACATTTATCCGATGCGTTGTGGCACACATCAAAGATTTAAATTGGATGATCCCACAGGCAGACCAATCGTGATGTGAGTCAGATCAAGTTACAGCACAGTAATGAAATATACTAGGAAATAATACGATTTGTCACGGAATTGATAAGCGATAGAAAAATCGAAAATATTACACACTAAAGTCTTCTCACCTTTACTTTATTGTCTCTTGATGTATCCTGACCGGTGTAAATGCATTTTTACAACTTTTGTTACTCGCCCCACTATCCACTATAAAAGAAGGGAAGGCTGGAGACCTCTGAGCGAACCCTCGCCACGCGAAAGCCAATAAATTCTAAACAATTCAACTCAAGCTCCCCGAATTGCCACCAGTGAGGCCGCAGGTTAAATGTCTACCCGTGCGATTCGTGCTAGCTTCCAAATTCCCTTTCACGGGCTCTAAAAGGGCTCCGTTTTGGAGCTATTCTGGCCATCTTCGCTTCGCCATTGTCCGCGATCCAAACGGCTGTATCACGAAATTCGAATACTAAAGCTTAGCGACCGCGTCACAGAGACAAAATGACATTCACCCGAGGGGAGGGTCGTTACTTTTGCCCTCGCGCAAATTGACACCGTCGGGGGAGCCAGTGCGTGTAATTCCAACGGAAACCACACGCGTGACCTGTCACTTATTTGTCTTTATTTGATAAAGTGCAATTTTTCATCAAGATCAAAAGAAAAGTCTCTTTTTAAAATAAAAATGCTCGAAGGAAAATTATTAAACTTGTTAAAACCAATTTGCACCAAAAAAATCAAAAATCAAAGGTCACGGATATGTATGTGTATACCGGGAGTCTAGGGTGTACTCTAACTGCACGTCCGATCCAAGAGAGAGGAAGATAGGGGCCTTGGGAACGAGGTTGGTAGACGTTTCAATAACAAATTGATCATTACATGTAAAACAGACCGTTGGCCGTCGGGTGTTGATATGAACGATATGGTCAATAATGTTTAATTTTTATTGGTAAATTGCACAACCTTCTAAAGTCGCTGTCGTAATTTGTCGTATTTTTGAAGCGGAATCGAGCCGTTTCTCGCTGTTCAGAACGTCTCATGTCGGCAATTTTCGGGGCCACGTCGCTTGTCGTTTTTACCAAGGCTTCTTTAAGCCGAGATGTTTTGAAAACAGCTTCGGCTATAAAAGGAAACGAAATCTAATCGCCAGCTCTATTCCTACAAGAGACACCATTCTGCCCGAAGGTACACAATTTTTTAGTTGACGGAAAAAGCGACAAGTAAAATATTTTCATTTGCCTTTTTTACAATAGTCTACCTTAGTGAAGTATTTAGATAAAACATTCCTTTTTTACTGAAGTCTTTTTACTGAACTTATTCACATGCACAAAGTTCTTGTTTTGTCTCATACATCCACATATACACTGCACATATTAATTGGCTGTTTAAAAACATTGCTAGTAAATCAATTTTAATCCCAAATGAAAATCGTTGCAATATGTTTTAGTTTTGTTTAAATATCAATAAATAAAGATAGTAAATATTTTTTAACCTTCGAACATCTTTCCCAAATTTCGATTGATAAGAAAATCGCCATTGTAATGCCATACAAGTCATTGCTACTAAAATACCGTGACTGATACAAAACATAGAAAATTAACTAAGTAAAAGGGCTCTCTAAAGATAGATTGAATCTAAGTAGTTTTGCCACCCCCATCCCTCCTCGTAATTTCCCCCCGTAGCAACCAAATTGGCCTCGGCTCATTCGCTTAATATAATCAAGTTGAAGTTTCCCCTCAGCTGTAAAATGAAGACTATTTTGAACAAATACGCTAAATTAACATGAAAATTATTTACATTCATACTCGTGATTATTTTGTTGCTCATGACTTTTATTGATTTGGTGGCTCCTAAAAGAGCCCTTAAGTCCTCTATGACTGCAATGTCTAATTCTACGATTAGACCTACAGGTATTTTCAATCTTTCAACTTCAATAAACCATTTAGCAGCTTTACACATATTACCTATCACGTCTTTACTACATTTACCTATCAAAGGCACCCAACTTTTCCAATTCTTGTTGTTGTTGTTGTTGTTGTTGTTGTTGTTGTTGTTTTATTAACCTTACATTCTCTCGCATTAACGAGATGGCTTTAAGAGCCCTTTGATTTCATTATTTAGCTTTAAACCAGAACAAGCTCCGAATTTGTTAAGCGTTACCGAAAGGCATTGGAAAGAAGTAAGATTTTGTAGAAACGTAGTTAAATCATCTGCGAAAGCTGTTAATTTGATTTCTTTGTTATCAATCATAATACCTTTTATGTCTTTGTCATTTCGGATTTTAATGAGCAACAGTTCTAAAGCGATAATAAAAAGGTAGGCGGACAATGGGTCGCCTTGTCTCACGCCTCTGTGTACCTCGAAAATCTGGGTTGAAAAACCATTACTCAGAACGCAGCTCGATATATTGGAGTATAGCACGGTTACCCATTTAATGAAGGATTCGCCAAAATTAAATGACTTCAATGTTTTTTACAAAAACGACCAACTTAAGGAATCAAAGGCTTTTTCAAAATCTAAAGCAACCATCAATCCAGGTAATTGCATAAGTTTGGTGTATTCCATGATATCATCAATTGTACGGACGGCGTCAAATATCGTTCGGCCTTTAACAAAAGCATATTGGTCTGCATGTATAATGTTTGGTAAAACTTTTTCTAAGCGGAGGGCGAGGGCTTTGGAGGCAATTTTAACATCAACGTTTAAGAGAGAAATTGGACGCCAGTTTTTAATATACCTTCTGTCTCTATCTTTCTTATCAATCAACTTAATAATTGCTTGTTTTTGTGTATTAGATACTTCTCCATGATCAAAAGAATAATTTAAAGAATCAGTTAGTTGTTGACCCAGCAAATCCCAAAAGAGCTTATAAAACTCGGGTGTAATACCGTCGTTTCCAGGAGCTTTGCCATTTGGAAACTTGTTAAGGGCAGCATAACACTCAGCGAGGGAAAGCTTCCCTTCACATAGCCCCTTTAAGTTTTCAGCTAGTTTTGGTATATCGCTGTTGTTAGTGAAATCTATGCATGTTTCTTCACTCACGTCGGATTCCTGATAACTATACAGATTTTGGTAATATTCCCGAAGCTCTTTCATTATAGCATGTGGATTAACGATTATTTTACCTTGACTATCGAAAAGACGGCGAACAGCAGATTTACCAAATCTAGATTTTTCTAAGTTCAAAAAGTATTTATGATTTTTTTCACCCTTCTCGTACCAATTTACTCTAGATCGCAGAATACTTCCACGAACTATGTAATCATACAGAAGTTCATACTCATATTTTGCAGCCTCAAGGTTAGCAATGTTTCTTTCGGAAGGATCCATATTGCAATCTAATTCGCATTGTCTAAGTTTCTTTTCAGTATCCACCAAACGGGCTCTACGCTCTCTAGCCTTCTCTTTGCTATATTTTATAGTTACTTGTCGTATTTCATACTTAATTAAGTCCCACAAGATCCGTTTGTCTTTAACTTCATCATATTTAGCTAGCCAATCAGGATATTTTGAACTGATTAAATCAACATAAACAGCATCATCCAGGAGACTAGAGTTGAATTTCCAGTAGGAGGGGCCGAAAGGTTGTCTATCTAGACTATTGAGTGACAAGGTAACTGCCGAATGATCAGATTTTATAGCTGGAATAATATCCGTTTTAGCTATGTCATCCTGAGCTTCTGTGCTGATGAGCCAGTAATCCAAGCGACGTCTAATCAACGGGGTTTTTTGAGTCCAAGTAAAATTCTTTTTTTCAGGATTTTGCATTCTCCAAATATCAATTAAATTGTACGCCAGCATCAGCTCTTTTATACATCTCACAGAAGGTTTTGTCTCAATTCTTCCTCCTAAATTGTCGAGTTTGGCATCAAGGTGAGTGTTGAAATCACCACCTATGATAATTTGGTAGTCTGGGTCAACGTCAAGATCATCTAATGTAGTTATAATGCCTTCGAAAAACCTGCATTGATCAGAACTGTTTGTTGGTGCATACAGATTCACCAAAAGGAAGGGAGAGTCTTGAATAACTGCTTCAACAACGATATATCGACCGTCGGTGTCTTGTAATACATTTTTAATTTCCATTTGGAGCTCATCATTAATTAGAATGAGGACACCTGCTATGATTTGTGCCGTGTGCAAACAACATTTTACCTCGCCATTGAAACTTCCATTCGTTCTCAATATCTCGAGTGCTGTAGGTTTCTTGTAAGAAAGCAATGTCGGCTTTTTGATTACTGATCCATGTGAATATTGATTTTCTTTTAAAAAAGTCGCGAATCCCTCGAGCATTCAGAGATAATAAATTGAAATTGTAATTAGCCATATTCATATAATAGTGTTAAAATCAACCTAAACAATGAAAAATGGTGCCATAACGTGAAAGACAAATGAAGGATATAAAGCTTTTGAAATTTAAAGCATCTGGAAAGTTTACATACATATAAAAACAAGACAGACAAACAAAAACCTAAAAAATACAAAAATAACAAAAATAAACTACCATCAAGCCCCATAACAAGATGTATGGGCGTCATGCCTACCTACCACACGTGTGACGTGACATTGATGTAACCCCGAAAGTGACGAACAGAATAATATCTATGATGAAAAAATTCCAAATTTAAACTTAACAAAATTTCATTGCATTGAAAAGAGGCAGGAAATTTATGCGCATTTTTGCGAAGGCAAGTATGTGGCAAAATTAAAAATTATGTGAAGAAGTAAGCCGTAATCAAGAAGGCCGAGAAATGGTATATAAAAAAGCACTTAACTTACTGGTTTATCGGGAGCTAGGTATTGTCCGTTAACAAATAATTTGTCTGGGTGAGCTTTACTAAAAAAAGCAGTATAACCTTTCTCTCTTGCCTCTTTAAGCTTCTTTAACTGAGTCTTCCTTGAATCGTAGAGTGTTTTGGGGATGTCGTCAAATACAGCAAAATCAGTTCCTTGCAAGTTTTTCCGAGCTTGGTCAATGACAAGTTCCTTGTCCGAATACCGAAGAAACCTGGCAATGATGGGACGCGATTTACCAGCGTTTGGCTTTCCTAACCGATGTAATCTTTGAAATTCGATTTTCTTTGCGAGGCTGGTCGATCTTCAATTGCTCCTCCATGAATTTGTATACGATTTCTCTCGTGTTTTCTGCCGCCTGCTGCGAGACGCTCGATTGGTTAGCAGCCTCCTCCTCTTTAATTCCTAAGAACTTGACGTTTTCTCTTCTTGAGTAGGTCTCCATGTATAATAATTGCTTCTGTAGCTACATTACATCATGTTCATTTGCTTTTGTTTGTTGTTTCAAATCGGAGATATCATCTTCATTAAAATTAAATTGACACTCTCCTCTAGCGTCTTGAAGGATTTATCTAACTCTGTAGATTTGCTTTTTAGGATTTTAACATCGTTGTCGATTCTATTGATGTTTTCTTCTATATTTGAAAGCGTCGTGCAGAGGGCATTTAGTCGATGTTCAATAACATCCAGCTTCTGTAATTTTGTTAATACCGCCTCTAGCTTCTTCCCAAAACTGTCCGCCATTGTGAGAGCTTCGAAGACTTCGTCCGGTTCGCTCACAGTTCCTTCTATGTCTTGGCGTGTTCTTTTTGCGTCCGGAGAATTAATGGAAGATGTTGAAAGGTCAGAAGACGCTGATGTCATCCTTTTGGCGGGTATAAAAAGCAGATGTGAGATTCTTCCGTCGGCACGATCGGAGCTTACAAAAGTACGTCTACTCCGTTGCCATGCCTAAACAATAAATAATATGAAATGCTAAATTGTATTATGAACATTAATTAGCCAAACAAGAGGCAGGAACAATATTGCTTATCTAGAATGAGAAAAAATTCAGTTAGCTGCTTAAATGTTTTTAAGATATTGCAATACAAACAATAATCATACAAAAATATAAAGATCATATACACTGCCAAACAAAATCTTGGAAAACAAATCCAACTTTTTCACTTAAAAATGGATACCTGATCTGAATCAAACTAACATACATTTTCCTTGGCTTATTTATTCAACAAAGGCATCGAATTAGTTAATTAAAAATCACTTCTCGATTTCAAATATGATATTACAAAAATTTCGTTAATTTATCTGCCACTGTTGTGGCAGTTGCACAGCCAACTTTGGCTCGAAAGCTTGGCAAACGACAGCCAAAACTGTTTGGTTAGGCACCCAGCCAATTTGTTGTTCTCCTGCCTTAGTCCAATAGAATACTCCAATTTCATATTTGGTACCGTAAGCGAGGGTTCTTCTCAATAGCGCATCTTTCCCATTTTCTCCAACTATTTGTCCGGCTCCTGAAAACTTGGATGTTCCGCTGACAGGGAACCGAACCCTCGTAGGAGACTTTCTAGTAGGGTTGATTAGTTCTGCTACTAGGCAGCATTTTAATTTAACCTGTCAAAACAAAACTAAATAGTGTTACTGTTGAGTCTGTTGACAGATTTACCGGTGTAGAAGTTAATTATTACCTCAAAAATTTGCAGAAAGTAATGGATCACAAAAGGATGCACAGCAAATAACAAAGTTGACAACATTTACATTGGTGTCCGCCATTTTGATTCTCCCAGAATTCCTTTCCAATCGTAGATCGTTTCCATGCTTCGCGCGTTTCTTTTCCTCCCACGCGCGACTAGCTCCCGCGCTCGCTTAACCAATAAATTTCAGAAATTTATATTTACCTTACCTCGAATTGAGTTGTCGGAATTAGTTTTCTTTCCGCAATACAAGCAGGAAGCCAGTCAATGGCTACAAGAGCGACTGAATCTCGCATTGGTGTCGATTTAAAAAATTCCAGGCCAGCTTGACAATCTACGCCACGAAGGAAAAGCACGTGAGTGGTAGCTTAGCCAGGCTGTACTGTAAAGTGGGAATGTGTTTCAATTTCAACAACAGCAACACTTCAGCTTTGACTTTTTGTTTCCCGAATCAATTGAATGCTAATTTTCTGAATATGAGTGCACGCGCACCCGCGCGCGTGGGCATCCATGTTCCAAAAGAAGTCACGTGGTCAAAACATATAGCGGCCATGTTTGCTCGAGTGAGGCAAATTTTCCTGCTGGAAACAGCTGCAAATCCTTTGCACATTCCTGCTTAATGGTTGATAACAAGAAATCCATTTGAACCATCATAGTAACATAATCAACGCAAATTTTGCAATCTTGAGCGTACAGGTTGATTTAAATTCTTTGCTTCATCAAACTGTCAAGAAGAGGGCCATTCCATTTTTTTTCCACACCCCCCTATAGATGAGGTCAGTCAAAATTAACCCCCTAAGGAAAAAAAGATCAAAGTGCCGACACGTTCCCCCCCTTCAGAAATAACCCAATTTTTCTTTTCCCCTCAGAAAAAAGGCCATTTTTTTTCAACACCCCTCAGAAATATTCAAAAGATCAAAGGCGCCGACTCGGCCACCCCCCTCAGAAATGACTTTCGAAGCCCCCTCAGAAAATCTCATCTATAGGGGGGGTGTGGATATAAAATGGAATGGCCCAGATGACATGTGCAAGTTGTAAATAAGCTTCAAGTTTTCAAACGTTCAGTTACGATTGGTTGTAAATAGAATACTGTTGGATGGCTAGAACGCAGCTTAGAGGTTGTATGCGGGAGAAATGGCCCATTTTTGGTTGCTCTTTCACGTTGGGTAAGTAAGCTTAAAAGTTAAGTACATTTGTATACAGTTACATTACCTTTGGATAAGCTTATGGTCTTTTCAAGCTTACTTGCTCAATGTAAAAGTGATAAGCAATAATTGGGCTTAACCCCAAAATACTTTTCAAATTATTCTGATCTTAGTGATCCAAAACAGCTCTCACTGTAGGTGAAGGTGAAAGAATGCCTGCACCATTTATTTAATACAGTATGTCAGTATTGACTGCTGATCAGCAGTGTTTTTTTATGCTGTTGCTCATATAACTCACAACTTCATCCTTTCAGTAACACTTGAAATATAAGTACACATGTAAACCTATAGATTAAATATTAAATAGCTGTCAATGTTTTGAAGATGAATGAGTGTACCCTCCTTGGGGAGGGACCATTTTATTTTTAGGGGTGGGGGTTGGGCATTTTGTTTTAGTATGAATTTTTTTTTCCATCTTGAGGCTGTGCAAGAATTTTTTTTTTTGATTTTCCATACTTTTCTATACTTTATCTGTGCTTGAATTTTTTTTTTTGGTATTTACCAACCCCACCCCCCCCCCCCCCCCCTCCCTCAAAAATAAAATATAGGGTTCAACAAATATAATTGAAGCAACTAGGGCATGGTGCATGACTATTAAAACATGGGGCCATGACCTTGCAGCATATAATCATATATGGGAACTAAAAAAGAGATTTGGGGCAATAAAATTATTATATATTCAAGAAATAGTAAAAGTGAAACCTTTTAGGGCAATCATAAGGTGTACAGGCCTTTTTAAAGCCTAACAACTTCAGGTGACCTTAAGCGACTAAGGGCGACTTAAGGCGACTTAAGGCGACTTTAGGCGACTTAAGGCAACTTAATGTCCCAGAGTAGGCCTACGATTAACGCAGTCTCGATTATATGCAAAAAAAAAACAGATAAAATTACTTACATTGATTTTCACTGGCGCTTAGACGACATCAATTGATACAACATCAATCGCCTCGCTGGTGTTAGGGCTATTGGTTTTCTGAGTAGTGGAGTATGAAGGTCTTCTGTTAATGTTTGCTGCAGCATCTTTCTTGCGAGTTTCTCACCACAACCTAAAATGGTACAAGTGTATGTTGACTTAACTGACTTTTATTGGATTTCTAATGGACAGTCAGTCGTTATTTTTTTCAAAATGAATGCAAATTTACTTAATCGAATTTCGCGGCAAATTAGGAAATGTTGATAATCGATTTGTATTATGGCCACCTTGTCCAGAACAATGTTCAGTACTAAAACAATGCAACAACGTTTACTATGTATGAAACGCCGAATCTTCACCCAAAGGTAACCAAGACCAACAAAAGGGCAATTTCGAGCAGTCTCTATCATACGCAAAAAGGCAGAAGACAAGACTTGCATCGATTCCGCTGCTCAAGAATTTTTCTCGTGCTCTTCCGTCTTCGAATTCCACTGGCGTTTGGATGAAGTCAATTGTTACAACATCAATGCACTCGCTGGTGTTAGGGCTATGGGTTTCGTGAGTGGTGGAGTATGAAACATGCAGTATGCTGCAGCATCTTTCTGCGAGTTTTCCGCCGTAGCCTGAAATGGTGCGTGAGAATAAATACATCGAAATATATGTCTGCCAAAAACCTGGAAATGTTATTCAGCAAAAACGTTCAAAATATTGGTGGCGACCTTTCACAACATTTGACAACACCAACAAACTTTTTCGTTTTCAACATCCTGCGGGTTAAAATGCCGGTAAAATGTGGCCTATTGCTTAAGTAAACAATACCGGTATTAAACAACCACGGGCACCTTTTTGCCGTCCCACGACTGTAATTTAGTTTTTATGTTTAACAAGATGCTCTTCTCTGTATTCTTTATACGGTTGATGAAATGTTAACGCACAGTCTAAATGAGTTCAAAGACAAACTCAGTCACTCAAATTATCAATAATAACGCCTATTATTTATCATATTTATTAACGATCTTCCGGCCCAGTCAGTCCAGTAATCGTCACGTTGTCGTTTACGACGTCGCGTGCCTCTGTTTTGATCTCATCCCCATCTGTAATTAAGCAGCAGTTACAACATGACATAGATGAGGTTTTTCTATGGACAACTGAGAAAATGATGCTTCTTAATGCATCAAAAAATTAAAGTTTTTTGTGACCGGAAAGCGACTAAAGTCAACAAGCTTCTCAGTGGCAGATCCAGGGGATTAGCTCTTTAGCCTCTTTGAGGCAACCTTCGCAATACCGTTGAGAGAATAACGTCTATTAAGTCCGTAACGTTTATAAGACTTCTTCAATCAGTCTCTTTGGTGGTCTTATATGTCATTGAGGTTGAATTTGGATGTACCGGTGATGCTAGCACAACTGGTTCTGCTGGTAGTCTCGTTATGTCTTCTGATTGGTCTCTCTGAATCGTTGGACTGGACGTAAGTAGCGACGATTCTTGAAGTATTTTGCTCCAGACTCGGCCTGCGCTTAATAATTTTTGGTTGTCTTGTCACTGGGTTGGTGAATCACTGTGGCTTTCTGCCAAACTGGTTTATTTGGATTCAGTTGAACGAGAACACTCTCGTATTGCTTTAGATCATGAGGCTGCTTGGCTTTCTGATTGTTGTAATCAGCTTGGTTCTGTTTCTGGACTATTTGCGCTTCTCTGCTGTTCTCCATATTAGGATGAAGATACTGATGAATGGGCTGCATTGCAAGATGTGGATCAGACACCGACTCTTCTGCCTTCTCCATGATCTTTATTGTTTCAACTATGGCTTTGGCGTGGAAACAATTAAAGTTAAGTCCGCACATTGTGGTTTTAGAACAATTTGCTTATGAATGCGCGGAGAGATCGATGTTTTGCTCTTGCTTTGCATATATTTTGCCATTCAGTAGGTGAAAACAGTAGCCTTGTCTTATTGAATTTTAACGCCCTTATATGCATTCTATTTCAGGCCAGGTGGTTGTCCAGTGATATTGTGAATTATTAATGAGTTTGAGAAAAATGGTGGAAACACCGGCTAAAAATGCTAACCAGAGGGGGGGGGGGGGGGGGGGATGAAAAAAGGCCTTGGACCGAGAAACGATGTTCTCGCAACTTGCAAAGCGCTCTTCTGGTCAGCGGCGTCTTTTTGAGCGGGCGCTCTTTTTGCGCGGTAAATTAGACAGACGGCCTCTGTTCAGGTGTTTTCGTAAGTTAAATCTGTTACATCTGTGTGTTTGTTGGCCTTTTTCTTGGTGCTATTATCGCGAAGTGAAGTTGAGAAAACGTTCAGAGATGATGACTCGTTCCCTAATGGCTCTTAAGCTTCCCGTCGAGGCACAAATCACAACTCGCACAAATTACAGATACGAGTTGAACACATGGCCAGTTTGCTCGATAATTCGTTTAATCACGGGAACCCAAATATGTGAAGTTGTTTTCGATGTACCGTAGGATACCCGAGTTTTGGGATTCAGACGATAATCAGTTTTATTTATTCGCCTCAGGACCTCTATCTGTTGCCGATAAAATGCGGATTCAATGGCTCTAAAACATCACGACAAACATCGCCTCTTCAACCGACCAGTTTCAATATCACGATTCAACACAATATCTACTGCGAACGTGTTCTTCTCGCCGAAACAAACAAGCAAAAGAACTCTTCCTCAAGCGAGTGGCGGGACTGGTAGACAGCACAATACCATTTTAAATGCCTCGCAGTAAACACTGACGAAAGCAAGTTTTCACAACATTGTGTTTTCGCGAAAGTATTTATTTTTATAGGCTTCCAGAATAGAAATGTAATGAAATGAAAAGACTTGAATTTCACTCCAATTTAGCTCATAAAAAGACAGTAATAAAAGCTGGCTGAAAGAAACTACAAAGTAAACGAGGTTTAGTTGTGAAATAGTACAAACGAATGTCTATCTCTGAGTGAGTGTTTCTACTACAAATACCATAAATCGAACGCCCGATTGACATTTTACACAACAAAAAAAAAAATTAGTGGAACGTGAAAAATTGCGAGTTTTACAGGGGGATAATTACTATATGCTCGTCACCCTGTTTTACCACAAAGCTAATAATCTTACTAGCTATAGAGGCTTTTTTAATGCGAAGAAATATACAATTAACATAAAAAATGTTGCCTTACTTTGATCTTGGAGAAACTGTGCATTACAAGCGACGTCTGTGAAGAAGTAAATTTTCCAAATTGAAGGGGTTCTAAAGAAAAAAAATCGTTGAATAAACTAAAGAGAAGCCACCGAAATCGCACTCGCATCGGCCGCCATGTTTTTTGTTTTGTTTGCACTTCGGGATTGACAAACTCTGATCGTGCGCAGAACACGAATCCGCTGTCTGATGCCTCCATGATTGCTTTCCAAGTTGTGAGAACATCGTTTGGATTTCACTAAAGAGAATGTATGGGAAGGTCGTGAAAATCTTTATTTTGTATAAACAATCAATTTACCAAATCAAATGTTTTCAATAACATACATTACATTATAAATATACACATTCACACCTTATTATTAACGAGCACACAAAACAATGATCAGTCACTGTTCAAATCTTCAAATTCGTTCCACATTTGCATGTGCGCTTTTCATACTTTAGGGAACGTTCACGCCGGGCCAAGAGCAAGCAAAATCGCGCCATTTCAAACGCGGTCACAAATAACTTTCTATGTTTTCATCCGATTAATCTAAAATTTTAGACCAGAACAGATCTCCTCATTACCGAGGTATGCAAAATTTTGGTTTTTCATTTTAACGGATTTTTTGGCGGGAAAATGACTAATTGAGTCCAAAGTTATAATCACTTGAACTTTCAATTTGTGCTATTTTTAGTAACAAAATGGCGGAAATTTCAAAATTCAACTAATGATATATTTTGACTGAATGAAGATATTTCAGTTATCTCTTCAGTTTTGGAGTCGTGGAAACATGCTCTTTCAGAATCAGTAATGAAATATTTCAAAATGTGACATTTAAATTTTGGCGCCAAGTTAGTGATGTCATTTTCCCGCCAAAAAATCCGTTAAAATGAAAAACCAAAATCTTGCGTACCTCGGTAATGAGGAGATCTGTTCTGGTCTAAAATGTTAGATTAATCGGATGAAAACATAGAAAGTTATTTATGACCGCGTTTGAAATAGCGTGATTTTGCTTGCTCCTGGCCCGGCGTGGTTTCCTCACCTTTTTTTCTCCCTTCTTTTTTGTTGGTGGTGTTTTCGCATGTCGGTTATCGCTTGGCTCAGATTTCTTTTCGTTACCACCAGAATTAAATGGTCATCATACACATACTGCAGACAGCTTCTCTTTTCC
>JAJGOT010001368.1:0-22319 GCA_022457155.1 Cladopsammia gracilis
AGTAAAATCCCGCGTATAAGAACCTAGCGGATTAAGAACCTACGGCCTGAAATTTGCATTTAGACACACACCCATTTTTATAAGAACCACAGTCATTACTGGCTTTAAATTTTTCTGTAGCCAGACCTGGAAAATTGTAGGTTCTTAAACGCGGGATTTTGCTGTACTTTAGAAGAAGAGTTATCGTTTTGCAAGGTTCGTCTCGTCAAATAATAACAATCTTTGATGAATGGAAATAAAAATTCGATAAAAATGGAAAAGAAAATTTCGTTTTCCCATACCGGGAGTCGAACCCAGGCCAGCTGGGGCCCGTTTCTCAAAAGTCCTTTTCGGGCCCGGAGCTTCATTTTAAAATTCAGAATCTTTAGAATGGTGGCGTAAGTTTTAGGCCGCAAACCAGCCTGACTTGTGTCATCAAGTTAGAATTTTACTGCTTAGATTTCTATGCCAACAAAATTTGAATCTTTTATGTGAACATTGCGCGCGTGAAACGGCTTTCCGGACCAGAAAAGTTATCGGGACTTTCGAGAAACGGGCCCCTGAAATCATAGCCGCTAGATCATATGGGACTTCGATAGACAGTTCTGTAATTTTAAACCTGAATAGCTTTTCTGTTGCCTTTTACATGGAATTGCTACTTGTCGGTTTGCATTCTTACTAGGACTGACGCTAAGTAAGAGAAAAATGGCTGTTCTCAACTATAAAATTAACCAGAGTTAATTCTCCAATTTTCTGTGTGTATCATTTGAGATGACTCACTTGTGCTGCGTGGCTCAACGTTCATTATATGTTTATTTCTTCCGCGTGTTTGCAAATTATTTGGCAAAACATAAGAAAAAGGATATTTTTTACGCCATCATTGTTCTTTCTTTATATAATGATAATCTTCTGCTCAAATGCAATCAATGCGTATTAAATCACTCCTCATGTTTTTATCCAGAGCTCTTCACTTGATGACCACACCCTAGAACTCAAGATGTCGCACAGGAAACCCAGGTGAGTATTTATTATACTGTTTGGGCGGTCAGTGTTCATGATAAAAACTAAAAAATAATTGTATCTGACCTAAAACGTTAAAAAATACTAAATTTTCGGCCGTCTTTCTGCTACCTTTTTCAGAGTAAAATGAGTGTAAATAATTTAAAAGAATTTGTAAGACTTGTCTAGGTTCCTGAGGGATGCAACAAAAGGGAAGTAAGCCTTAGGGAAAGGCTGGCGTTCCTTCACAGCATTAATTGGTGGTAAGAGTGGAATGTAAAGATTCCACGAACAAGCGTTTCTGTCGATTGCTCACTCCACGTTCCAATATCTCCACATAGTTTGGGGGAATGTCATGTCCAGTCATCTCCGCGTGTTGATCCATCTGAACGCCTGGAATAGGCGAAACAGCTTTCATTTGAATGTTCAAACTGTTCTACGTCGAAATTCAGTAGAAAAATTTTCTTTGTACGTGCCACAAAAATATTATTAACAGCTAAACTACGAGTAAAACCCTTTTGCTGAAAAATGCGATAAGAATTTCAAAAGAACGAAAGAAAAAAGAATATCAAAAAGAAAGTTACAACGCCCAACGTGGGGCTCGTTAATTACAAAATGCTCTCCCAGAGAGCCGTGTATACTAAATATTCTCTATAAATACCTAAACATGTTAAAAATTTCTAATTAAAATTACAATACTAATGAATTTTTCTATGTTTACCTATAAGATTAAAATTACTATAAGGCGGCTTTAAAGGATGCGATAGAGGGCTCAGTTTTGATTTCATTTGATAGGCCATTCCAAAGAACAGTGCCTCGATAGTTAAAGCTACACTTTCCCGCTTCCTTTCGGGGTATATGAACAAACAAATTGTTCAAGTTGTTTCTCAATTTATAAGAATGAACATTCGTTATTGGTCGAAAAAGATTTTTTAGACCCTTAGAAGAAAGATTATTTTTAGCTTTATAGACACTAACCGCTAATAGGCCATTTCCGAGTTGCCTTTAGCCTCTCCATCAAAGCGAGGCTAGGTGCGAAATCTTTCATATGAAAATGAGTTTTCATTCACATGCAAATAAAAGGTATTTGCATGTGAATGAAAACTCATTTTCATATGAAAGGTTTCGCACCTAGCCTCGCTTTGATGGAGAGGCTAAAGGCAACTCGGAAATGGCCTATTGCTTTGAGCGCCTACGTTCAAGAGTGTCCCAGCCAAGGTCTAGAAGTTAGAACCATTCGTTGTGCTTGCTTTCATTAACGTTTATTTATGTAGAAGTGTGTGTATATCTCGCCCGGCTAGCTCAGTCGGTAGAGCATGAGACTCTTAATCTCAGGGTCGTGGGTTCGAGCCCCACGTTGGGCGTTGTAACTTCCTTTTTGATTTGTTTTTCGTTTTTTTTGAAATTTTATCGCGTTTTTCAGCGAAAGGGTTTTACTCATAGTTTAGCTGTTTATACTACTTTTGTGGCACATACAAATAAAATTTTTCTACTGAATTTCGACATAGAACGGTTTGACAAACAAACTGTTCTATTGAATCCACATTCTTAAGAATTTTATCACCAGACTCATATTTCATTTGTTTGGCTCTGAAATGAAAAGCTGAAAGCAGATTTAAATGATGTTTTGGTCGATATGTACATATCTCGCCCGGCTAGCTCAGTCGGTAGAGCATGAGACTCTTAATCTCAGGGTCGTGGGTTCGAGCCCCACGTTGGGCGTTGTAACTTTCTTTTTGATTTTTTTTTTCGTTTTTTTGAAATTTTTATCGCGTTTTATAGCGAAAGGGTTTCACTCACCTCATGGTTTAGCTGCTTATACCACTTTTGTGACACGTACAAATAAAATTTTTCTTTTCCACAGACTCACATTACATTTGCTTGGCTCTGAAATGAAAAGTCGAAAGCAGGTTTTAATGATGTTCACGTTGTTCATATCTCGCCCGGCTAGCTCAGTCGGTAGAGCATGAGACTCTTAATTTCAGGGTCGTGGGTTCGAGCCCCACGTTGGGCGTTGTAATTTTCTTTTTGATATTCTTTTTTTTCGTTCTTTTAAATTTTTTATAACGTTTTTTAGCGAAAGGGTTTTACTCATGGTTTTCCTGTTTATATTATTTCTGTGGCACCTACAAAGGAATTTTTTTTTTACTGAATTTCAACATAGAACAATTTGACAAACAAACTGTTCTACTGAATTTTATCCACAGACTCACATTTCATTTGTTTGGCTTTGAAATGAAAAGCCAAAAGCAGGTTTTAATGATGTTTTGGTTAAATTGCATTTAGTTTGGTCAATTTGTACGTGTCTCGCCCGGCTAGCTCAGTCGGTAGAGCATGAGACTCTTAATCTCAGGGTCGTGGGTTCGAGCCCCACGTTGGGCGTTGTAGCTTTCCTTTTGGTATTCTTTTTTTTTTTTTTCGTTCTTTTGAAATTCTTATCGCGTTCTTTTTTTTGTAAAAGGGTTTTACTTATGGTTTAGCTGTTTATGCTACTTTTGTGACACCTACAACCAGTTGCAAAATGGTTGGAACAGTCTCCCCGAAAAGCGAGTTTTCCTTAAAAATAAAGGTTAAGAATTTCAAAAATAAACAACTTGGTTTTCTTCTACCCCCCGTTCCCCTTTTCAAAGTTTTTTCGCTTACGGATTGAATGGAATTCCGACTTTCAGACAACATTGACGAGGGAGGGGGGAGAATTCAATGTTTAAAGTGTTAAATTTGTAGAATTGCCGTTTTTAGGCAGAGTGTCTCAACTATTTTTGCAAGTGTTTGTAGCGATTTTGTTGCCTTTTATATAATCACACTTCATTTGCTTGGCTCTGGAATGAAAGGCCGAAAACAGATCTTAATGATATTTTGGTTGGTGCGTACATATCTCGCCCGCCAGGGCTAGCTCAGTCTGTAGAGCATGAGACTCTTAATCTCAGGGTCGTGGGTTCGAGCCCCACGTTGGGCGTTGTAGCTTTCCTTTTGGTATTCTTTTTTTGTTTTCGTTCTTTTGAAATTCTTATCGCGTTTTTTTTTGGTAAAAGGGTTTTACTTATGGTTTAGCTGTTTATGCTACTTTTGTGACACCTAGAAATATTTTTTTTCTACTGAATTTCGACATAGAACAGTTTGACAAATCAACTGTTCTATTGAATCGTCACACTTAAGAATTTTATCCACAGACTCACATTACATTTGCTTGGCTCTGACATGAAAAGCTGAAAGAAGGTCTCAATGATGTTTATGTTGTTTTGTACGTATCTCGCTCGGCTAGCTCAGTTGGTAGATAATGAGACTCTTAATCTCAGGGTCGTGGGTTCGAGCCCCACGTTGGGCGTTGTAACTTCCTTTTTGATTTTTTTTTTTTCGTTTTTGTGAAATTTTTATCGTGTTTTTCAGCGAAAGGGTTTTACTCATAGTTTAGCTGTTTATACTACTTTTGTGGCACATACAAATAAAATGTTTCTACTGAATTTCGACATAGAACGGTTTGACAAACAAACTGTTCTATTGAATCCACATTCTTAAGAATTTTATCACCAGACTCATATTTCATTTGTTTGGCTCTGAAATGAACAGCTGAAAACAGATTTTAATGATATTTTGGTTGAAGTGTACATATTTCGCCCGGCTCTGAGACTCTTAATCTCAGGGTCGTGGGTTCGAGCCCCACGTTGGGGGTTGTAACTTTCTTTTTGATTTTTTTTTTTTCGTTTTTTTTGAAATTTTTATCGCGTTTTTTAGCGAAAGGGTTTCACTCACCTCATGGTTTAGCTGCTTATACTGCTTTTGTGACACATACAAATAAAATTTTTCTTTTCCACAGACTCACATTACATTTGCTTGGCTCTGAAATGAAAAGTCGAAAGCGGGTTAAAATGATGTTTAGGTTGTTCGTATCTCGCCCGGTTAGCTCAGTCGGTAGAGCATGAGACTCTTAATCTCAGGGTCGTGGGTTCGAGCCCCACGTTGGGCGTTGAGAATTTTTTTTTATGTCTATTTACTTACAATTCGACTGAACTTAGTTACCGTTAGCACTTTTACATTTTACATTCGTTTGAATATTCTTCTTGCATTTTCAGCGACAAGGTATCACAACGCAAGACAGCTACCGCAACAAAACAAAACAGTTCGAAAATCCTGGTGCGAAATGTTCCATTTGAGGCATCAAAAAAAAAGAAATCAAAGAACTGTTTGGGTAAGTGATTGTCTCTTGATATAGGTACAAAGAACTGTTTGGGTGAGTGACTGTCTCTTGATATAGGTACAAAGAACTGTTTGGGTAAGTGATTGTCTCTTGATATAGGTATTCTTTACAGTTAATAAGGAAATGTCCTGTCCACATAGGGTTAAAGAAATCAGAGAACAAAAGGGAGCCGAATGCAGACTGGAGAGGGGGTAGAGGCGATACGTGGAATCTAGATGCGCGTAGGAAGAAGAATTTTTGCGCGTGAGCGTGTCTGACTTCTCGCTGAACTACTGTTGAGAAAAGACGAACTGTTGGTTCAATCGAACCTCCTTGTGCGAGCACCTCTTCTAAGCAACCACTTTTCCAAAATACAAAATTTCTTGCAGTCAAATCACTTTAGTCCAAACCTCTCGTAAGCGACCACCTCTCCTAAGCGACCACCTCTCCTAAGCGACCACCTCTCGTAAGCGACCACCTCTCCTAAGCGACCACCTCTCCTAAGCCACCACCTCTCGTAAGCGACCACCTCTCCTAAGCGACCACCTCTCCTAAGCGACCACCTCTCCTAAGCGACCACCTCTCCTAAGCGACCACCTCTCCTAAGTGACCACCTCTCCTAAGCGACCGCGACCGCGACCACTTTCAACGCTGGTGATTTGAATTTTTCCATTGTTTTTAACCTCTGGTAACCGACCACTCGACCATATTTCAATGTCACTTTAGACGCAAATTGAATCACGTGTTTTAGTACAAGTCCAATTAAACAAAAAATTTTGTCCCTTGCACCAAAACTTCTATGTGGTAAAATATTTTGCGCTGATAAGGTGTAGTGTATTAGGACAGCGGTTGCGTATATATTGACAAGTACATCCGGGATATGAGGAGAGTGTAAGCGAGCGGGAAACGGCGAGCGAACGTCTACTGTGTGTGCTCGGAATAAAGCTTATGTTTCAGCCTTTGTGGCTTGCCTTGGTGGCTATTCAATACTACAAATTGGCGACGAGGATGGCAAGTTCAGGGGAAAGAGCGTTGCCGCCTTTAGATTTAACGGGCTCTTCCTCTCAAGTCGCGGAACGTTGGCGACAGTGGAAACGATCGTATCAGTATTACATCGATGGCAAGGGAATCACGAATGCTTCTCGGAAAAGAGCTCAATTGCTTCATTTAGCGGGCATGGAAGTCCAAGATATGTACGAAGATCTTCCAGATCCTGGACCAGTTAATGCAGATCAGGATAATGAATATGTAGTGTGTCTTCGAAAGCTGGATGCTCATTTTCGAGCCGAGGACAATGTGCCATATGAGAGACATGTTTTTCGTCAACTTGCGCCGACCCAGGGGGAGACCGCTGACAAATTCATGGTTCGTTTACGTAAACAAGCCCGTCATTGCAATTTTGGGGCAGCCTTGGAGGAAAATTTGCGAGACCAACTGATTGAAAAGTTGCCTAATGTTGAGTTGAAGAAGAAACTACTGGAAGTCAATAATATTACTCTGGAAGCTGCAATGGAGAAAGTTCGAAAGTGGGAAGCCTCACGTGAGCAAGCGAGTCAAATGGTCGCGCCAAGTCAAGAGCCTGGAGCAGGCACTAATGTGGTTGAAGAAAGTTTTGGGCATGTATCTAAAGGAAAAGGTGTTTGTTTCAATTGTGGTAAAGAGGGTCATTTTGCTCAAGATAGGAATTGTCCAGCTCGAGGTCGGAAGTGCAGTAAATGTGGGAAATATGGTCATTATGCTAGCTGCTGCAAAGGGGGAAGAAACCCAAAGTTTGGAAAACAAAGTACCACCCAACGAGGGGGAGGCAGACAGCAACGTCGTGGTAAAGGAGGACAGGCCAATGCTGTTGAGGGTCCTTTTGAGCACTCAGGTGAGGATGACACATATGCTTTTACTATAGAAGAACAGACATGTGCTTTGTCGACTTCTGCTGAGCCAGTGATCTCTGTGAGCATGGGTGGAGTCAGCAGAGACATGTTGATTGATTCAGGTTCTGCAAGCAACCTAATTAGCATGGATACTGTACGGGAACTAAAACATCATGGGCTAAAGATTGAGTTACAACCCTGCACAAAAAAGTTGTATGCTTATGGGGGCCGAGAGCTTGAAATTGAAGGCCAGTTTCAGTCAGAAGTTTCTGTAGCCAAAACAAAGATTGTGGCAGATTTCATTGTTGTCAAAACAGGGCGTTGTTTGTTAGGATATTCGACTGCCACAGATCTTGGAATCCTTCGTGTGGATCCGGCAGGAACTCTCGGTACAGGGAACTGTAACACTGTTGATGACACTCTTGTAGGACAACTCAAAGCAAAGTACCCCAGTGTGTTCCATGGGATTGGGAAACTAAAGGGTTATCAGTTGAAGCTACATGTTGATCCTAGTGTAACCCCAGTGGTTCAAAAGATGCGCCGAGTGCCCTTTTCCCTAAAGGACAAGGTAACTGCCAAGGTTAATGAACTCCTTGAGAAGGACATAATTGAGAAGGTTGAGGGGCCTACGGCATGGGTTAGCCCAGTTGTTGTTGCACCAAAAGCGTCTGGAGACATAAGATTATGTGTCGATATGCGAAGAGCTAACGAAGCCATTATCCGTGAGAGATTGCCTATACCAACCATAGATGAAGTCCTTGAGAGCCTTAATGGGAGTGCTGTGTTCTCGAAACTAGATTTGAGATGGGGCTTTCACCAGATCGAGTTGGATGCTGATTCAAGGGATATCACTGCTTTTGCCACCCATGACGGAATCTTCCGTTACAAGCGTTTGAGCTTTGGTGTCAATGCCGCACCGGAAAAGTACCAGCATATCATCACCCAGTCAATGGCAGGTCTACCAGGAGTGGCTAATATAGCAGATGATCTTATCGTTCACGGTCGAGACACTGAGGAACATGATAAGAACTTAAACAGTGTGTTGGAGCGTCTTAGTGAGAAGCAGTTGACTGTGAATGCTGAAAAGTGCACTTTCCGGATGAACAAAGTGGTGTTCATGGGCCTTTTGCTTAGCAAGCATGGAGTCGGACCTACCGAGGAAAAAGTCAGAGCTGTTGCTGAAGCAAGTCAACCACAGACACCTTCAGAAGTTCGTAGCTTCTTGGGGCTCGTGGGATTCAGTGCCAGATTTATACCCGATTTTGCAACTACTGCTGATCCCCTTAGGAGACTTGCGAGAAAAGGAGAACCGTTTTTGTGGGGTGAAGAGCAGGAGAAGTCATTTCAGAAATTGAAGAGTCAAGTTGCAAGTGCACCAGTCTTAGCGTACTTTGATAAGGATGCGCGTACCCGTGTTATTGCTGACGCCAGTCCGGTAGGGCTTGGAGCAGTCCTGGTGCAAGAGAAGAATGGAGAAAGTCGTGCCGTCTGTTATGCCAGTCGTAGTCTGAGTCAAGTGGAGCGCCGTTATAGTCAAACCGAGAAGGAAGCACTAGCCTTAGTATGGGCGTGTGAACGCTTTCACCTGTACTTGTATGGGCTCCCACAGTTTGATCTTGTAACAGACCATGAAGCACTCAAAGTCATCTATTCAAGGAAGTCCAAACCTTCAGCCAGAATAGAACGCTGGGTTTTGCGTTTGCAACCCTACAACTATCAAGTTTGTTATGTGCCTTCAAGAAAGAATATAGCAGATGCACTTTCCCGACTGACAAAGATACCTGCTTCAGATCAGTCCCTGCAAGATGATGGATATGTACGCTTGGTAGCTCTGCATGCTGTCCCTACTGCGTTGAGAATCAAGGAGATTGAACGGGTCTCAGCACAAGATTCAGAGTTGCAAGCAGTCAGAAATTGCCTCATTGAAGGAAAATGGGACAATGCTCCTAAGCCATATTTGCCAGTGCGCAATGAGTTGACCTTTATCGGTCATGTAATTCTACGGGGGACAAGAATTGTTGTACCTCAAGCTCTTCGCAAGCGAGTTGTCAGTTTGGCACACGAAGGGCACCAAGGAGTTGTAAAGACAAAGGAGAGACTTAGAACAAAAGTCTGGTGGCCTGGAATGGATCGTGATGCAGAGAGAAGATGCGCTGAGTGTTACGGATGCCAGTTGGTTACTAAGAATGTCCCACCCCCACCAGTGAAACCAACCATGCTACCCAAACAACCGTGGGAAGAAGTAGCTGTGGATCTAATGGGTCCATTACCGTCTGGAGAACACCTGTTAGTCCTTGTCGATTATTATAGCCGGTGGATGGAGGTCGATGTCATCCGAATAACCTCCAGCAAAACCATCATTCATTGCCTGGATGCCCAATTCGCAAGACATGGATTACCTAGAGGTCTACGCACCGACAATGGTTCGAACCTCGTATCCAGGGAGGTTGAAGAGTATTTAAAAGAAATGGGGATTGAGCACCATTACACGACACCTCTGTGGCCAAGGGCTAACGGCGAAGTAGAAAGACAAAATAGGTCGCTTCTGAAATCTGTTAGAGCAGCTCATGCAGAAGGAAAGAATTGGAGGGAGGAGTTAAACAGGTTCCTTTTGGCATACAGGTCCACTCCACATTCGACTACAGGAAAAAGTCCTGCTGAGTTACTGTTTAGAAGAAGGCTTACAACTAAAATGCCTGAGCTGGTTGATGTAGAAGAGGAGGAAATAGAAGTAAGCGACCAAGGTGTTCGTGATCGGGACACGCAGAGAAAGCAGTCCAACAAGGACTATGTTGACAAAAGGTTTCATGCCAGAGACCGAAACGTGAGAGAAGGAGACACCGTTCTGCTAGAGAAGAAGAAAGAAAACAAACTGTCACCTTGCTACGAGAAGGAACCATATGAGGTGATGTCTCGTTATGGGGACCAGGTGGTATTGCGATCACCACAGGGAATTCAGTACAAGCGAAACCTTCAGCATATTAAGCCCTTTAATATGCCAGATCAGGAAGATCAGGGAACTGCACTACAGGATGCTGAACCACGAACTGAACCCAAGACAACTGAGACACCACCTATGAAAGAGAATCCTGTACCAATGGCAGAATCACCACCAGAAGTTGTACCCACTGCTGTACCTACAGCTGAGCAGCCATTGAGGAGATCCGGCAGAATTACTAGTCGTCCAAAGTTGCTGAACGATTATGTTCTGTGCTGAACTTAGTGAACTTTACACTGTCATATTTATTGTTGTGTTGCAAGTGACATTGGAACATTTTTACATGAACTGAACTGCAAGGACCTTGTTTATTGCTAGAGTGACTTTGTTTTGAACACTCGAATAGGAACTGAACTTTAAGAGCGTGTTTAAAGGAACTACAAGTTTGTTATATTTTATTGCTATTTGAGATTAAGCCTTTAAGCGAAGAAAGAGAGGGATGTAGTGTATTAGGACAGCGGTTGCGTATATATTGACAAGTACATCCGGGATATGAGGAGAGTGTAAGCGAGCGGGAAACGGCGAGCGAACGTGTACTGTGTGTGCTAGGAATAAAGCTTATGTTTCAGCCTTTGTGGCTTGCCTTGGTGGCTATTCAATACTACATAAGGTGCTTTGTAAATTGAAATTACTACAGGTTCATATGATTCAGAGTACAGACCCCCTGTGGTCTGATAGGTGCTTTGTACATTGAAATAACTACAGGTTCATATGATTCAAAGTTAAGATCCCGGTGGTCTGATAGGTGCTTTGTACATTGAAATTACTACAGGTTCATGTGATTCAAAGTTAAGATCCCTGTGGTCTGATTGGTGCTTTGTACATTGAAATAACTACAGGTTCATATGATTCAAAGTTAAGATCCCTGTGGTCTGATAGGTGCTTTGTACATTGAAATAACTACAAGTTCATATGATTCAAAGTTAAGATCCCTGTGGTCTGATAGGTGCTTTGTACATTGAAATTACTACAGGTTCATATGATTCAAAGTTAAGATCCCTGTGGTCTGATAGGTGCTTTGTACATTGAAATAACTACAGGTTCATGTGATTCAAAGTTAAGATCCCTGTGGTCTGATAGGTGCTTTGTACATTGAAATTACTGCAGTTTCATATGATTCAAAGTTAACATCCCTGTGGTCTCCTGTAAGCGACCACTTTGGCTTTGCATTATGGGTGTTCGCTTACGGGAGGCTCATTATTAGTCTGGAAGTAGGTGTGATATCTCTTTATTTGAACTACAAACTCCATACGTTTTTTTGCAATCCAACATGGGGACTAAACGTACCAACCAGCATTTTGTTAACGTAAGCGGTGGTGTAGTTGTTAGCTCGTTGCCCTTCGCATCTGAAGGTCGGTGGTTCAAGGCCTGCAGGTCTCTGCCGTCGTGTTGTTTCCTTAGACAATAAACCTTTGCTCCACATTGTCTCTCTCCACCCAGGTGTATAAATGGGTACATTGCCAGTGTGTTGTTTCCTTAGACAAGAAACTTTGCTCCACATTGTCTCTCTCTACCCAGGTGTATAAATGGGTACATTGCCAGTGTGTTGTTTCCTTAGACAAGAAACTTTACTCCACATTGTCTGTCTCTACCCAGGTGTTTAAATGGGTACATTGCCAGTGTGTTGTTTCCTTAGACAAGAAACTTTACTCCACATTATCTCTCTCTACCCAGGTGTATAAATGGATACATTGCCAGTGTGTTGTTTCCTTAGACAAGAAAGTTTACTCCACATTGTCTCTCTCCACGCAGGTGTATAAATGGGTATTGGCAACATAATGCTGGGGTAACACTGCGATCGACTAGCATCCCATCTAGTGGGGAGTAACAATATTCCTAGTTACTTCACGCTACAGAAACCAGGTTAAGCTCTGGGCAAGTGGGCCACCTGTGGCTCTTGTGCAACTTCACCTTTTTTATTTTATACTCTTTGTAGTACATTTGGAGAAATCAAAACACTGAGGCTTCCTCAGAAGCTATCAGGATCTGGGACCCACAGAGGTTTTGCGTTTGTTGACTTCCTAACCAAACAAGACGCAAAGGTAAGTAGCTTGTATTGTGGCAGTACCAAATAACGAGAATATTTCCCTTCCAGACCCTCAAATATCTCAGTTTCCTAAGGGTTGATAACGGTGATGAATGAAGTCATAAAGTTTTAGTTTTTAAGACAGTAGAGCATCGATAAGCCCGGGCTTAACGTTCCAATTTTTGTCGAACATATTAATCGCGCGGCCCATGTTGGTCCAACATCTCCCAGCATGTGTTGCTAGACAGTCCAACATTCTTGAACCAACCAGTGTTGGCCAACATTTTGGACGCGCGGCTCATATTAGTCGAACATCTCCCAACATGGGCATAAATTATGTTGGTCCAACATTCTTGTACGAACCAGTGGTGTTGATTTCTTTGGTAGACAACTTTGTACCGCACTCTCTCTTTACCCAGCTGTATAACTGAGGAAACTTGCGACTGAGAATTTAATTAGAGGAGATGACGGGAGCAGACATTCAGTTAATGATCTGTAAATGTTTTGTAGCGCGCATTCGAGTCCCTGTGCAGCAGCACTCATTTGTACGGGAGGAGACTGGTTCTAGAGTGGGCTGAGGACGAGGACAGTGTAGATGCTCTGAGAAAGAGAACCGCTGAACACTTTCATGGCAGTATCCTTTGTGAATGAAAGTTAATTACTACAGGCGTTGGTGTTGATTTTTTTAAACTACTCATAAAGTAAAATACCAGTCAACCCCTCCCCCCCAATACCTTATTTCGTTTTGTGAATCAAACGACTTCATTTTATTTGGGCCTTCCTTTCATAAGCTCAGCCTCTCCAAGCCGACCAACCTTTTTCTAATATTATGGATAGTAATATATTCACATTCATATATGACTTATGCTATAATTAAGAATAATTAAGACATGGGAGGAGAAATTTTGTCGAAGTGAAATTGTGGAGATAGCCGACGTCGCCGAAGAGGGGGATGATGGGGAAAAGCAACAACGATGCTCAAAGGAGCTCACGTCCAAATTAATGAGGGCGAAATCAACTGGGACAACCTCTTAGAAAAGATGGGAAAACATCCCAGGGAATCAGTGATAGGCGACGAGAGGTTCATCTAAGCAAGCTTGGCATCCAAATGTTAACATTCGGTTCGGTTACTATATTATCATATGACCCGTACGGCCCTGCGAACCTTTTCTTTGCAAAACCATTGATGAAAGTCCCGTATGAGGGCCGTACGCATTTCCGCGAGCCGGGCCGGAAAAGGGCGTACGGCCCTACTACAAAAGCGGACGGCCTCGCGCGTTAAAATTTCAAGTAATTTTGTCTCCAAATTGGTCATATGATAAATACTTATTGACTAAGTTTAGCCTGCGTAGCTGGCGGTTTTTTTGTTGGCGCGCGCGATAATTCGCGAGCGGCGACTCGAAACTCGCGGCTTCGCCGCTCACGAATTATCGCGCGCCAACAAAAAAACTGCCAGCTACGCAGGCTAGACTAAGTTAGGTCGGTCGGATCTGGGAAATTATTTGGCTCTCGGTCATGGCGCACGGACCTCGCTGCGCTCGGTCCGCACGCCATGATCTCGAGCCAAATATTTTCCCATCCGGCCCGACCTAACTTAGTCAATAAGTACATAGTATTTACGCTGCGTAAATAGTTAATATAAGTTTACAGCCGATGACCGATGGATGGAAGTAGTGAAAATTTGCGTATTGCATGTGAAGAACGGTAAACAGTTCATTTCGTTGCAAGCCATCCATGTTGTGAAACAATCGACATTCCCTTAACTGTATTCAGCTCCCAAGTCTTCAAAGAAGAAGAAAGATTTGCTGGATGACTTACTGGACACTGAAATGCAGGAATGAGGATCACATTTACAAACTCAGGGAAGGCAAGTTTTACTTCGCCAAATTCGGAAATTAAAGACATGTGATCTAACGAATTTGGACTGGACTTCCAACTCCAGGACGGTGGACTGTTAACGATTCAATTAGTCAACTTTCTCTTGTAATACAAGGCCTTGTAAACAAAAAGGAGACAAGAAGAAAACATGATCATCTTTTAGAACTATATCGCTATCAAAACAAACGTTCTTGGTTTTCTTGTAGAGGTTCACAGATTTCATTCGACTAATGAATGCTGTCGTAAGTGTGGATAACTTCTGTGACAAGTTGATAATAAATAGTTGTGGCGTCATCACTTTTATTGTTTTCAAGATAACTTCTACATGCGATTCAGTGTAAAAATATAAACCCCTTGGAGAAAATAACAAAAGTATCAAGTATCAGACACACTATTAAAAAAAGAATTCGTTTCCCATACCGGGAGTCGAACCCGGGCCGCCTGGGTGAAAACCAGGAATCCTAACCGCTAGACCATATGGGAATTCGATGTACAATGATGTGATTTTAAACAGTCCTTTTTAACGAAGTTTATTTCCATCAACTGAGTTGATCAAGTAAATTGGTCACCTAAGAGAGATTCAAAAGCTGACGGTGAGTGAACCAAGGAATTATGGGCCGTGTGTGGTTTGTATATCGCACGGTGGTGCTACGCCATTGGTGGAAATATGGTCACGTGAAAATTCCGTGGGGATTAAGAGTGCCGATTTTAAAGACGAATTTTTTTCTCTAAATTTTACGTTACGTGTTACCCCTGGTATAGGACTAGCACTCAAATATTTTTTCGATCTGCGAACTGTTCAAAAACCTCGGAAACACTACTACGTTTAGCCGCGGAAGTAGTTTTGACAATTAACTGTTTTTCATTTTCCGAGAACTAGTACAAACAAGTGATTGGCGTAACCATGAGAACTAAGGTGAGACCCAGTTATGCTATTCTTTTCGTGGAATTGATCGCAAATCAATTTTTCAGCCAGTTTGACGGGACAAACTTGACCTTTACGGTCGCTACATCGACGACTGTATAGGTGCATCATCCAGTCAGTTAAAGAGGAACTTAATCAATTTATAACTTCTGTCAATTCCTTGTCAATGGCGTAACCATAAGTACTAAAGTGAGACCAAGCTATGCTAATCTTTTCGTGGGCTACATATCGCAAATCAATTTTCAGCCAGTATGATGGGACAAACTTGACCTTTACGGTCGCTACATCGACGACTGTATTGGTACATCATCCTATAACTTCTGTCAATTCCTTTCACCCGGTTTATAATATAGATGGTTTTCACGGCGACCATGTTGGTGGTCAGAAACAATAGAAATCGTTTGCATAAAAATAGAGTTTTATTCCCAAAGGATGAAAATTTCATTGTTGTGACACCAACATGGCCATCGTGAAAACAATCTATTCCTGGGGAATTTCTAAAACTTCAGTCGCTTTTCTTGATATCAAAGTTTCAATCAATGGCAATGGCCTATCTACCGTAAGCGTGCATTGCAAACCTACAAATCCGCATTTCACAGTTATTTGCTACATTCATCCTATCATCCATCGCACGTCAAAAACTCCATCACAACGTATTCTTAATTTCTTAGGCTAACGCTCTTATGTATGACTCCCATTTTCCCAACAAATCAATCATAGGAAATGTGCCAGTTCTTCAAGAATCGTGGCCATCTCGACTCTGTTGTCAAAACAGGTCAATAACTTGCACAACATGAATCGACAGTCAGCACTACAAACATTCCATTCACCCTCGCTTTTCACCCCACACAACCACGTAGTTATAAGCATCATTTTAAAGAACTTCAAACTACTTCAAAATGACCCCAAAACAGGTAGAATGTTTTACAACCGGCAACTATTTCATTCAATCGTGACAAAAACATAGGCAACTTTCCAGTAAATAGCACACTGATATCGGACGATCGACCTGGCGCTTTTTAAGGTGCACGTACACCGCCAACACTTGTCCTTTCATTTTTACAGCGCACACAGAAATCACTGATCATTTCACATGCGTCTCAGCGAATGTAATGTACTGCATAGCACATACTTCGTGCAAAAAGATATACTTTGGCGAAACAGGGAGAAGACTAGGCGACAGCTTTCTTGAACATCTGAGACTGAAGACGTTGAAAGAATTAACAAAGACGCATCTAAACCCGTCGCTCTACACTTTAATATTCCTAGTTGTGGTGTGCGGCTTTCCCTTCAACAGGGTAACGCGGTGAAATTTAGAGCAAAAATTCATCTTTCAAATCGGAACTCGTGTAATCAACAAACGTTTTTCATTCAACTAATTTATTCTTGCTTTTCATTTTACCATGTTTCCACCAATAGCGTAGTTCCACCGTTTGATATATATATATATAAACCGCACACAACCCACAATTCCTTGGTTCGTTCTGACGAATCTCTTTTTGGTGGCAAATTTACCTCAGTGCTATCAACTCAGGTGATAAAACCAAATTTTCATGTTTCATTCCCCTTTATACGCTTCCCAAGTATACTGCGCACAGTAGTAGTTTCAAAGTTAAGTTCTGCAGATTGATAAACTAATCCTGTGCGCACTTTCAGCACCCTGGATCCAGAGGTCCGTTTCTTCACTAAAACAAAAAAACCCTCTGGCACCCAGGGTACACTTTCAGTTACTCGAAGCAAAATTACTCTTCAAAATTACAAAAAAAAAAACTTTTCAAGTAAAATGTGTAAAATAAAATTCTCTTTCCCATACCGGGAGTCGAACCCGGGCCGCCTGGGTGAAAACCAGGAATCCTAACCGCTAGACCATATGGGAATTACATGTAAAATGATATGATTTTGAACAGCACATTTTTTCATAGAATCACTGGCGAGAGTCTTTAAAGAATTGCCACATATTGCTTCGGTTTACCATCTTATTTTTAGCTAAACGCATTAAATAAATTTGTGGCAGTCGAAACGAATTCTTCTTTCACTCTTCACAGCCGGAGACTTCAATATTAAAATGCAAAATGCACATTTCGCTAGTTTAATCAGTGAAACATCATTTTCCAAGACACATTTCATTTCCGTCATGGCCATAGCTAACCAATCGTACCCGCCTTTCAGTTATTTGAATAAAAAGTTTTTTTGTTTTAAAAAATTTCAGCCTCTTCAAAGATTATAAAAATGTGTAAAAAAAAGTTCTCTTTCCCATACCGGGAGTTGAACCCGGGCCGCCTGGGTGAAAACCAAGAATCCTAACCGCTAGACCATATGGGAATTACATGTGCAATCAGGTGATTTGAACACCACATTGCTTCATAGAATCACCGGCGAGAGTCTATCATAGACTAGCCACATGTTGCTTCGGTGTACCATCTTATTTTATTTGTTAAACATATTAAATAAATTCGTGGCAATGAAAACGAATTCTCCTTTAACTCGTCACAGCTGGGTAATTCAACATTAAAAATACAAAATGCATCAGTTTCGCGAGTTTAATCAGTGAAACATCTTTTACCAAGACACAATTCATTTCCATTATCGCCATACCTCACCAATCCTACCCGCACTTTCAGTTATTTGAAGAAAAGTTGTTTTGTTTTAAAAATTTTCAGCCTCTTCAAAGATTAAAAGAATGTTTAAAAACTGTTCTGTTTTCTACACCGGGAGTCGAACCCGGGCCACCTGGGTGAAAACCAGGAATCCTAACCGCCAAACCATATGAGAATTCGACGTACAATGATGTACTTTTGAACAGCACTTTCCTCGTATAAGAATAGAAGAATCTTTAAAGAATCCGGCGCCACATATTGCGTCGATGTGCCTTCTTTTTATAGTTTCAAACATTACATCAATCTGGCAGTCAAAACGAATTCCCCTTCTCTCTTCACAAGCGAGACTGCAATATTAAAATACAAAATGTTTCGCGATTTCAATCAGTGAAGGAGACATCCTTTTCCAAGACTGTTTCATTTCTATCCTGGCCGTACTTAGTGCAAAAACATCTAGTAGTGACTGTTGACCGTTATGTCGCTTTAAAGAGATTCGACTATTAAAAAAGAAAAGGTTTGGATAAAAAGGAGCTCGACATTGATTTCTAGTGCATTTGAGGGCCGCCACCTGCGAGTGACTGTTACGGAACATGGCTGACATTTTGCTTTTAAAAAGTTAGTAAGTTATAGCGATTTTTTCAAGTGGTTACCTTCTATTTAGTTAAAATTAAATTTAAAAACTCTACATACAAATTGAATGTAAAGCGTATTGAGTTTCAGAAACTGAAATATCCTTATAGAACTAAATTTAATATTAAAAACTCTTATAAACTAAGGTTTTAAAAGCGTTTTAAAATTATTAAAATTTATAGTTCTTGTAAAAGATGATATATCTTTCCAGGCCTTGACACCTCTGCAATAAAACGATTTCTCTGCGTTTTTTGTGGTCAAAAACGAGTTAAATACTAAAAGATATTTATAAAAAAAATTTAACAGTAATGATTTTTATAAAAGCGCTTTATTAAAAACCTTTTTTAAATTATTAAAATTTGAAGTTGTGGCAAAAGATGATCAGTCGTTCCAACCCTTGACACTTTTAATAAAAGGATTTCTCTCCGTTCTTTGTTGTCATTCTCGGGATTTTGATATTATTTTTCCGCATCCCTATTGTTAGCATTATGGCTGTCCCGAACGTATTAAAATTTGCAGTCAAGTTTAATGGGACTGTACTTGCAAAAATCTTTCCATTGCTTGGCTAAAGTCGTTCAGAATTGTAAAATAACAATTTGTGCAGTAAACGCTACAAATAGGTACAGATGGCTTTATTCCGTGGATGATTGAAATAGATAGCAGTAACGAGTGCTAAAGCGAATTTATCGTTAAACTGTATAGGACATATTGTTACCTCTGGTAACATTTGTCATTAACCCTTCCCAATTTTGCTATTTGAAAGTATTTCTTTGTCTGGCTAAATTGTTTCCATAAACATTTGTTGGCTCAAAACGTAAGAAATCAGGTTTTGGAAGCCGCAGTTCTGTATGAAACAAACGAGATAGTGTCTCTAAATCAGGGCTTGGGTTGTTTGTGTTACTCAGGTAATGAGGCTAAGGTTCAACTAAAGAAAAAACAAAGAAACTTAAAATAATGGGTTGGTTGGAGAGTAGTCTGAATTGAGTTATAGCGCCTGTGTGGGGCGCTACCTCGCTAATTGAACTAACCATGCCGGCCGTGGAACCTTTCCAACTATGACGCAGCTACAGGCATCCTTCGCCCTGAGAACAGAACACAGTCATCTGCCCAGTGTAACTCGTCAAGCCTGTTTCTAGTGATCCACCCCTCTGATTCGGAGGTTATCCGTCTAGGATCGGCAAGGGCCTTTGTCTCAGACCTTCCCAGGGGCATCGGCAGGAACGTACGTTCCTCGGAAGTGGCCCCTTAAGCGAGCATTCCACCCAACCCGATATACCCTATGTTTCACTCTCCTATTTATAAGTAAAAATTTTGACCGCGGCTCAATTGTGGGACGTCTTTTGTCTTTCACGGTTTGTTTTTTAAATTATGACAGAAGCTAATTCACTTAAATTTTAAATTCCTCATCATATTTCTTCGGATAATCACGGTACTTTCAAAAGCGTGGCCTCGCTTTCAATTTTTTTTCATATTTTCGTTGTGCGCATGCGCAATAGCTGTTGGTTAGAATTTGAAAGAGGGATAGCGTAGCTGAGAACTTTTTAAAGTTCTTCGGTGAAAATTTCGGGATTTAGTTCCTTTTCTTGTAATAGAAATAAGCATTTGTGCTTCAGGGAAATGCGAATGTAAATAGCTAAAATCTACTACACTCTTTTCAGTTTTGTCTCGTGTTCAACACTTGCACACTCCCAGAGTCAATTGGAAACATGTGATGTAGTTCTAAATTTTGAGTCTGTCGACAAAATCCTATGGTGTGACCATTCAAATGAAACATCTTCAGCAGTACTTTTGCATGGTACCATTTGTTCTAACTTTTGAGTCTGTGGATGAAATCTTATGGTGTGACCATTCTAATGAAACCTCTTTGGCAGTACTTTTGCATGGTACCATTTGTTCTAACTTTTGAGTCTGTTGATGAAATCTTATGGTGTGACCATTCAAATGAAACCTCTTCAGCAGTACTTTTGCATGGTACCATTTGTTCTAACTTTTGAGTCTGTCGACGAAATCCTATGGTGTGACCATCCAAATGAAACCTCTTTGGCAGTACTTTTGCATGGTACCATTTGTTCTAACTTTTGAGTCTGTCGACGAAATCCTATGGTGTGACCATCCAAATGAAACCTCTTTGGCAGTACTTTTGCATGGTACCGTTTGTTTTGTTAATATTCTACAAAATAAAATTTGGATTTTTTTTTAAAAATTTTGATATTTGACACTCTTGGGAGTTGAGGGTTGAAGAGGCTAATTCACGAGGATTCCACTAATTTTTGGTCTAAACGGTGCTAAAATTATTGATAAGTACCTTTAATCATGTACAAAATTTTCTTGGAACCTAAAAACGAAGATATAAATTAAATTTTAAAGGGAAAACGAACCACAGCCATTTTTTATCGATTTTTCAAAAACCCGGGCAAAGAGCTAAAAACACACTTTTAAAAAGGAACAGTGCCCCGGCTGATAAATTGCGTTTTCATGAGTTTGTGGCCGGGAGCTTGCTTTATCTTGAAATAGGAAGGAAAAAATGCCAAACGTGATTGGAGCAAAGATAAATCACGTATTAACCGTAAGAGACAAAACAACTCAAAGTTCTCAGCTAATGGGCCGCCGGTTATTTCACCCAAAAAGTGAAGGGGTGGTCTATCTTCTGAGGCTTCATTTGTAACAGCGTAAAGCTTTGTAAGGCTAATAAGTTTGCAGTTATTGTAATTTTGATGTGCACGTGATATGCAAATTAGGTCACGTGACTTATCACGGCCACAAAGTCTTAAAAAATCTTTAAGCAAAAATGTCACCAGTTTATACCAACAGTCATCCTTTTTTACTGCTCCCAAATGGTTCACAAAGTCAGCAACAAAGGATCAGTGCCCGGGCCTTTTGAAATATTTTATTAATTTTGAAAATAAACGACATTTTGTACTACTGCCCAGTCCCCGCATACAAGTAATTTAAGTTTTTCACACTTTTAGTTTTATTATCTCAAAAAGCCCGGGCACAGAAATGATGTACCTAATAGGCAAAACATTATAATCCTAAAGGCAGCTTCCAGAGAATAAGAAAAACTGGTGCCATTTTGCTTAATAGAATTTTGAGCTAAAAATAACTCTGACAGGTCACTGATATAATTTGCATACGTTATGGGTGATGACACAATTGTCAAACATATTAATCTGTCAAAGTTTTATGTTTACCGCCGAAGATAGACCACCCTCTCACTTTTTGGGCGAAATAACTGGCGGCCCATGCCTTAATTTTCTTGAGTTTCACAAGAATGGCAATTTTGGTTCCTTGATCGCCTGTCACGAAATCAAATTTGATGAACTGTAATCCACTTCCATCCTTCTAATCCTGCACTTTAACCCCAAATTTGCTCTGTAGAATCTTTTCACCTAATTTAGTTGTATATTTGGTGGCATTTGACGACACAACATGGGAAACTAGGCAAGCAGAATGTAGGTCGATATTTCAACAGGGACAATGCATGTCCCTTTAATAGATTCACTGCACTTTATAATATAGTAGTTAACCGTATTTTCTTTGATACCAATATGTTTTTAGTCGAGTTTCCAAAGTGATACTAAAAGTGTGGTGAAATATCCCTTTGACTCTTTCACCCTCAAGAGTGCCAAAAATTAAAATTCAAGAAAAATTCCAAATTTCATTTTTGAGAAACAAATGGTACCATGCAAAAGTACTGCTAAAGAGCTTTCATTTGAATGGTCACACCATAGGATTTCGTCCACAGACTCAAAAGTTAGAACTGCACAATATGTCTCCATAATTGACTCTGGTTGTGAAAGGCCGGTTAACGCTTGTGTGTATGGCATGAGTCACGAACTAACAATTATTTCAAAGTTTTTCCAAAATAGTAACTTGTCTTTGTTGGATGAATAATTCATATTGATTAAAAAATATATATAACTTCAAGAGAAAATGATATGTAACCTTCTCAATTCGTTTTAACTTTCTCTCGTTCATTACAAAATAAGCTTGGGGAACATTATTTCCAATTCAAAAAGACTGATAAACCTTTCACTGACAGAGTCAATAATGGAGACATGTAGTGTAGTTCTAACGTTTGAGCCTGTTGACGAAATCCTATGGTGTGACCATTCAAATGAAACCTCTTCGACAGTACTTTTGCATGATACCATTTGTTTTTCAATATTTTACAAAATGAAATTTGGGATTTTTTAAGGAATTTTTATCTTTGGCACTTTTGGGAGGATTAATCAAGCAAATGAA
>JAJGOT010001371.1:0-22203 GCA_022457155.1 Cladopsammia gracilis
GTAAGGCGATGAATTAGTAATAATATATTAATAAGGATCTAGAATACGCGTTTTCTTTGATCAGGGTTTTGTAAGGCGATGAATTAGTAATAATATATTAATAAGGATCTAGAATACGTGTTTTCTTTGATCAGGGCTTTGTAAGGCGATGAGTTAGTAATAAGGACAAGCAAGCACTTGTCAGATTTCCTTTGAAGTAATCCTACAGAGTTTACTTAGTTGTTTATGTTTCAAATACAATATTTAGTCTATCACCTTTAGATCCGTCAATAGAAAAAAAAAATCTCGTTTATTTTTTTGTCTTGTTTTTTGTACGCGATTAGGAAAGAAAATCCATTTAATAGAGTATAAAATGTGATTACCGTGTGGCACTCAAATTTTGCGTGTTTTAATTTTTTTTTGGCGATTTTTGCGGGCTTCTTAACGATTCGCAAAAAGGCGTTCACGCAAAAAATTATTCCACTGTTAAAATTATACAGACATCACTTTTTGGACCTTTTTACACGTAATGATAAATCGTATTGCCGCCCATTTACTTAATCTCTTTCGTTCAGATATAGAGCGTATGCACATGACGTCACGGCGGCCATATTGGTGTACCAAAACAATAGAACGGCGGCCATGTTGGTGTACCAAAACAATCCTGTGGGATTTGAACGCTTTTCTTATGTTAACACTTTCTTTTGTTCCAATAAATTTGCATAGCTGCTTGCCACGTGAGTGCATACGCTCTATAATTGTAACAGTGTTATTGTGTTGCTGCCCATTTACTTAATCTCTTTCGTTCAGATATAATTGTAACAGTGTTATTGTATTGCCGCCCATTTACTTAATCTCTCTCGTTCAGATATAATTGTAACAGTGTTATTATTTTTTATTGTTCAACGTGTTTTTCATCTGCATGTTGTTTCACCTGTATTTCGATTTCATGTACTCAGACAAACAAAAAACGGAAATGTTGTAATTTCAATTGAAACGACTTCCTGCAAATCGCAAAAATTAATTCCCGGCAAGAAAAAACAGGCTTTCCCGATCGCAAAAATTAGTTCCCGCAATACACAAACAATTGCCCATTCGCAAAAATTAAGTGCCACACGGTATCCATCATAAGCAAGGAAAATCTGGCACAAGCTTCTTTTACACGTGCTAAGAAATTTCTCAAGCGTAACAGGATTACTCGTGTATCTCGAAACAAAAACATTCAGCCACACAACAGACCTGATATTGTTGAATTTGTTTAGTCATAAAATACAAAATACATGAGCCGGTCAGGTGGATGGATGGTTGGCCTGTGTACTAATCACAGGCATCCCATCTTCCATGTTCGACTTGGAGATTTTCGGATGTAGAACACATGATTGGTTATATGCAAGTCCAAACTGAGAGTATAAACTTTCTGTGAAGTGAAAGGAACCTTCCGGTTTCTTAATAAGACCTTGAGTAGATTCCCTTCCTTTCCAACATATATAATCCTTAAAGACTAACTTTAATCAAGACTATATAATTAACTCTAACTTGTTTAACAATAAGCAAAAGCAAGCGGTAATTTTAAGCGATTTTATGGCTTTCGTAAAACCAAAACAAAATCTTGGGAATAAAAAGTAAAATTCATTCACTGAATGAAAGAAAACACTTCGCTCCTAGCAAATCATTTACAGAAAAAAATTGAGTGATTCGTCAGTTATCCAAACGCAGCAATTAACAGGTAATCAACAAGAGAAACAAAGGGAGGTCACGTGACACGTATAACGGGTTACTTCTGAATGTGATCAGCTGAGCGATTTACACAAGTGAATATTAATCAATTTATTTGCCCCCCAAAAGTATAAAATTTTGAAATGGAGTTTATCGAAAGTCATCTAAAATCGCTTTCAAGGCTTCAGGTTCAAGTCCAGTTAAACCTCTCTTATACTATACACCCAGTAAAGGGGACAGTTCACAAGCAAACGGTGCATAACGTTTTATAGAGCGAGAGTTTGTATTCTGACCTCTCTGGAGGTGTCCGTAAAACGGAGGTTTAACATTACTTGAAATCAATATAAATGTATATTTTAGATAATAATTATTACCCATTTATAGCATGCGTATAACTATAACTGTTAGGAATATCTAATTCTTTTCACAACGTGTTGCTATACTACAAATACCTAACTATTATATAAATTAAAATTTTGCATATTTGAACGTCTTATAAGACCTTCATAAGCGACATATCTACTCGTGTCTTGAATGAAATGTAATAAAAATCTAATTTATTTTGCGGGCCTACTTTCATAAAACGGCCTTTTTGTCAATTTTCGTAAAAAAATTCAATCGACGCCGGCTTGCGTTTTTACCGGTCATCAAATAAATTTAAGACGGCTTTCGATCGTGTCATGTTACGAACCGATAAATCGTCAAAATGCTTGGCAATACGGAACATCTTTGAGATGAGGGACGGTAGGTTTTAGAATTGGCCGCATGAAAGGTCCCCTCTGTTCTCCCCTCCCACCCCTCCCCCCTTACCTCGCCCTCTCCTCCTCTCCCCTCCCACCCCTCCCCCTCCCCTCGCCTTCCCCTCCTCGCTGTCCTCGCCCTCCCCTCCCTTCCCACTCCTCCGCCCTCCCCTTCCATCTCCTCCCCCCTCCTCCTCCCCCTCCCCTCCCACCCCCACTGGGTTCATAATTTCTGAATAATTGTCAATGGGATTGCGACATCAGAATCTATTTCTTTCTCTTCAAATAAAATATTTTAAGTTTCTCTACCCCCTAAATAGTTCCTACCCAAAATCATTAGACAAAATAGTAATTCAACTTACTCAAGTGGAGAATCCGTTGCCCAAAACATAATTGCAGTAACATTAAAAACATCATGTAATGGAAGGGATAATCAAAGTATGTTGTTCAAAAACTATTGTCACCATTATGACATGCCATAAAACTTCTCAATGACCTCTTCCATACTGGGTCTCATCATAACAATATTATTATGACGTGACATTAAACTGCCGGCTCCAGTTTCTCAATAACCTTTTTCATGCTGGGTCTCATCATTGGATCTTCTTCAGTACACCACATTATCAGGACTCGAAACTCTTTGTTTGTTACCAGTTTCACTTGTGCCTCACGGTTTTCAATAACTGGAAGTTCTGCTGTGCACATTTCACAGAAGAGGACGCCAAAACTGTAAACATCAATCTGAAACAGCATAAAACATACATTACTGATCAGCACATTGGAGTTGCAATTGCATTGGAGTTGCAATTTCTGCGTAATATTAACTTTTTTTGTTTATAATTCTATAATGTAAAAATGTTCTTTGTAAAGTATGGTAATAAAGTGTGTGTTTTTTTGTTGTTGTTATATACATCCACCTGAATAATATTATATTTCTTGTTTGATATTTAGACAGATTTAACGGACAAACCAGTCGCACGAGGCACAAAAAGGAATACCGCGAAATTCTGATTAAGCTCCCCACCCCATCCCCTTTCGATGTCATACTTTGTATGAAACTGCCCGTGCCCTCCCCCCTCCCCTCCCCTCCCTCCTCCCCTCCCCTCCCTCCATAAACTGATGAGAAGTAAAATAAAAAAGAACAAAATGACCCTTGGGGGCAGTACGCAGCTCTTACCAGGTCTTCTCTGATTTTCTGAGAAAACAATAGAACAAACAACACAACAATGGACCCTAGCCCTGAAAACAATAGAGCTGCGTGATACCCAGGTCCAATGAAATTAGAGGTCGTTAAGAGCTGCGTGGTATCTGGACCCTTGCAGTGCTGAATACATTCATGTAATAGCCATTAAAACCTAAAAGGAAACTTTAGAGACTTTTAAATTTGTGATCTTTGCCAGTGAGATGCTCTACCAACTGAGCCTCCAACGACTCATATACTTGGAGCGGTAAATAGTGAGTTCAAAATATTTAATACTTTGTAATAAGAATAAATGAGATGACAATGGGTGTGACACTTAACAGTCATACGACTGACAAAGCTGTGGACCTCGGAAACACCGGAGGACCCCGAAGAAAAACCCCTTCGATCGGGACACACCAGAGGACACAAAGAAACACCCTCGGAGCAAGGATGAACCACTTCTTTATTCCGATTACGTTTTTTTTTTTCATAATTAATATTGATGGAGTAAACATTTATGCTGATTCTCCGACGCTCTTTTCATATCAAAATGTAAAAGTAAAGGAACGGAGGTATGTTGACTGAAACGTGAAAGACATTCCTTGAAAGATTTGCGTAAACTTTCTCATAACTCAAATGAAATTGAAGCTCTCATAAGGGACCACCTTGGAATTTCGAAAAAGGGGTGGAAACTGGAATTGGACGCTCATTAAAATGAAACCTCGTAAGTGACCACCCACTGAAAAGACAGAAGTTGAGTGGTCGCCTATGAGAGCTTGAAACTTGCCAAAGGGATTATGAATAGTGAGTTTCAGATAACAATGCAAGGTAATCACCATGAATCTACATTGCACGCTAGACAAAATTTGTTTTTCTACATCATGAAAACGACTTGCAACGAACTTTTGTTAAAAGGCGAATTAATATTAGCCTCACGGATCAAGTCTCTCAGAAAGAAAAAGCCCACTTCGTTAATCAAATGTGGTCGGGGTTGTAAACTGGAGTGGTCACTTACAAGAGCTCTTAGTTAGAGTTTCACTGAAAATGTATAAACAGGATGTTATCATGGTGGTCACTGAAGAGAGCTGAGCACTTATGAGGGAATTGATGCAATGGTTGCAAGAAGAGCCTTAACTTTAATATTATACATTTGATATTCAAACAGATGATGCAGTTCAATAATTGCATTGTTCAATTTATCTTCTAAAGTTTGAAACATAAATTGAACCCACTGTCAACTGAATGAAGGATATTATTGTTTACTGCGCAGAGTGTATCAGGTATTACATTGACTGTACTAACCTTGACTGTTTGATTATAAGGACTTCCCACTTCAGGAGCACTGTAACTCAAAGTTCCAGGACCTTTCGTCATCATCTCTTGCAGGAATTTAACAGTGCCATAATCGGACACTTTTCCTCTCCATTGGTCATTCTGTTTCCATAGCAACACATTAGCACTACTGACATCACGATGTACAATTGGTTTAGGTTTTCTTTGGTGAAGGTAGTTCAGTGCGCGCGCTACATCCAGAGAAATGACAGACACTTCAGTTTCAGACAGCTGCTGCTTCCCTAACAACGCTCTTAAACTTGTTTCCATGAGCTCTGTAACAAACAAAGGACTTTTTTCGTCTTGGGTTGCTCCGATGAACTGCAACAGGCAAGGATGACGGCACCTTGAAGCAATGTCCATTTCCCGCTCCATCGAACTAAGCTCTTGACGACTGAGACTAGTTCTGTGGAGAATTTTTATGGCTACGGGAGAACCACAATACCTTCCCTCAACAACACGTGCATACGATCCATCCCCCAGGAGTGTTTTTGTTAATTGAATTTCATCCCGAGAAAGTACCCAGTCACGTGTCCTTAACTGGGATTCATATTTAATTACTTTTTCTTTTGCCGCTGAAAGATCTTTTTGTATATCAACAATATCTTGTTCTTTGTCCCTCAGCTCTCTTTGTAAGTCAGAAAGTTCCTTCAGTTTAACACTTAACTTTTGCTGCATATGACCACATTCTTTCTCTTTATCACTTTGTAAAATTATCAATTGTCCTCGTAATTTTGTTTCTTGTTCTTCCTTTTTCTGTAACTGCTTTTTCATCTCTTTCAGCTGTGCTTGTAAATTCTGTTGTTGTTCATCTTTCCTTCTCAGCTGTTGTTTCATCTCTTTCAGCTGTCTTTCTGAATTCTGTTGTTGTTCATCTTTCCTTCTCAGCTGTTGTTTCATCTCTCTCAACTGTCTTTCTGAATTCTGTTGTTGTTCATCTTTCCCTCTCAGCTCTGGTTCCATTTTCCTCCACCATCTTTTTAAGTTCTGTTTTGGAATTTTTTCTTTCTCTCTGAGCTGTTCACGTAGCCCGGCTTCCCCAAGCTCCTTTTGTTGCTGTAACTGTTTTTGGCGACCTGTCAACTGCTGTGCTTCCCTAGCTGGTTTTTCATGAAAGGTCGCCAATTCTTCTTGGTCTTTTTTTGTTCTCGTTTCCTGGATTGCTCTTGTTGGTTCTCGCAAACATCTCTCTGAAAACGAAAGGTTAAGTCCCTAAAATCACTCAGACATTTCATGGCTTTCTGAGAAAATTGAGTATGTTTTAATTACTTTAAGCTCATAAGGGACAAGACATATCACAGATACCTTATGGGAATTTGCTGGATGATATTTTCAATATTACGCATGCATAAACCTTATGCAATCTTATTTGGCAACGAGAAAGAGCGTACAACTTTAGTCACATAATAAGACATTAAAGTCCGTATGAAAGGGATGTACATGTATGAACTGATCATATACAAGAATATCAACTGCAGATGAATGCGTAAAAGATCGCCGCAGTATAGCCTGAATAAAAATTGTGACTTAAACGGGAATTACAGCCATGACCTTGTGATACCAGTGTAACGGTTTTAGCTAGCTGAGTTAAAGAGCGAGCTGGAGAGCTGGTCAATTTTGAGTTCATAATTAACCAGGTCTACAGTTGGCTTGACAGCTAAACAATGAGGTAAAAGCATCATATGATCGCGCCAGTATCACAAGGACATGGGTCTGAATCAAATTCAATCTTGAGTTTATTCGTAAGGGTACAGTTCTGGGTCTTTCTTACATTGACTAAATTAAGGTGTTTCGATACAGTTTTCTGGAGGCCATACCTAAATTTTTCACTGATCAGCTTTTAAGCGGTCTTCTCCAAGTCAGACCAATGTTAACTTTTCATTATCAGATGAAGTTTGGCAAGATGTATTTTCTGGTAAAATCGATATTACCATGACGACGATAAACAAGAAACATTCCTCCGTTATTGAAACGTTTCAATGAATGCTCGTTGATGCAAATTCCTTTTCACCTGTTTTCTTTTGCGTTCAAAATGCTGCTGTAAAAACGTCTTTAGAAGACAAAAGGGCATAAATTGCTCAAAATAATCCTAAAAGAAACTTAAGAAAATCAGAAAAGTAATAAGGAGAGTAATAAGGCGCCATTTAGAGGTTACAAAAATAGTACAATAATGCTCGAATAAAGCCGATAATAATAGATGCACAGCCGATTACAACTAAATGTACCGGAATTAATCATGGCGGAATATAGTGCGCATTGATTTGAAATACTTCATAATTAAACTACCTAGAAAAATGAATTGGTTACGCAAACTTTTTGACCGGTCTGTACGTCGTCTTCATCTTTAACGGCGTTCCAGTGAATATTGATTCAATGAAACTTTGAGATAATATTGTTTCGCAAATAAGCATGCGTGGTGAACGTTTCAAGACAAATCCATGTAGCCATTTCTCAGATTTTTGTAAACGCGATTGAAATCGAAAATTACCCAAAAATTGCACATGGAGCACTATTAGGCAAAACGGTAATTCTCAAGATCGCAAAAAAAAAAGAAACTGTAAGCAATTTTTTTAGGGCGTGCAAAAACGATGCTACATTTTGACATTACAGTCTTGAAGTAATTTCACAAAACCAATGTAAATCTTTTGGTCCGTTTATGACTACTATACAAAGAGTAAGGTTTGAAATGTTATTGCGATTTGAAATCAAACGTACAGATTTTTTTATTCTTGCAAAATGTATTTGCCATATATCATATTTTAAGATGTCTAAGTGGGATTTTCAATGCGAAATCTTAAACGCGCAAAATTTCACTTTTACTGATTTCGAAGATTATTGTTTATGGTCGTCATGGTACTATTGATTTTACCGAAAATACATCTAACCAAACTTCAATTCAAAACCTGTTAGCAGTGAAAATGTCGCGTTGATCTGATTTGGAGACGATCGCTTAAGAGCTGATTGAAAAATGTAGGTATGGTTTCCAAAAAACTGTATCAAAACACCTTAATAGATAATACGCGCTGACATTTTACGAGTTGCGTAGTACAAGGCACAGGGAGCAGAGGAGTCAAATTTGACCTTTACGCGTTCGATCTTCGATCTGTTGTCTGCGAGTCTGTTTTTCGCCCCAGCGGGACCCCAAGCGTAATCGGAGCTTTCCGTTGGGTAACCGCAAATTGCTGACTGTGGGCGCCACAAAATCGTTACGCAGCAAGAAGAGAGACAAGGGAGGAAACAGATTTGAGCCTAATTTTTGATCCCCGATTACTCGCTTTTGATTCAATAAAAAGTTCTGATTTTTGGCATGTAGCTTTATATGGACAGTCTCTGGACAGCTTTTCAACAATTTCGATGAAGAGATCCATTTAACGCTCTTTTCGGTGATCGCTCTTTATGGCGTTCAAAGTTGACTTTCGTAGGATGTGGACCGCAACATACTGGTGACGGAAATACGTCATACGAGAAGTGTGCTTCACTCCACCGCAGTGGAGCACCGAAATAACGATAACTCGTCGAAATCGCGCTAAATCGCCCCGAGGAGCAAGCAAACAACAAAGAATACAACACAGCAACAGGGTAAGTCAATTTTATTCACATAAGATTCGAATTTTTAAGTTTTGAAGCAAAACCGTTGCGTTCCCATACAAACCTTTATAAATCGAATCTTTGTAACACAATACCGCTCATAAAGCAAGGGTCACGTCCCGGTTATCTAATAGTGAGCTTGGGCCGCCTGTGGCCGACTTTGCGGAGCTATATCTCCACTATTTTAAAAGATATCGCTTTTAAACTCGACCACTTTGCTAATTTTGAGATGATTTTTCCAGTAGTGTCGATGGATTTTTGCTGTCAGCTCAATATAAAAGTTTGGAAAAACCGTGACAAGGTCTATTTTGAACGGTTGGCATAACTTCCGTTTTATTGACGGCATGTCACTTTCGGAGTTCTTACTTCCGTCACCAGTATGTTGCGGTCCACATCCAACGAATCACGTGTTACTATGTTTCTTCCCTTGTCTCTTTTTCTTCTCGGCACTTCGTGCCTCGCTCGGAAAGCTTACGCTTTCCGGAAAGCGCCGATTACGCTTGGGGTCCCGCTGGGGGGAAAAACTCGAAAACAACAGATCGAATTACGCAAGACACGGTGCGCGTTTTAAGCTCAAAGATCGAACGCGTATTAGGTCAAATTTGGCTCCTCTGCTCCCTGTGTACAAGGGCGAGAAAAAAATACCAGCAATGAGTATAGCTGCGGTTACACGTTGCCACATTTGAAAGAACAATAGCTGCGGCACGCTTAAGCGTGCAAGGGCTATTGTTAATTCAAATTAAGCAAGCACTCGCTATTGTTGTTTCGAGTATACCTAGGTAAAAGTTGAAACGTGTAACCGCAGCTTATATCATCTCTTAAATCATCGAATAATGAATTTATCATTCGACGGAAATGCTTTTATTTATAATAGCTTGTGTCTTTAAACCGGGACACTAAGGTGTAATACAGCAATCTACTGTGTTAATACGCTAAGATATTTCCCTTATAAGGTAAAATGACGTCACTCGAATAATATTAAGTCAAATTGCCGTCTCAAAATCCAGCCTGTAATTAATCAAAAATTTTCCGCGACAATTTTTTTGGTTCCTTGTTCAAAACCAAAATTCACAGTTTTCTTCAAAGGAAGGGCTGAAATATTGATTACTTTGTCACTTTTGGAGGATAAAAAACACTTCACGGTATTGGACACAACGACCACGATCCACTTTATCGTTTGTCAACGAAAAGATGAGTAGCTGTTTTCGTTTGTTTGACTGTTTTGTACATAGAGCTTCGCTGTGCGCATGCTAGTCACGCAATCTTAAAGCAGCAGTGTCACGGGGATTTGGTGTCATTACAAAAACCAAAAAATGTTTTTGTATTAACAGAAACCGAAACATAATGGTGCAGTTTTGTTATAAATTACCACACCACGCTACACTAAATACCAGCGAATAAATAATAATAAACACCAGTATTTAACAATAGATACCAGCGAGCAAACGAGCGGGGAATAGTATTAACGGAAACAGAAACGTAAGGGTACAGTTTTGTAATAAATTACCACACCACACCACACTAAATACCAGCGAATAAATAATAATAAACATCAGTATTTAACAATAAATACCAGCGAGCAAACGAGCGGGGAATAGTATTAACGGAAACAGAAACGTAAGGGTACAGTTTTGTAATAAATTACCACACCACACCACACTAAATACCAGCGAATACATAATAATAAACACCAGTATTTAACAATAAATACCAGCGAGCAAACGAGCAGGGAATAGTATTAACGGAAACAGAAACGTAAGGGTACAGTTTTGTAATAAATTACCACACCACACCACACTAAATACCAGCGAATAAATAATAATAAACACCAGGTCCCGGTTCCTGAAAAGCCGATTAGCGCTAACCCAAGATTAAATCAGCCTAATCGAGGGATAAAATGTATCCTTCGACCAAGGAATAAAAAAACGGTTAAATTTAATCCACCTAGCGAGGTCGATTAACTCACTAATCAGCGAATAAATTTTGTCAAAACAAACAAAATGGCGGAGGAAACTGTTCGTTAAGTTGGTCCAGGAAATATAGAAAGCAACTTACACTAGAAATAGTTCCTCTTGGCGACTTTAATGATAGATGAGCTTGCTGTTCTTACAGATTCCGGAGAGAATAAACCGAGTTTTCAGCAGAAAAATGGAATTTGCAGTGAAAGGTGATCGAGTCAAGGCGGACAAACACGCGCAAACACGCAAATCTTGCAGTCTCGACAATTTATACTCAACGTAATAAAGCTCTTGCTAAGCTTACAGCAATCATGCTGACTTTTTTGAACAGTAAGATTTAAGAGATGTAGTTTTTTTATTTACATGTAGCATGGTTTTCACAAAGAAGAATATATATATGAAATTTAGTACTAGCTAGTTATATTATTGAAAAGCAAGATAAAAACAACACACCATGAAATATTCTTTTAGCGCTCGCACATTTTAAAATGTCATATAAACTCTTTACATATCGTTTTACCGGTTTGGGGATTCTATCCAAGAATTCTTGAATTAAATAATTATTTCTGCAGCACTTGCAGTGGGAAAGGGTGGGAAAAGATCACAAAAAATAAGATATAAGCTTAAGCTTAAGCTTGAATTGATGTCAAATAGAAGATGAAAGACAAGTGTCGATTTTGTAGCGTGAACTCTGTACACAATCAAAGCTACAATGTTGGTATAAAACTATGAAAGCTCTTTCTCTGAAATCACCTCTTTATTATTCAGATTTAATCAAAAGGTTACATGGCTGACAATTTTAGCTAATTATCGAATGAACTCACCGATTCGGTTTACAGCTTTATCAGTTTTAGTTTTCCTTCACGGAGTCAACACTTTGAACTGAATCATTGATTTTCATTCCGTTTCCTTTCACCAAATCGCAAGAGATTACGTTTCTTTTTTTCGACTAAAACAACCAATATTAAGGTTTCATTTGTATAATTTGGGACGAGACTATTTGAGTCAGAATGGAAAACAACAGCTTGCAAGCTTCGTGTAACACGCCTTTTTCCCGCGAATTTTCCCGCGAATTGTCATTTTCGCGCGCGCCTGCATGTGAATAACTGGTCAAACCGGTTTATTCTGAGTTTAATCGGGGGATAGTTAATCGAGGGTTAAATCCGTTTTAAATCTCGATTTTGATTGGCTATAAGCACGCAGCTAATTATTGCTTGCTGTTTCTGTTACGTCATACCTACAGACAATGAATTTTATATATGTAGAAGTGACGTCATACCTACAGACAATAGTTTGTCTGCTGTGCATTGATCACTATTCGCACTGCATATATTACGAACAACGCTATAAAATCTACCACCATGAATAAATTACCCCATTGCTGCTCAACTACAGAAGCGGTATACGACGTTGAACAGTACGCGAGATTATAACCACAGTTCTACTTAAGAAGATACGTCGAGTGAAAGGTTCTGAAATGGCCGCAGAGCAACGACCGCGAGATGTGCAATATCCTCAGGCAGTCGAACCTCAAGCCGAACCAGCGCCGCTGGTAGTAGCGCCAAACCAGCCGCCTCCGGCTGAGCGACAGGAGCAACCTCAGCCTGCAGGACGAGTAGAAGGGGAAAGAGAGGGAAACGTCGAACTAGAGGTAATTTAAGACACGTGGAATTTACATTTTCTCATTCTGTTAGTTGTTTACATAGTCGTTAAAATTCGTGTTTCTGACCGAGAAGAACTCGTTTCACTGCGCTTGTTTAGTCCTGGTTTGCTGTGCTGCATTCAGTCATTGTTTGGAGAGTTAAAATGTTGTATTCTTATCCTTCGCGGTTGTTTCGTTAACTTTATCCTCGTATAAGTTTTGTCTCCTCGTTCGTTATCGTCGATACATTATGTTAATACATTTATAATTATGGAATATTCTCCAGGTTGTATTCAGTAGTTTTAAAGGTCGGCGTAGTGGTATTTATTTATATTCCTGTGGTTTCATTTAGATTCGAGTAGGCGTTTAGCCCACTCAGTATTTATTCCGATAAATTAAGTGTGGTCGCGGTCGACCAATAAGTTAAGTGTGGTCGCGGTCGACCAATAAATTAAGTGTGGTCGCGGTCGACCAATGATTAAGCGTGGTCGCGGTCGATCGATAAATTAAGTGTTGTCGCGGTCGACTAATAACTTGAGTGTGGTCGCGCTCGACTAATAAATTAAGTGTGGTCGCGGTCGACTAATATGTTAAGTGTCGTCGCTGTCGACTGAATGTAAGGGTGGTCGCGGTCGACCAATAAATTAAGTGTGGTCGCGGTCGACCAATAAATTGAGTGTGGTCGCGGTCGACCAATAAATTAAGTGTGGTCGCGGTCGACCAGTAGATTAAGTGTGGTCGCGGTCGACCAATGGATTAAGTGTGGTCGCGGTCGACCAATAAAGTCTGGTCGCTGTCGACCGAATGTAATTGGGGTCGCGGTCGACCAATAAATTAAGTATGGTCGCGGTCGACCAATAAATTAAGTGTGGTCGTGGTCGACTACTGACATCAAATGTGGTCGCTGACGATCGAATGTAAGTATGGTCGCGGTCGACCGAATGTAAGTGTGGTCGCGGTCGACTAATACATTAAGTGTGGTCGCGGTCGACCAATAAAAGTGTCGTCGCGGTCGACCAGTAAAAGTGTGGTCGGGGTCGACCACGAACAATTGACAGGGCCCGAGTGGACTGAGAGAACTGTATGGCAAGTGTCTTAGTGCGCATTTTGTGTTTTGTAGAACCTGAAGAGAGAGCTCCAAACTTTGAAAAAGAGTATGGAGGATATGACAAAACCTACGGTGGCGACGCTAAGGAAGAAGGCTATGGATTACACGCACAGGCCGCTGACTGATTTCAATAAATTTGAAGCCCTGGAGATGCTGGAAAATTTGGAACATGGGGCAAGAGACAGCCGGGATGAGAAGGCAGAGTACTACCGTGTCGCTTGCCAGACGGCGAGAATAAAGATTGATTACCCCAAGGAACATTTCAGGTCCCTTTTGTCACGCCTCCTGGGGGACAAGGATCACCAGACGGTATTTGAGGCGGTCGCGAAGGTGGAGAAATCCATGGCCAAATGGCGAGGTTCCGGCGAGCAATGGCGAGGCCCCGGTGGGCAATGGCGAGGCTCCGGCGACCGCATGAGTACATCCTACGGCGGGTGGCCCAGGAGGAATGGACCGGGCCCCAGGTGTTACTACTGTGATAGGGTGGGCCACATCGCGGCTAATTGCTTTAATAAGAGGAGAGATCAGCGCCCGGGCCCTTATCGCCGGTACCAGCCGACGAAAAATGAGGCTCCAAAAGACCAATAGGGAGCGCACAACGATGGGATTGGGACATAGCGTCTATTTCTAAATGATAATAATGTTTAGACGATCATGTAGTGCCGTAACATATTTAAGAGAATTAAATAATCTAGGACCGACTGAATACTCCTGTGTGATAATAGCATGTGTGGATCTAATAAAGGAGGAAGCCCTCAGTGATTGTGCAAACTGATATATGTTGTATTTTGTATGATTTTACCCCCACGCTTTACTTGTCATGGGAATCAGGGGGAAAGAGGCTCGAGGAGCTCTCTAGATTGCCTGGTACGTTGTCATGGCAATAAATAATTTCGGTTTTGTTCATTAATTTATGAGCTTCACATAATAACGCTCTGCGCAGCCACGGGGAGATGGGAGTTTTGAAAACTGGCTTCAAAACAGCCTCCCGGTCATACTGGGTCGGAACTGCCGTCTCTCCGCTGGTTTGCACGGGACTTCTTTGTTTCTCGTTAAATTATTCATCTTCGTTCTATTGCTATCGTTTATTGTAGGCAATATACTGGTGTTGGGAAAAGGATAAGGATTTCGATATGGTTGTCATAAACGAGGGAACCAAGAGAAATGACATACGTTGGGTGAATTTCATGGGAGATCCCGTGCCAACCAGTGGAGAGACGGTGGTAAAAAGGGAGCTGGAGAAAACGGCCCTTTTAGTGGGAAAAGGGGAACTAATAGGAGAAGTGGACCAATTGGTCTTCAGAGACCCCAATAGCTTTGTCGCGGGCGAATTACACGAACATGCGGCACAATGGGCGAATATTGCTGCAACAGCGCCGATCGAAAACCGTGTCGAGGTATTAGAATGGATCGAGAGAAAGGTATCGATTTTCTCCTTTTTTCAACACTTTAAAGGAACTTTCAAAGGAGAGAACTATGATTCGGACTGCCCACCTAGTAGGTCATTTCGCAATAATGTCTCGTGCAAATCGTTTGGTGAGTTTATTCGGAAAACTCTCCTGGCTCGTCTAAAGACTGGGGCCATATCGTTACTGGGGAAAGTTGGGCAAACAGAGGCCCCGCATATCGTGCTACCGCTGACCGTCGAGCCCACAAAGCCTCGACTGTGTCAGGACGCGCGATACTTGAATTTGTGGATGCAAGACAAACCTTTCTCTTTGGATAAAATCACGGATCTGCCCCGGTACGTTCCGAAGGACTCCTTCCAGACTGTGCTGGACGACAAATCCGGCTACGATCATCTCCTCCTAACTGAAGATAGTCGCACTTATTTTGGCATTCAGTGGGGCGGATGGTATTTTGTTTATAACACACTTCCATTTGGGTGGAAAATTTCTCCTTATATTTATCATTCCACGGGCTTAATGGCGTCTAACTACTTTCGGTCCCTCGGAATACCATGTTCCCTTTATATTGACGACCGGCATAATGGTGAGCTCCAAGTACCATAAGACGGTGGCGCGTACGCGGGCCTGGAAAGTTCTGAACAGAGGCATTTCGCCGCGGCCAAGTCAGCAATCTTTCTAGTGGCCTTTTATCTGGTTCGGCTAGGCTATTTTTTTAGGTCTGGCAAAGTCCACGTTGATTCCCCAAAAGATCGTCTCATACCTGGGTTTTCTCGTGGACTCTAGTAGAGAAGTATTCCATTTGAAGGCAGACAAACAGAGGAAGTTTGTTGAATTGATAAAAGCTATTTTGGCAAGTCGCTGGGTCCTGGTTAAGACTCTGCAGCGGATAACGGGAAAATGCGTCTCGTTTTCACTGGTGGTGCCCGGAGCAAGGCTGTTCATAAGGGAAATGAATGCGGCAATTTCGATTGGTCTGCGTAAAATGAAACCAGTGCACGTTCAAGGCGCACTCCGGGAGGAGATTGCGCACTGGTTATTCCTTGAACAGTGGGATCAACCCATAGGGTGGCGAGAGGAGAGGCATTTACAAGTGAAGCTCGCATCAGATGCCTCTCAGTCTGGTTGGGGTGGGGTCATCCTATCACCGTTTACACAAGAAGCGTCTGACTATTGGACAGAAGAGGAGGTGGGTCTGGATACCTCGACTAAGGAGGCCCTAGCAGTTGACCATGTGCTGCGCGCATTTACTAATCATGTAACTAATGCGCGAGTTGACATAATGGTTGACAACCAAGCCGTAGTACATGTTTGGAATCACCAAGGGGGTCGCAGTCTTTCATTAAACAAGGCAATTAAAAAACTGTTCTTTACTACAACAGAACTGAATATATTACTGCGTTTGTCGTATGTTTCCACCCATTTGAATCCAGCTGACTCCCCCTCGCGAAGATTATCGCACCTTGATGTGAAACTAGCTCCACGGGTATGGCGCATGGTACAACAGCAATTTGGAGGTCCCGATGGCCACTCCTGCGATCTCATGGCCCTAGATTCCAATGCCATGACTGACAAGACAGGCACGCCTTTGCCACACTTCACGCCATACCCTTCTCCAGGATCATTGGGTGTTAATGTGTTTGCACAAGATCTTACGCGGTTTCCGTCGGTGATGCAGAACCCGTACGTGTTTCCCCCGAGTGAACTGGTAGGCCCGGTTTGGAGGTATCTCAGGTCCTGTGGGCAGCCCTGCACGATGGTGGTGATTGATAGCTACCCCAGACAATTCTGGTGGCCTTTGTTAGAGGGATCTGCACAGAGGAGAAGCCGGCTTGTGAGGCGTAGCGACGCAGCTACTTTACTCTACCCCTCAAAGGAGGGTTGGCTCCCTGGAACGTCGGCCCGAGGGGACATTTGGGCCTTCCGCGTGGTATTTTAGAGAACTGTGATATAATGATTATGAGACATCGGGCGATACGAGAAACATGATTTTCTATGTCGTATAGAATAGGAGGTGCTCAGAACTGAATTACTTACTAATAAAACCTGATATAATCGTGATAACCGTTTCTTTGTTTGTGTCATAGGATCTACCGATAATAGCCAAGTTGTTTACCCCTTCCGTTAGGTGCCCAGTATGCGCTCATGCCAATGATCAGGATTTTCGTTATTGCCAGCGATGTGGCTACAATAGACGAGTTCGGTTCCCTAGCGCGGCGAAGAAGAAGGATATAAATCTCGAACGAATTGAACAGAGGTTGCAGCAATTATGGAATTTTGACCGTGCGACGAGTTATACTAAGCAAAAGGACTCTTTGAAACAGGAATTAGAGGCTTTTCTGTCGGCGCTCCCAGGCTACGTTACCTTGGAAACCGTAACACCCCGGGATATATGTCGCTTTCTTGTCTACAAAGACAAGGATGGGAAGACCCAGGTGCACCGCAACGCTTGTGAATTTCTGGGGAAAAGAGGGAGGTTTCACTGTGGGTGCCCGACACATCTTTCTTACAAAACGGTGGACTCCTATATAGGAAAACTAAGGGCGATATTCCACGCGATGGGAAGAGATGGGGATTGGGACAAACGTTTATGTTTAGGTAATCCGGCGGCTGACAAATCAGTTAAAGATTACTTGAAATTAGTCTCCGCTGAACAACTGCAGGCACGGATAACCCCCAAGCAGGCGACGCCATTTTTTGTAGATAAACTGGCACAACTGTCTGTGTATTTGGAAACGAAGCTACAAGAGACAGACAGAGCGAGGGTCATTGATCGCTTTGTCCTAGCCCGCGATCAAGCTTACTTCAAGCTGGCATTTTTTTTTAGCGGGGACAGACCGGGAGATCTGGGGCAAGTGAAGGTCCCAGAAATTTTGCGGTTCCCGAATAATGATGGCTTCTTATTCAATCACATTTGGGGCAAGACTCTTCGAGATGGCGATCAAAACGTTTTTGGAGTCAGACGGAACCCACAGAAGGAGATATGTCCGATAAGGGGGATTGAGCGCTATCTGGAGATAGCTAGGGAGATACGCATTGACCTTACGCGGGGCTACCTCTTCCGTCCTATCACGCCTGACCTTGGCGTCCGAGATGGGCCCCTATCCTCGTCCGCAGCTGAGGCGCGCTTAAAAGTCTACCTAACGGACATGAAAGCTGATGACGGGGAAACGTTGCATGGTTTCAGGGCGGGGTGCGCGATCACCCTCGCATTGACTGGATCGGATCTCGCCGAAATCATGGACCATGTAGGCTGGTCAAACAGACACACGGCGCTTTACTATATGCAACTGGCAAAGGTCCTGAATCCCGCCGGAGCGTCGGCGAGGCTCGCTTCAGGGTCTCACGAGGGGCCGGTCAATGCCTGGCAGGATATCAACGAACTCAAACGTTTCGTCTGCGCCTTTCCACCGGTGCAAGCCCAAGGACATAAAAGGGGACGGGAAGATGCGGCTTGTTACAGTAACGGTTAAATTAACGAGTGAGTCACGATTTAGGTTTGGGGGATTTTGTGAGGAGTAAGGGGGAATTGGCGTCTGGGCTTATACCGCGGAATAGCCTGGGAGGACGCTAGGGGATTATATTTGGCCCGAGCTGCAACCGATGGCTCCCTTGGCGGAATATCTTTAGGTATGGGAGAGGAAGCCATCGGTTGGTTGTAGTTTATAATAGTAACAAGACTATATAGGCCAGGAGCCGAATTTATTCCCCAATCTCAATGCGATGTGACAATGGATGCGGTGCAGAATAGGTTACTATTCGCACTGCATATATTACGAACAACGCTATAAAATCTACCACCATGAATAAATTACCCCATTGCTGCTCAACTACAGAAGCGGAGGGAGTGTTGTAATGGAGCGATGTAACAAACATCATCGGACCTAGGACGGCAGTAGGACAGGGACGGGTATGTCAAGCGCCCTCCCACCCTCCCAATCTGAATCGCACTGTGACCATTGTCAGGTCGCCGAATTTATTCCCCAATCTCAATGCGATGTGACAATGGATGCGGTGCAGAATAGGTTACTTTTTTGTGCGCGCTCTTGTCTTTACAAGTGCAGCTCAGGAATATGTGTTATCCGCCTCAGCCTTCGGCTTCGGCAGATAACACAACCTTTGGCCTTGATAATTATCGCTATCATGCTCAACCTCATCCAATAATTGTTAAATAAATACCAGCGAGCGAACGAGCGTGGAATAGTATTAACAGAAACAGAAACATAATGGTGCAGTTTTGTGATAAATTACCACACTGGTGTAACACAACTGTTGCTGAGTATCTCGTCATTGACGGACTGGGTCTGAATGAATTGCAACTTGAAAAAAGTTAATAAAGGAGTTAGTTTCTAAAGGAACTGTGGTTCTGCGTCGGTTGGGGAGTGAAACAAAAAAAAGTTAATAAAGGGGTTAGTTTCTAAAGGAACTGTGGTTCTGCGTCGGTTTGGGAGTGAAACAAAAAAAGTTAATAAAGGGGTTAGTTTCTAAAGGAACTGTGGTGCTGCGTCAGTTGGGGAGTGAAACATAAAAAAGTTAATAAAGGGGTTAGTTTGTAAAGGAACTGTGGTGCTGCGTCAGTTGGGGAGTGAAACATAACAAAAAGTTACCAAAGGGGTTAGTCTGTAAAGGAACCGTGGTGCTGCGTCGGTTGGGGAGTGAAACATAAAAAAAGTTAATAAAGGGGTTAGTTTGTAAAGGAACCGTGGTGCTGCGTCGGTTGGGGAGTGAAACATAAAAAAAAGTTAATAAAGGGGTTAGTCTGTAAAGGAACAGTGGCGCTGCGTCGGTTGGGGAGTGAAACATAAAAAAAGTTAATAAAGGGGTTAGTCTGTAAAGGAACCGTGGTGCTGCGTCGGTTGGGGAGTGAAACATAAAAAAGTTAATAAAGGGGTTAGTTTCTAAAGGAACTGTGGTGCTGTGTTGGTTGGGGAGTGAAACATAAAAAAAGTTAATAAAGGGGTTACTTTCTAAAGGAACTGTGGTGCTGCGTAATTAAGCAGAAAGCCCGTCTCTTCTATGTAACAAGAGGCTGCAAGCGGCCTATACTCATGCGCATGCGTAAGAAAGTTTTATAATACAGTGTATATATATATATATATATATATATATATATATATATATATATATATAAACAAATTCTTGAGTAGAATGGATAACGTAGAGCGCTCAACTATAGAGGAGCATTGACTATAACTTCATGAGAGTTCAGACTTCAGGAGTAATCATCGTTTTATTGCGACAGCTCTGTTTCGTATGGTCCAAAAATTAAAAGGACCACACTCATCAGGCAACTTGAACGAATGACCGGTAAAATGGAATACAAGCAGTAAAATACGAAAATTCAAAAATGGTTGCTAGGTAGCAAATGCGTGCCGTTTGACAAAATAAGATGTAAAAGTGTATCCGGTTTCGCCTTTTACAAACCGTCTTCTGCGTCAATAAAATTGTGGTACATCACTGACTAAAATCCTGTAATTAAGCAATTAAATTGTGATTTTCCAAAAATTAATGTAATAAAGTGGTAATTGAATCGAGCGGAGCGCCATTTCGGTCCGAAATCCGCGATATCACGCTATGCGCTCGTTCCCGAAACCTCGCGTGCAACCCCATACGCACTCGGCTCAATTACCATTAAATTACGTTATTCGGCTAAAGTTCTGAAGTACGTATCGTTTTCTGTGGGGGCATGAACTTGCTAATTCGTTTCGCCTGTTCAGGCTACAAAGCTCCTTTTTACAAATGATAATGAATTTTTCATAAAGACAGAGATTACATTTCTTGGTGATGTTACTATAAGGTTTACATTTTTTGAGTACTTTCCATTTTATTTGATACATTTTATTTTATTTTATATATATATGTTTATGGAGGAAAGAAACAAATAAGCGACGCTTTCATCCCGTCAAGCCTGTTTCGTGGTTGCCCACTCATCAGGGGATTCAATAAGAATATTCTTTACCATCGCTTCTTATATACAAAATAATTTACATAATAACAATAACAAATCTATGCGGCGCGAAGTTTAACAGTTCAGCTGTTGCGTAGAAGGGCTTTGTTTCTATGGCGGCAAGAAGACACGAGTTCATTACGTTTGTTAAGTGTAGAAAGTTTCGGTCGGCAAATGATTAGAAATTTTTCCTTTAGGCAGAGGTTGCATCTTTTGCTTGAGCTGTTGTACGGTGAATGCGAAGACAGGATGCGCCATGAAATATAGTGTTCGATGTTGTTGTCTTTGAGAGTCCAGATGTACTTGCTTAGTTCAGTTGAGTTTCTGTGTTTAGAGTGGCGGAATGATGCGGTGTGGTTTCGGTATCTTGTTTTGAAGTCGTTTTCCGTGAGTCCGATGTATGTTTCTGTTGTGTTGTTGTCGTTGCGCGTGACTGTAGCTTGGTAGATGACTGATGATTGTAGGCAGTTTCCGTCGAGTGGGCATGTGTTCTTTTGTCGGCAGTTGCATGTCTTCTTGTCTTGAGTGGTATTAGAGTTAGCTGTGGCGGCGTCGTTGGCTTGCGTTGATGACTTTAGAATCTGCTTATTATGGTTATCAATTATCTGTTTGGCGTTATTCATGCAGCTATTCAGCTATTCATGCAGTTATTCAAACAGACAAAGCAACAACATCATCTGGTATAACCCTCCATTTAGCAAAAACACCAGCACCAACATCGGATACAAGTTCCTCGCCCTAATAGACAAGCACTTCCCTAAAGATCACAAGCACCGAAAAATCTTCAACCGCAACACCATAAAAATAAGTTACAGCTGCATGAATAACGCCAAACAGATAATTGATAACCATAATAAGCAGAAACTTCGCGCCGCATAGATTTGTTATTGTTATTATGTAAATTATTTTGTATATAAGAAGCGATGGTAGAGAATATTCTTATTGAATCCCCTGATGAGTGGGCAACCACGAAACAGGCTTGTCGGGATGAAAGCGTAGTTTATTTGTTTCTTTCCTCCATAAACATATACTTCGCTCTACATTAATGTATTGAGCACTGTTTTACGAATATCCAGTTCTACACTTTATATATATATATATATATATATATATATATATATATATATATATATATATATATATACACACACTGTATTATAAAACTTTCTTACGCATATATATATATATATATATATATATATATATATATAAGAAGATGTCCGACATGGAGAAGAGTTTATCCTTTCATTCAGTCATCGTTCCTGCAAACCACGTTGTTTACTATTAAATGTTTTGTAAATGAAGGCTGTACCACAATGAAGCCAATGATTCTTCTACGTCTTATATATACCTAACGTGAACATTAGTTGTGTAAGTAGGGTTGTAGGAGACGCTGTCGTGACGCTTCAGTAACGCTGTTGTACCGGAAGTGAAAGTAGCCGGAAGTCACTAAACAGGAAGTGTAAATGGCAAAGCAACGAACCGGAAGAGCACAATTTAAAATATGCGTGCATAAATTTGCATGCAAAATCGTGACACCAAAAAAACAAAAAATAAGAAGAAAAACCGAGGCCATTTTATAACTCATGCCGCTACGCGCATGA
>JAJGOT010001372.1:0-20000 GCA_022457155.1 Cladopsammia gracilis
GCAGAGGCAGTGTATCACCGTTTTTGCAGCGATGAATCGAAACGAATAAAATCGAGATCAATCAAACTCAAAGCAGTAGTGCAGAGTAGTGACACCCAAAACTATGTTAGACCAGTTGAGCTGGGAATCGCTAGAGAGCAGAAGGAGGGCCATGAGGCTATGTATGATGTTCAAAATTCACCACAATCTTGTTGCTCCAGATGGGTTGGATAGAATGGAACCAATGCAAAGGAAGAGCAGGCACTGTAATTCTTTGAGTTACAAAGTCCCAAGATCAAAAACGAACTTCCATCTCTACTCCTATTTCCCAAGAACGATCAGAGATTGGAACAGTCTTCCAGACGATGTAGTGCAAGCATCGACCTTGGCCTCCTTTAAACAGAGGCTTGCCAGTCTTGATTACTAGACATGACCACTCCTTTCTTTATTTATTGATTTGATGTTAATTAAGTTTTACTGCTATTATTGTGAATGTACATTTTTAACGCTTGCGAAAATCTTCAGAAGTGAAGGAGGCAAGTTTAATGGAAGAAGAAGAAGAAGAACTATGCTTTTATTCCTGATCGCATACAAGTATTGCTTCTACAAATGATTCAAAGGTAAAATACAAAGCCTGATAAATGAACAGTACATTAATTGTCAATCAGTTAAACTAGGGCGTTTTTTCTAACAGCAATAACCAACATATCTAGTCATTGCTTTATTTACAGAAACCGTGTGCAAGTAGATCGAGTATAGCTTATTACAGTGCAATTTTGCCCTTTGTGGAAATCTTGTGTTATTTTGCAATTGTGTCATCTGTTGATCATTTATATTACCATAGACTGAAGGGGAAGGGAAAATAGAATATCAACTGACGAATGTCAACTAAACACATCAAAAAATATTTTGATGGTACACCGTTAGTACCATGCAACAAAAACTCGATAAGAACATACAATTCAGGGACATAAGATACTGTATTGTTCATCTCCCCAAATCCCCCTAATTTTTTTGCACATCCAAATGATCTTTACATGAATTCTAACAGTGACAAACCAGATGTTAACCAGTGGACAAGGAAATATACTTATTATTATGGGAATCTGCAGGCGTTTAATTAAGCTACAGAATGCTTGCTATTGTGTCCAAGCCTGTGAATTCTGAGATATGCCATTTAAATGCCTTTTAAATCTCATTATGTTTGAAAGCTTCACATAAAAACTAAACAAAAAGAAAAAGCAATATAAAAGCCTGGCCAAAGTTAAAGTGGCATCTAGTACAGTAATTGGAATAATGTAGATGCATTCACGGGGGTGTGGGAGGTCCTTAGGTATATTAGTGACGGGAAAGTGTGAAGACCTTTTGTGGGTTTGAAATTAGCAATCTGAGGCCTTTTTTGGTTCGAAAAATTTGTGTTGACTTGTTTTGGGTGAAAGGTTGTTGTAAGGACTTTATAATTTGGGAGTTGACCAAAAGCAAAACCCAGGGTTCTAAAACAAGCAAAACATTGTATCAAACAATAAATTTTATCAGTTTCAAGAATGACTGCAGTCTGCCTAAAGTTTGTCATAGATCACTGACAGATACAGATTAATTAAGAAAGATGAATGCAAAAACTGTCTGGAACTATCTTGATGTGTTTTTGTGTTTTATCTTTTTTATGGAGTGAAAAAGAAAGGAACTTTTTGGGTTACATTCTGGGCCATCAGACTTTTTTGGGGTCTGGTTTTAGCCCAATAGGACTTTCTTTATAACGTTTGATAATGCACTTTTGAGAATAAAAAAAAGTCTTCTATACTTGTGAATGTAAAGGTATAGCATAATCATAGGGAAAGATTTAGGAACTGACATTTACTTTGTCAGTTGACTGTAAATGCCAAACAAACAACTTTTAGAAGGATAACTAACTTCTACAATAAAGTCTTATGTACTGGACATGTAAGCACCTCTGGATATTTAAGCCTGCCTTGAAAGAGCTGATTGATTTAAACTTTTAAAGCTATGTACTTGTTGAAATGATAAACAAAGTCATTTGCATAAGTAGGGGGCAAAAATGAACCAAAATATGAACATATTTCTGAAACTGAAAGCAGAACACCTGTTGAATTCATTTTTGCTACTTTTATTCAAACATTAAAACACACAAGTGTGTGATGAATATCAACAGTTGAACACACCCAGTTAAGTAAGGTACTTTAATGAGTCTATGTCACCATTTTTAGTGTTACTTTAAAAAGTCAAGACATATTTCTATCAGTGGAAACCCAAAAATAAAGGTTCAGTTATAGTGTCCTGGGCTGCAGATGGCCAGGATGGAAATGGATTACATCTTAAAAAAATGAAGCTAATTTTTTCAAGTTTATCGCTTCTGTCTTGGAGAACTCGCAAAACTCAGATTATGGTTTTGTTTTTTCTCTTCAAAAAGTCACTTGATATCTACCTCTTAGTGTTCTTTAACTTAAGTATTTTGTGTACGACAAAGGTACTTAATTCTAATTTGAGGCAGTTTTGACAAAAAAAAAACTGAAAATCGCCATGATTGAGCTTTTTAACAAGTACCTTCATTTTTGCTACTTTTATTCTATACAGTCCGTGCTGGTTTTTGGACATAAAATTCAAGGAGTATTCAAGTACTAAAAACTGAGTTTTCAAGGAGTATTCAAAGCAAGTTTACTTTGTTTTGCACTGTTTCAAAAAGCTCCCCCAGATATAAAATGCATTTTTAGTATGCAACAGGGCAGGTTTCGCAAAATCTGTCCCCTATTTTGAAATCTGCACTCAATCCCTGAATTACTTCAATACAGTCCTAATTTATTTCCCATCTGAACAAAAATTCAAGGAGTTTTCATTATTTTCAAGCACTTTCAGCAAAAATTCTTCTTTTCAAGGGATTTTCAAGCACCCTTGAAATCTAAAATAAATTCCAGGGCTTTTCAAGGACTTCAAGGAGTAGCACAAGCCCTGATTCTAACATTAAAACACACTAAAGTGTGTGATGAATATCAACAATTGAACACACCAAGTTTGAGATGCTTGTTCAAGTAAGGTAATGGTTGTACGGAATTTTAGCTGAATCACAGCCATGACAGAAATTAGATGAGATGAGTACAATACAAGATAATGCTGTGGTAATGCACTGTACAGATCTTTGCATATAAGGAATGCAAAGCATTGCCATGTTCTGTTATCAAATCCAGAAAATTCAATAGTAAAAAAGCACATATTATTTGAGATCAAGGGACTCTTGAAAGTAAATAAGGTAAACATACGCTGTTTGTAATATTCCCTTCAGTCTATGCAGGGCCTGAACAATCGATGAAAATCGATGATAGGAAAATCAATCGATCAATCGATTAATTACTCTTGATTAGCATCAATTGGCATCGGCCAATCGATGATCAATCGATAATGACACTTAGGTGGTCGCGAACTTCATCGATTGCCATCGATTGGCACTAAATTAATGTCTCCGTATCTTCAGGTATCGCGGGAGTGTACGCAGATCGTATATTATTTTTAAACCTCAGTAGCAAAGTTTGAGAATTGTTCATCGATGTGGCTCCGTGAAAAACAGCACAAATAATTAAGACAATTAACATATCTCGTTGTCAGTAGTACAAACTTGATCGATTTAGCTTCGAGTTCATTGCTAGTGGTATAAAAAAGGACATGCTATCACGACTCCCACTCGTCGCAAAAGTGTTTCACACCTTGCCTAATTTGCCAGCTGTTTCGTTGAAGCATAACAGTGGGGTTTGTTTTTCTTACACACAAATCCGTAGTACGTTTCTATGAATTTTAAACTCGCGCGAAACGTGTGGGCGAATAAACAAGTTTACGCATTGCTTCTTGCTAGTTTTTACTCAAATAAAAAGCAATGATATCAAAATGTGTAACTTTATAAGTACTCGATGAAATTGACAATTGAAATGTTTGACTGAATAGGTAATCTATTGATATTGCATATTGATAACAATCTATTATGTTAATTGATCGATTCCCATCGATTATCGATTGATATTGATAATAGATGATAATCGATGTAGTTAATTGATCGATTCCCATCGATTATCGATTAATATTAATAATCGATGACAATCAATAATCACAAAAATTTTCGTGATCGATTATCCATCGATTATCAATATCAATCGATTAATTGATATCGATTGTCATTGATTGTTATCGATTGCCTTCGATTATCGATTTCATCGATTGTTCAGGCCCTCGTCTATGGTAATATAAATGATTAACATGACACAATTGCAAAATAACACAAAATTTCTATAAAGGACAAAATTGCACTGTAATAAGCTATACTCAATCTACTTGCACACGGTTTCTGTAAATAAAGCAATGACTAGATAATAGTTGGTTTTATTCATTTCGATTCATCGCTGCAAAAACGGTGATACACCAACGAAAGAGACTGGAAGCTAGTCTTTGAAAATGGCGGACGCGAATAATCGCGGAGCATAACGAGCCAGACGTTCTTAGCAACCAAAAAAAACCAAGACCTCCCTCTGAGATATAGGGCAATTTGCCCTATATCTCAGAGGGAGGTCTAGTAACTTCTTACATGCCAATGTAATCGAATCCCTTCTGCTGTCCATTTTTGTTCCACGTTAAGCGTGAACTTTTGCACCAAGGCGTTATAATCTTTAGGCGTGAAAATTAATTTGATGCACCGTTTTAATTAAGATTCTATCTTTATTCATGACGTTTTAGAGGTCTTGCTGCGGCTTGACAGGAAATTTTTTGTGAGACGAAGCTTTGAAATTAAGAAGGATCTTATGGGCACAATAAATTTACGTTGTAGAAAAGGGGTCCTGATATGAGATACAGCGCAATAACAGAATAAGTCAGCCTCTTAGATATCTGCCAAACAATAAATTTAGATTTTTGTAGGTCTTATACGACTGAATAAAAGAGCGGTATGAAAATCAACACCGTCTGGACTGAAATTTTGTGTATTCAAGCTAAGAGAAATGTAGCGATTCGGTACTGTGAATTACCATTCTAGTCGCTAAATTCAGAAGTCGCTCAGAACGGAAACACTGCAACCTAGTTGTAGGTACAAATGTGAATTTTTCCTTTTGCGATAAATAAGACACTTCCATGTGAGCTTTCTTTACTGATGATCATTGAACTTGGAGTTCGGTGAAACGCGTAGTTCGTATTACAGACGGCTATGAAAGAAAATAGGAAGCAATAAATTGCTGACAGCAAGAGAGCTGGGCTGGTGTAAACAGAGAAATGTCTAGCACGCGAAAATGGTGACCATTTGTGGGCCGCTTGCGTAAACGGAAAGAGAGGTTAAATGTTTGCACAAACTGTTCATAGATTGCTTGTTATGCAATTTACTTACTTATGTTTATTTTCTATATGTACGTAAAGTAAAATATAACGACGTTGACTTTTCTTCCCGACTTTCTTGTGATGTCTTTGAGTTTCTAATACTCACTACAATAGCTACTATGCTACTATGATGCAAAAAGGTTGCGGGGTATTCTGCAGTTTAGCCAAAATTACGGTTACTCAGCGTCCCGTAATTTTTAACTGGTTATAATCTTTTAAAAATAATTCCCCGATCCTGTTTGTAGATAATATTTTTTTTCATCGCGTTTACACAAGCCACTCATAAAGCCAGTGAAATCTACGTCCTAAGCCACGTACAATTCAGGCGACAGAAGAAATGAAACGTATTCCACTGCCCTTGTGCGGTGCAGTATGTTGCACAGTATCCGGCCAAAAATAAATTGTTTTTCGTCTGTTTTTTTTTGGTTTTCTTTGCCCAGAGTTTTGAGGAAAAAAAAACTCGAGTACCAAGGTTTGTTTACGAAAGTTTAAGTACAATATAGCGACCAACTTTTCGTGAGTCATGAGTGAGATTTTCTTCTTCGGACACACCAGATTTTCAAAGTGTTCCGGCGATTACTGCCAAAGATGTACTGACGTCTTCCGAACACTACAGAAGATTTTCGAATATGCAAAGACGTCTCCCGAACGTTACCTAAGATTACCGAAGACGTTTGGAGGGCTTCCGAACGTTGCCGAAGACCTCCAAAGAATCCTGACTTTAGTAGGGCAAAGATAGGCGTCAGAAATTGGCCAAAACGCGGGCGTGAGACTCCGGCATAATGCGTGTGAGTTAGCAGGTATAGTATAATGGCTCAAGTTTGCGCCTTTCACTGCGCAGCAAAACAATCTTCGGCAATCAAATTATTTTAATTTCCTTAGAAACTTTGGTTCAAAGGAAGGGACTTAATGTGTACATGGGAAGTGCGAGGTTTGACTAAAACTGGTCACCAAGCAACTCAAGGGGCAACTAAATTAAGTAGGAAGCCGGCCAAAGCCTGCTATCGGAAGTAACGTGAATGCTCTTTTACAGAAAGGCAGCGTCTAGATACCTGGCGGCCGGGTACAGATCTCAAAATTTTATTTTCTATATGTACGTAAAGTAAAATATAACGACGTTGACTTTCTTCCCGACTTTCTTGTGATGTCTTTGAGTTTCTAATACTCACTACAATAGCTACTGTTGTTGTTCAATATGATGCAAATAGGTTGCGGGGTATTCTGCAGTTTAGCCAAAATTACGGTTACTCAGCGTCCCGTAATTTTTAACTGGTTATAATCTTTTAAAAATAATTCCCGATCCTGTTTGTAGATAATAATTTTTTTTATAGCGTTTACACAAGCCACTCATAAAGCCAGTGAAATCTACGTCCTAGGCCACGTACAATTCAGGCGACAGAAGGAATGAAACGTATTCCACTGCCCTTGTGCGGTGCAGTATGTTGCACAGTATCCCGGCCAAAAATAAATTGTTTTTCGTCTCTTTTTTTGTTTTCTTTGCCCAGAGTTTTAAGGAAAAAAACTCGAGTACCAAGGTTTGTTTACGAAAGTTTAAGTACAATATAGCGACCAACTTTTCGTGAGTCATGAGTGAGATTTTCTTCTTCGGACACACCAGATTTTCAAAGTGTTCCGGCGATTACTGCCAAAGATGTACTGACGTCTTCCGAACACTACAGAAGATTTTCAAATATGCAAAGAGGTCTCCCGAACGTTACCTAAGATTACCAAAGACGTTTGGAGGGCTTCCGAACGTTGCCGAAGACCTCCAAAGAATCCTGACTTTAGTAGGGCAAAGATAGGCGTCAGAAATTGGCCAAAACGCGGGCGTGAGACTCCGGCATAATGCGTGTGAGTTAGCAGGTATAGTATAATGGCTCAAGTTTGCGCCTTTCACTGCGCAGCAAAACAATCTTCGGCAATCAAATTATTTTAATTTCCTTAGAAACTTTGGTTCAAAGGAAGGGACTTAATGTGTACATGGGAAATGCGAAGTTTGACTAAAACTGGTCACCAAGCAACTCAAGGGGCAACTAAATTAAGAAGGAAGCCGGCCAAAGCCTGCTATCGGAAGTAACGTGAATGCTCTCTTACAGAAAGGCAGCGTCTAGATACCTGGCGGCTGGGTACAGATCTCAAAATTTTAAGTGGAGGAATATTTATTGCTGAGGACAAAGAAAGAACATTCCAAACAAAGATCGAAAAATAACAAATAACATCGAAAAACGGGAGCGGATAAGGCTGATCTTACACGGGACGATTCGCAACGACGATTTTTAGTGCAACATGGGTGCGCGGACGATTTTCTTCGCAATTTTTGCGTTGCGAAGTTTTTGAATCAGCTTCAAAAACTTGCAAGGCAAAACACGAATTTTACTCAAGATGTTTCGTGTAACATACCTGTCGTTAATTTTGTTGCGCTAAAAATCGTCCTTGCGAATCGTCCCGTGTAACCAACTTAACTAGACTTCGCTTTTTTTCGTTTCAAACTGATCTTGTGGAGGACTGGGAAAGGGGGGAGAAGCCTTTGCTACAAATAGTAAAAAAAATAGCTGTTTAGGATGTGCGGGGGGGATGGGGTTATTACGTATGGGTATATATTAACATCAGCCGAACATTGCAGACTTCTCGGGATTTCGGTGACTATTTTAGAACAACGACCGGGAAAATGAACTCTCCAGAGCCACACGCTCGTCACGCGCTTCTGAGGTACACGGATCTACAATCCTGGCCAATACTCCTGGGACACTACCGAAACAACCCTGCAAAATAATGCATTCCCCTCCCCCCTAGTGCAATGTTGTCCTTACGGGTACAAAATGTTTACACGGCAATTAACCTTGCTGTGGGTGGGGACTGAAATAGCACGTGATAACAACATTCTGAAGCATACCGAGTACTAGGATAAGAATATATTAGGGAAGGGTATATTTCGCGTGCAATTTCAGTTAGTGTCCAAGAAGTATTACTCAGGTTTGTAGCTGGTACTCGTACAAACAGCAGAAATTCAGCCAGGACTTGTGACCATGTCGCAAGCTTGATGTGACCGATTAACAAGGTCAAGATAACCTGCTTGTATCGTTTCATGACAAAGCTACATGTAATTCTTTGTTTAACTTATGTTCACATGAAACTGCATTATTAGAATATCTATATAACAAAAGTAAACTCCTGTAACAAATAATTATATAACAAAAGAATTGCTGACTTAGCTACTGCTTGTAGAAACAAGGTTATATCAAGAGAAGTGCTGATTCTACGATCGATGAAACAAAGGACTCAATATAACTAGTACATGACAGAACTTTTTGATATGCGGCTCAAAATATTAATCATGTTACATATCCCAGAAGCGCCCGGGCATACGGTGATGTCAGATCTCCAACCTGGGTCAACCAGAAAAGATATACAATATTTGCCTAGATTTTTTATGCGGCTCAAAATATTTATCATGTTATATATCCCAGAAGCGCTCAGGCATACAGCGACGACAGGATTCCAACCTGGGTGAACCAGAAAGGATATACAATATTTGCCTAGATTTTCAAATGCAGCTCAAAATATTAATCATGTTATATATCCCAGAAGCGCTCAGGCATACAGCGATGCCAGGACTCCAACCTGGATGAACCAGAAAGGATATACAACATTTGCCTAGATTTTCAAATGCGGCTCAAAATATTAATCGTTATACTGTATATCCCAGGAGAGCTCAGGCATACAGCGATGTCAGGACTCCAATTAACCTGGATGAACCAGAAAGGATATACAACATTTGCCTAGATTTTCAAATGCGGTTCAAAATATTAATCATGTTATATATCCCAGAAGCGCTCAGGCATACAGCGATGCCAGGACTCCTATATTTTGCCTAGATTTTTAATTGCAGCTCAAGATAATATTCATGTACATGTACACTTACACTGTAAGGTGTGTGAAATCAACATTAATAATTATTTGAAAACTATGCTGGGAAGGCATCACTGCCATTAGTTACATTTGACAAACATTGTTTTTACACAATGTACTTTCCCTATCATACATGTACTAAGGCACTATAACTCTTTTCCACTGCTCCTTGGAAGTATTTGTGAGTGCACCTGAACCATTTCCTCACAGAATGTAACCTGATGCAACAAGTATGTTTCAGCAACATCTTTGTCTTTAACGAAGTTTTGCAATTTATCCACTGGCAGTGATTGAGTCACAATCTCTTCAATGTTATCCAGAAACCTATCTTCTGTTGACCCTGAAAACCATAAAGATTTTCTTAGTTCTGCTATTAAGATTTCAGTCAAATGTAGGGCTATTAAGGGTTATATAACTGTGTATATAACAGTTACATATGTTTTAGACCAAAACCAAGGCCCATAGGTTGAGCACTGAGATATTTGTTTGGTGAGCGCGTATGATTTTTATTCACGAGTTGGGAAGAATCACAAACGAATGAGCGAGGCTTTGCGAGCGAGTGAGTTCTTCCCAACTCGTGAATAAAAATAGTACAAGCGAACGAACTGTGAAGTAATTGAAGGGGTGAGTGGAATAAAGCCCTAAGTGAATTCTGATCAACTGCTAGATTCTCCTTCCAGTCTGTCTTGTATATGCTCATGTAACAAAGGGAGAATTTGGCTATATATCAGGAGTCACTTAGGGCCTTATCCCAAACTGAAGTAAGGCCCTAAGTGACCCCTGATCTGAAACAAAATTCTCCTTTTGTTACATGAGCATATACAAGGCAAACTCGAAGGAGAATCTAACAGTTGATCAGAAGTCACTTAGGGCTTTATTCCACTCACACCTTCAATTTGTTTATTATATGCATACTGAGATTTACACAACAGAAAAACAAGATGAAACGATTAAATTATCAACACTTTAGTAGAAGGGTTCTTGGTTTATTGTCAGACTCAACTTTCAAGTGGAAAAATTCACCGAATTCACACATCTAACAAAAATAACTACGACAATAATTTTTTCCAAAACTATAACAAGACTATAAATAATGAGTCACAACTTCAAAGAAACATGACTGAAAATTCTAACATGATTGAACAATGAGTCAAAGTTGGAGAAACACTTTTTATTTTTTTATATAAAAGCAGGCCTGCTAAAAGTAAACAATTTATAGTTTACGAAATCCATGTAAGCTTACTTACTTACCCTGAATCGGAATCCAATGGTCTAATTCGTTTGCATCTTTTTGTAAAGGAGCTTTCTCGAACTGTTAGAGTTGGAGATTGATTCAAAGTGTTCACTGAAACAGTTATTTGTCCTCCGCTGATAACAGCACCCGTGAATAATGACAGTGGTTGCTGGCCTGCTTGTTTGTTTGTTTTCATGAAGCTGAGCTAGAGAACTCTCGACTTTTTTTGTGTAGCAGTCGGTTGTTATCGAAGATGGGATGTCGACTCGGCTGAATGTTCTCATTTGTTTTCATTTTCTTGTTTGTCTATAAATTCCTCTACGGACAAAGCGAGATCTTCGAAACGACTCGAAGCCATTTTTCAACTAACAGAAATGCCGAGGAGGGCGATGGCACACTGAATGGTGGGAATTTCCATGTACGATTTTTGTCACTAGTGAAAAATGTTGTATCACGATTCTCATTGGTCATACGATATTCTTCACTAGTGAGGAAAATCGTATGACCAATAGGATGGCTTGTGATACGTGAAGGGACGATTTTTAACTCATAGTTTTCTGGTGTGTAAATCTCAGTATGTATATAATAATTGTTAATTATGTGAAATTTTAATTTCATAAATAAACATAAACATTATCAAGCTTAATCTTTTTACCACAACAGTAAATAAACAAGTTACAGTGGTTTATGAAGTATTCACTTACCTGCTGATATTTGCCTTGCTCTTAAAAAGCATTCAGCACAGGCTTCCCCATGTGGAACCCCTGGACATGCACATCCCTATAATAATAAGTACATGTTAATGGTTACTGTTACAAGAATAAAGGGTTCAATAAATTTGAGAAAATTGACAGTTACATGTATTTATTAATAATACTTAAAGTGCCACTGGGATGAAATTTTTGATTTCCATTTTTTTACATATTTCGTGTACAATTAGACTTTCTTACTCATCTTGCCAAATTTCAATCTACACTGTATTACGAACATCAGAAGTCATTTTATTTTAACATTTATTAAAGAGAATTTACAGCCGCCATTAATCAACCTTGTTCCAAGGCTTGGTTGCGAATGGAATAAAGTGACGTCAAAGGCTCAAACATACCTCACAGGTTGAAATTATAATAACAAACACATAGAAAATTGCACGAAGAACAAGTCCAATGTTTTTGTTGCTTTTCACATGATTTTCAATACTTATTGTTATTATAAGTTCAACCTGTGAGGTATGTTTGAGCCTTTGACGTCACTTTATCCCATTTGCAACCAATCCTTGGAACAAGGTTGATTAATGGCGGCCATAAATTCTTGGACATAAATGTTAAAATAAAATGACTTCTGAGTTCGCAATGGATTGAAATTTAGCAAGATGAGTAAGAAAGTCTAATTGTACACGAAGATGTAAATAATGAAAATCAAAAATTTGATCACAGTGGCACTTTAAGTGTCTGCCAGTCTACATATACATGTTTTCAGTGCATAAAACTGAAACTTACATGTAAATATACAGCAATTGACAACATAAAATGACCTGTGTACATTTGGTGTGATAATGTAGACATTCATCGTATGCTAACTACACATGTACAATGATAACCTACCCTTATAACTTTGCAGAACACACAACATTCTGTGTCCAACCCCTTTGCAAAGACCATCCACATATTCATTGGCATTGCTATTATCTTCCTTTTGCATCATGAGCATGACCAGTGCCTTATAATCAAGGGTAACTGCCATAAAAAAAATAATACATGTAGTTGTACTTTCATACACTAAAGGAAAGTAAGTTTTTAGTGCTCTAATTATCAATAATTTTCGACTGCCATTAAACCCCCATGTTCCTGCAGCCTAACTACAAATTGCAATGACTTCATATTGGCAATCAACACAGTCAAGCTCTCCAAATCACCTCCGAAAAACTCAGTACAGCGTGTTTTTGAGTTTTTATTTTGTTATTGAAGTGATGGGAGTGGTATTATGAGCTTTCACTTGAAAATTCAAGTGAGAAAATGATGTCATGGCATTAAGCAATCTAGCTTTGAGAAAACTCACTGATGGCATACTTGAAAAACCCAAATTTTCTAAGCTCAACATTTGTGAAGCCTAACACAAAAGTTACATTGTAGACAGGTATATATTGCACCTTCAGGCCGCAGGATAGATGATTTCTAGTTGTAAACAAACGTGTGTAGAATTATTCAAATATAATTTTTTTACGACTTAATCAATGTAAAATGTAAAACAAGGTGACATATTTTATGTTTAAAAACTCAAAAGTCAAATAACAAAATCTCAAAAGATCGAGAATCCATTCTTATTCAATGAGATGCAAATAAGTGGACGGGTATTCTACAGTTTAGCCCAGATATCTTTCCAAAAGTAAATCGAGACATGAATTCCAAGAAATAAGCAAGGTTTCAAATGTAAATCGCACATCTAAATATCATTTTATTGCCTTTCAAACCACTTGGGACAAGAGTATATTCGACCACGTGCTAAACTCGACTCAACTCTTATAAGTTTCTTACCTTGATTCTTCGCTCGAATGCGCTAGTTGCCGATCAATTTCTGACTCTTCACCACTAGGCATTCCTTCATTGTCACTTCCTTCTGTAAATATCCGTTTCAAAACTTCCTTTGGACTCAAACTCGGACTTCTGGATCTCTTCGCGGCGGAAGACATCTTGAATATTGTGTTTCCAGGGCTTTTGAAAACACGTCATGTAGTCAAATTGCGAGTCACGCTTTGTTCAAAATTTGGAGGGAATCGAACATAACCCGAATTTTTGCGAGAATTTTCATATGACCGATCACCCTGGATCCAGAGGTCCGCCCAGGGTAATGACCGATGTTATGACTTTTAAATTTAAAAGAGTTTAAGCTAAAGTTTTGCTCTTGAATAGTTTGGATATTCTGTAAGCTTACATGTAAGGTTGATCTTGAATTGTCTACAGGCTGCACTGTTTGGTCACCGATCTTCAGGGAATTTATTTCATCCACCAACCAGACGAATTTGTCCTTTTCGTCTGCTTTAAGTTTTTGATGAATAATGGCGGAAACGACGCCGAACGTGGAGGCAATGGTAACTCTTCTTTGGATACTCGCCGATCAAAAAGCCCGCCGTGTTGTAGGTCCCAGGATGAATCCTAGCAAATTCGGTTGGAAATCGTTCCACTAACGGGCTCATAAAACCTCATAAAATGTCAAAAGATCAATCCAGCCTCCTAGCATAAACAGGCTTGACTCCACGGGAGTTTGTACATAATCTCATAAAGTGACAAACAGTGCAGCAGCGGTGAAACTGCAATGAAACCGCAAATCAAATCCCGATGATAGCTATTGAGCTGAACTATGACATCACTGCATAGCAACCAGACTATATGAATTTTTGAACTTCCGCTTATCTCTGGCTCGTTATGTCAATGGAATGATTTGTTGTCGTATTTAAAGACTTCATTTTGCGATTCTTTGAAAAATATCGAGGGACTGAATCAAAATAGAATAGGTTTATGTTATTTGAAGTTCAACAAGAAACTTTCAAGTGGAGATTTAATCGTTCCTGCTTTCGTTCGAACGTGCTTTGTGGATCAGCTGAATGGCGAGGATAATGTAAGTGCACGAGTTACGTTTTATTTGTTACTTCCTGAGAAATGACATTCCCTTATTCCTTGTATTTTCCTTGGATTTTGGACTCAAACAGAAACTGCTCTGTTAACCAATGATTTATGCCGCTGATATCATGGCCAGTACCGTCGAACCTCCAGTAAGCGGACACCCTCGGGACCTCTCGGGACCGAAGGTAAGGTCGTGTGGCAAAGATCTCATAGATATACCCACCAGACCGTGAAACAAAGACTAAACAATAGACTACACGGAAATAATAGATCACAAACAAAGACTATAACAATGGGGAATCGTTGTGTGTATATCCATGAGATCTTTGCCGGTCATGTTCTATTGGGATCGACTGTTTCAACCTAAACCGGTTTTGGTTGATTTGGTTGAGGTGTCCCAATAGAACACTTTTCAACCATTTTCGGTTTCAACCATTTCAACCAGGTTCAGAGATGGTTGAAATGGTTGATCAACCAAACCAACCGAAAACGTTTTTTTCCCAGTAGAACACGAAACAAATCCAACCAACCCAACCAACCGATAATGGTTGATCCCAATCGAACACGACCTAAGTGTTCACTTTCGGGAGGTTGAAAAAAAAAAATAGTGCATCAGAGGGCGTATAACGCACCAGTACATGTCTTTTAAAGCTTTTAAGACCACTTGTAATTGTATTGTCCAACACAGGGTTGTTGAATGCATGTTGCTATTTATATCACACATAAATTTAAACACTTATTTAAAACCTGCAGTTCAAGATTGAAAGAATTGCTGCTAAATATATGCACAGTACATATCTGTGAAGCTCATGCATTGCGTCACACAAACTGATGTAAGCCAGTAACATACTCAATGTGCCATGTTTCAGAGGTGCACAGAACAGAAGGGCCAAGGGGTACATATTTTATGTAATATACATGTAAAAAGATAGGCTGAGTCTACAGCGTCGCTCTTAACTGAGGTGAAAGGTCGGAAGCACAGCAAGAACAAAATTGACGACCGGGCTATTTTTTTTTAGCAATTCTAAAAAACAGACTTACGCAACTGTTTGCACAGTACATTTAGACCGTACAAAAGTTCACAAAAACAACTTTTTCTCTGTCTAGAATAACTTGTACGACTAATTTCCAAATAAAATACACCTGCTGCGTATAAAAAATTGTCTGAGAAACTGATTTGGAAATCAAAATTGCAAAAAATACACAAACATATTTGCATAAGTCGACCACACGAGTGAAGTTTAGAACTATAAAATCCAAGTCTTGTTTTGTTTACATAAAATCGCTTTTCAACCTATATAATGAATGAACAAACACATAAAAATGGACAACACATCCTCTGTCTAGAATAACTTGTTTTGTTTACATAAAATCGATTGACGACCGATCTATTTTTCAATTTTAGCAATTCTCAAAAACAGTATTACCCGACCGTCTGCACAGTACAGTGCAGCTCAGACGCATTAATGCGTTACAAAAAGCGCGTTTGGAAGCACGTTAATAAAGCACGCTTTCGCTTTTGTTATTCATTGCCATAATTTTGCTTTATGTAGCATTGTTTTCCTAAGTCTTCCTGAACAAAAGACAAGTCCTGCTTTCAAAGTGCCACTAAAACAAATGCATAACAGCGGCCGCCATGAATAAGATTGAATCAAAACAACCATGGAACTTTCGATTTGCATTGAAGCAAAATTGAATCCAATTGAAACTCACGTACATGTTCTCATATTAAAACAGCCATGCACAAGCTATTCTTGGCATTAAAAACGAAAACCTTGGATGAAACATAAATGTTAAAAATGACCATTGGCGATGACAGTGAATGAAATGAAGCAAAATAGCAAACGTTTCTCTTATTACGTTGTCAAGCACATGTATAAATTTGCATAAAAGTCCCGTGGAAGACGCGAAAGTGCCGGCGACGAAACTCCTTACGCGTCGAATATTATAAACATCGCTCAATGTCCTCAATCATCCCATGAAAAGCTTTTCATCTGTTTTATCCACAAGAAATTTCAACACTCCAAAAACTAGTGATCAGGTATGATTTCAAAATTATTTTCACTCCAGGAGTAGTCTGACTGGTGCCAAATCTCGGCGCTTATGCACATGCACATTGTCAGTTTCACGGACTGGCGAAAAAGCTTTTGTCGCAGGAAAACAGGAACTCACTCTGTTCGCTTAAAAAGTCGCTTTCTTTCAAGACAATTGACTTGAAAAGCAAAAGAAAATCTTTACAATGTAATACACATTTCTTTCGCGAAACTTGTGTTCGCTTCTTCGATGCACTGTTCTGAGCTGACTGCTCAGAAAATGTAAATATTGACACGTGACCACGAGCGGCGGGATCATTATTTTCGCCATGTCAAATGATGATATCTCTGGTTCTACAAGGTGCAAGAAAGTGGTTAAAGCGGCAAAATCTTCTTTCGATGAAGGTCCAACTCGTGATGGCATTTATTTCGCATGGCATCTTTTTGTCGAACAAAACTTTAAAGATTTCAGCGACATGATAAGCAGAGCGAAATTATTAAACTTGATCTCGCCGCTCGTCTTTTTTTATAAACATACATACATACACTTTATCTCTAGTTCTACAAAGTGTAAGAAAGTCCTTAAAACGGCATAATGGTCTTTCGATGAAGATCCAACTCGTGATGGCATTTATTTCGACGCACTAACTGTTTTAACATTATTTTTTGGCGAACGAAACTCAAAAGATTTCAAGTGACATGTCTTGTCACCTCTATTGTTTGTACTCTGGCTGTTTTTTATTCATTTTTCGCCATTTTTCGCGTGAAATCGCACTGTTTTCTGCTTGAAAATGATGAAACTAGCAAAGCGGCATTACTTTTCATGAAAAATACATGTTCTGCGTTGTAAAGTTCAAGGGTTTGTCCAAAAAATGGGGAACAAAACCGCCAAATAGAATGCGACAGATTTGCACAAACATTTGGGAAAAAATAGGCCAAAATGGGCGGGTTTCGTAGCCATGCGGACGTCAGAGGAAGCACTGTGCCTTGCAACCATGCAAAGACGGTGAGTGGTCGCAGTTCTGCGAGAAAAAAACCATTAAACTGCCCAAAAACTGTGTGTGCGTCACTTGCTTTTTTCCTGTTTTATTCACCAAAAAATTAGCCAGTTTCTCGCCGGCCCAGTCTCCCTTGCGCGCGTTTCCCATGCGGACCCCGAGCAGACACTCCCGGTTCCCCACTGCCGGCTCCCGACCTTTGCTTGCCTCCCCCGACTGCGTTTAAAGCTCTGTTCCCGGCGCTCTGTTCTCCCTGCCACGAGCACGCAACGCGGACCCAACCTAACACTGTCGCAAAGCATGCCGGGAAACAACATGGCAACTTCGAAATGGAGCTCCCGTCCCCAACCCTCAACAAAATAATATAAGTCTGGAACCACTTCGGAAATCGGGCAATTGGCTTACGGCCTGCGCTGGCAAATGGGCCACAACTCACGAATATGCCCTTCTTTGCATCCCAACTGATTCCACACTTGCCCGCCGGATCCCCTTGTAAGCTACGGCCCAATTGCACCGAGAGCGCCGAGAAGCACTTTGGGTCGAAGCCGGCAAGAAACACGTCTCGATTCATTGAGAAGTGCTAGTGACTTGCGGGTTTCCAGACTTAATGATGTCCTTTCACCACCGGACGGGCCTAAAATATGGCTTAACCAGTGCTACGGAGAGATCGATGCGTGCAGTATCGAACTCGCTCCGAGAATGCGGCCTATACGACGCTCTTGTTGGTTCACGGTCCCGCCGCGGGCCGATATGTCGCGGTCTCACTATCCCACGGCTCCCCACGTGATGTGTCATGGCCGCTTCCTTCGTATCGCTTACGTTTCAGCTAGACTTCTTCGCCAATCTTCAGCTCACGGGCGCAGAGAAAGCACTAGAGGACGAGAAAATCGCTTCGTAAAGGTGAGTTTGGTGATTTCTGTGCAAATTATTCGAGGGTTTGTGGCATTTAGTGCAGTACAAGCTGTTTCGATGCAACTTACGAGCAAATGACACGGTGAAATTCACCCCGACAAGTTTTATTATTCTTTATCCACCCTAACTTACACTAGCCGTTAGGGTTTTTTCTAAGGGTTTCTGTTTCCTCGTTAGGGTTAACAAAGTTAGCGTAAAGTTGAATTTCGTAAAAAATGACCTTGGGTTATTGTAAACTCACCAATAACCCTTCGTTTACAGTAAGGGTTTTTGCTTAGGTTAGTGGTTTTACTAGGGTTAGTGTCAGGGTTAATGTAACAGAAACACTAACCCTAACAGAAACACTAACCCTAACCCTAACCCTAACCCTAACCCTAACCCTAACCCTACCCTAACCCTAACCCTAACCCTAACCCTAACCCTAACCCTAACCCTAACCCTAACCCTAACCCTAACCCTAACCCTAACCCTAACCCTAACCCTAACCCTAACCCTAACCCTAACCCTAACCCTACCCTTCACCCTAACCCTAACCCTAACCCTAACCCTAACCCTAACCCTAACCCTAACCCTAACCCTAACCCTAACCCTAACCCTAACCCTAACCCTAACCCTAACCCTAACCCTAACCCTAACCCTAACCCTAACCCTAACCCTAACCCTAACCCTAACCCTACCCTAACCCTAACCCTAACCCTAACCCTAACCCTAACCCTAACCCTAACCCTAACCCTAACCCTAACCCTAACCCTAACCTCAAGGGTTAGGGTTAGGGTTAGGGTTAGGGTTAGGGGTTAGGGTTAGGGTTAGGGTTAGGGTTAGGGTTAGGGTTAGGGTTAGGGTTAGGGTTAGGGTTAGGGTTAGGGTTAGGGTTAGGGTTAGGGTTTAGGGTTAGGGTTAGGGTTAGGGTTAGGGTTAGGGTTAGGGTTAGGGTTAGGGTTAGGGTTAGGGTTAGGGTTAGGGTTAGGGTTAGGGTTAGGGTTAGGGTTAGGGTTAGGGTTAGGGTTAGGGTTAGGGTTAGGGGTTAGGGTTAGGGTTAGGGTTAGGGGTTAGGGTTAGGGTTAGGGTTAGGGTTAGGGTTAGGGTTAGGGTTAGGGTTAGGGTTAGGGTTAGGGTTAGGGTTAGGGTTAGGGTTAGGGTTAGGGTTAGGGTTAGGGTTAGGGTTAGGGTTAGGGTTAGGGTTAGGGTTAGGGTTAGGGTTAGGGTTAGGGTTAGGGTTAGGGTTAGGGTTAGGGTTAGGGTTAGGGTTAGGGTTAGGGTTAGGGTTAGGGTTAGGGTTAGGGTTAGGGTTAGGGTTAGGGTTAGGGTTAGGGTTAGGGTTAGGGTTAGGGTTAGGGTTAGGGTTAGGGTTAGGGTTAGGGTTAGGGTTAGGGTTAGGGTTAGGGTTAGGGTTAGGGTTAGGGTTAGGGTTAGGGTTAGGGTTAGGGTTAGGGTTAGGGTTAGGGTTAGGGTTAGGGTTAGGGTAGGGTTAGGGTTAGGGTTAGGGTTAGGGTTAGGGTTAGGGTTAGGGTAGGGTAGGGTAGGGTAGGGTTAGGGTTAGGGTTAGGGTTAGGGTTAGGGTTAGGGTTAGGGTTAGGGTTAGGGTTAGGGTTAGGGTTAGGGTTAGGGTTAGGGTTAGGGTTAGGGTTAGGGTTAGGGTTAGGGTTAGGGTTAGGGTTAGGGTTAGGGTTAGGGTTAGGGTTAGGGTTAGGGTTAGGGTTAGGGTTAGGGTTAGGGTTAGGGTTAGGGTTAGGGTTAGGGTTAGGGTTAGGGTTAGGGTTAGGGTTAGGGTTAGGGTTAGGGTTAGGGTTAGGGTTAGGGTTAGGGTTAGGGTTAGGGTTAGGGTTAGGGTTAGGGTTAGGGTTAGGGTTAGGGTTAGGGTTAGGGTTAGGGTTAGGGTTAGGGTTAGGGTTAGGGTTAGGGTTAGGGTTAGGGTTAGGGTTAGGGTTAGGGTTAGGGTTAGGGTTAGGGTTAGGGT
>JAJGOT010001373.1:0-22092 GCA_022457155.1 Cladopsammia gracilis
CCGACTTCGTGCATTGATTACTGATTAAGTAGAGTGTAATTTTGATCCGGGGTAAATGCATTTTTGCCCGAGCCCGCAACGGCAAGCTAGACATAACTCGCTGTTATCACCAATTGAAAAAACACTTTCCCTTTGTATATCAATGATGACGACAACACAAGTGTTCTTGAACTTTCTCAAATCGAGGAACACTGGTCTGAAACAAAAGAGCGTCGACTGGGTGAGCTATCGACAAAATACTCTTGGGGCATCCGAAATTGCAGCCTTGACCGGAGTTTCGCCATTTGAAACACCACAGAGCTTGCTCTTGAAGAAAATACAGCCAGCCGACATGCACAATAACACGGCCTGTACCTGGGGCAATCTGTTCGAACCGATCGCTCGCAAATACTTTGAGCAGAAGCATTGTGTTAAAGTTTTTGCGCATTCTATATTCCTCAATCTAGCAACAGATCACCCATTGTTTCGAAAGGTAACCTGCAGCCCTGATGGCTATTACCTTGACAAAGAAAACAATGTAATTCTTTTGGAGTTTAAGTGCCCTTTCAAGCGTAAAATAGCTGTCTCGAATGCCTAGTTATTATGCAACCCAGCTACAAACGGGTCTTTGTTTTAGCGGATCTATGGTCAACAAAGGCCTTTTCGTTGATTCTTACTTCAGAATGTGCTCTCTACAACAGATAGAGCCAAGTTTGAATCATAATAATCTTTTAAACGGCGGAAGTATTCACAAGACAAAAGGGCACACAGCTCTTGCTTGGGGCATTTGTTATTTATTTTCAAAACAAAAGCTAACACGCAATCAAGCTGAACTTATTGATATTGGCGCTCTTAAACAAACACAAACATTTGAGCAAATAATGGCTTCAATAGCCGAGAAAGACCTATGGTGTTCTCACGGTGCGGTCAGAATGTCGTTCAGCAAACAGTACGAAGACGAGGAGTTTTTGCGTTACATAAGAATGAAAAAGGCTCTCCTTGCTCCAGTTGAGGACCCGAAGCCGGTTGCTTTGTTTGCATGGAAATTGGGGGATTTAACAGAGCTTCAAATTGTCAAGCACGAGGGGTTCTTGAACAGTATTCAACCGAAGGTCGAGCGCTTTCACGAGAACTTGGCAAGGCTTCGCAAAAAAATACATGAAAATTTATCAAACCAAAAACAACTCATACCTGGTAAAACTTTTGAAGACAACATCGGCGATGACAGTGCCATGTTGGAAGCCTTTCTTATTGAGAAAGCGGAAGCGCTTACTCCAGATCTTTGAAAGCATTGTCCCATAAATGTTCGTTTTTAATTATCATATTGTTTGACATCTGTTGTCTCATGTAATTCACAAGCGCTCGTTGCAGGGCTTCAAGCGGTGTTGTAATGTTCATGATTTTGTAGATCACAAACGTATAAGAGATTCTCGGAAGCCGAGCTTCTATATGTTTGAAGATGCGTTTCGTGTCATTGATTTGATCTAGAGTCAATTTCACAGGCAGCAATTCGAGCTTCTTGCTAATCCGTTTCAAAGCGTACCCAAACGCATAACATCGCGCCGACTGCCTTTGCCTTGGCTTGTAAAAAATGTTTTGATCCGTATATGCCGGAGCATAATCCTCTAGCACTTCCACACGACCGCATTTTTTGCAATAAAGTTCACAAGAATCGATTGATCGCAAAAATGAGCCACCGCAAGAATAACAAGACAGAAATCTTCGGTCCCAACGTTCACGCTGCAAGTCGTTATTATATTCTTGTAGAAATTGTTTACCCATCTCTGCCTGCCCCATATCTTCGTAGATCTGATAAAGTTTGTCCGGCAGGCACAAGCGGTGTATTTCTTTTCTGTAATCGCTGCCGTATAGCGAACGAAGTATGGCAAATTTGTGTTCTTTGTCAAGTTCATTGAGCCGTGCGGTGAAGTCAGTCATGCTTAAACAATAGAATTGCTTTTTTCAATTGGGCGTTCTCGTGACTTCCGGTATCATTATGTAACGGCTGTATTTAGAAAAATACAACTTTTCGGCCATATTTGCACATGCGTAGTTCTTTATGAGTTACCACATGTGAAAGCACGGCAATTAGCTCGAATATAAAAGATCTTTTCGCGCCATATATTATATTAAGTCTGTAATTCGGTATAGCTCAGGGAGGTGTGGTTGGCCCCCACTGAATCCTGCTTACGGCTAATGCGATGTCAGACCAGGGGTAGTGGGGTTGCTGAGTCAGTTAGTGACCTCCTGGTGAACCAGCCCCGGCCCAACTGATACAGGGGGGTGTTCAAACAGAGATCTCCTAGGAGAACTCGACCTCGCTCCCAGAGGCTAAATGGGAAATGACAACTCCCTTGTCAGGAGTTAAAGACCTAGCCTAGGCTAGGCAAACAGAAACAGCCACCAGAGCACCCCCTGACTAGGGTTTTGTCCCTTTTCGTTGTGTGTCACGCAATGTCACGCGTGACAGTCACGCACAATGTCACGTCATGTGTCACGCTTTGTCACACAATTGCGTTCTTTTGTTAGATAAAGCGAGAAACCCGAGTTTACTCTTTCAAATCTGACTTGGACACGGCAGCAAGACGATTGAGTTTTTTTTGAAATTCTTCTTTTACTTCTTTGCGAAGCTCGCCTCTGAGTTTTTCAAGATCTGGAGTTTGAGTTTGCTTGTTTACTTTGTTGGCGGCCTTTGCTTCACCAGAGCGTATTTCGTTCTTAAGTTCATAATAGCTCTCAACTTCACGGAGGATTATTTTGAACTCTGAATCACTGATACTCTTGTCAGTTAGAGCCTTTGAAACCAGCTCAAAGACAGAGTTTCGTTTTGCAAGGGCGAGTGTGTGTGTATTTTCTCGTGTTTCCTGATCTTTTTCTCAAGCCGCCTGCTAAACAAAGTGATGCCGGCCGCTGAAAACCCTGAAATAGCGGCTAAACCCCCAATAACAGGGCTGGCGACGAGCCCGGCTCCGGTCAGAGCTGTGACGATTGTGGCTGAAGACAAGCCTGTAGAAATGAAACCAAAACTTATTGCGGTTCCGTGAACAATGGTGTGTGTTCGATTGTATTTCTTAGCAACTTGTCTGTAATGATTAGCCTCCAACTCAAGCTCCTTTTGCAAGTCAGAGATTTTCTTGAGTCTGAATTCTTCACCGTTGGATAAGACTGGGTAAAGCGATGGAGTTTCGCTGTATTCAGGAGCTGATGGCAACACGTTAGCCGAGCTCATCGTTTGTATATATATATTTTTTAATTGATCTCAAGTTCAAATTCAAGCGGCATGTTATTGAAGTCAAAAAGATGTTCTGCTGTGTTGATTCATAGAAAACTCTCTCATATGGCTTTCCGCGAAGATCAAATTTAGCTAAAACAGTCGAAGGCTTCCCGTTGAACAGGTTCTGTTCTTTATCAACCAGATCACAGTGTATAAAGTAAGTGTTTGGAGCTTCGAATCTTCTACTGATTAAATGAGGGAGTGTTTTTGATGACTCGCAAAGAAATGTTACAAAACCTGGTGAAAGGGCTATTTCATGTTTCTCTCCTGGATTCAAAATCACCATAGCACCACGAGCTGAATACAATTCAGCTTTAAGCTTTATACCATAGTCTGCAAAATTATCCATTATAACTTTTGCTAAACTGCTAGGAGTGTAAAAACCAGGAATAATGCCAATCTTAGTGTATTTACCTTCTGAGCCAAATGGTCTTATGTATATTTCCTGATTTTTTTTCAAATTGTGCCAAGAGTTGTAGATCGAACACGAGATGAGTCGGATGAAACTCGGTTTCTGAAGCGGGTGATCGAAGTAGATGGTGTGAGGGTTCGATGGCGCGATGATTGTTAGCACCACCATTGTGTATATAGTTTTATATTATTTCTATTTCAAAAAATAAAGGTAAGCCATTAAAATCAAAAAGCTCTCCGTGTTCGCCCTTGACTGAAATTGTTAAACTGTTTACAAATTCACCAGACGATGTTTTAAGATATGCAGCATTTTCTCTGTCCTCAGCGTACACATACTTATTGTAGCTGGACCAACCTCCGTCCATAATTGTCGCCATCCCCAAAACATCTGAAGGCTTTCCATTGAGTAAGGTTTGTTCTTTATCGATAAGATCACAGTGAACGTAATACATCGTTGGTGATGTAAGTTTTTTAATGTATGTATTACTCTGTAATTTAGTACTTGTACCTAACAATTTAGCCAAATTAGGACTAAGTTCTACATCATTAGGAAAATGTTTTTTCACATGCATTGCCGCAAAGGGTTCATCGGTTACGATATATATTTTTACTGGTTGACCCTTAAATAACTCATCTACCCAATTCCTCAGAGTGTCTGTACCGTAATATCCTTCGGGTAATTTCAAGACAGTTCCTTTCTTATTTTCGCCAGTTGTATACCATGTTATTGTTCCCTCTCCTTTCAAATTATGCCACGAATTATAAAGCCAGAAAGCGATAAGCCGGATGAAACTCGGTTTCGGAAGCCGCCGATCGAAGTAGATTGTGTGGGGGTTCGAATGTGTGAAGATTCTTAGCATAACATATATATATATATATATATATATATATATATATATATATATATATATATATATATATATATATATATATATATATATATTTAAATTATATTTATATAATCATGTTTGGCAGACGCCCTGGTGGTTTTAATCCTGGTTCAAATCTCGGTCTGAACATTGGCGGTCACGATTACGGACCTCCACCCCCGTTTTTTCCTCGTCCCCAAAATCCCCTCTATCAACACCCTAGAACAACACAACCCACAGTAAATCCACAACTTGCTTGGATGAGTTCTCCGGAGGCTGCAAAACTCTCTACAGCCGCCAAAGCGAAGGCAATCTCAGACTTCAAAAGGCGTTTCCCGCACGCTGATATGTCAAGATTTACAACAGAAGTTTCTTTCGACGAAAAGCACAAAGCCTCAGCAGTAGTGCTTTTCCCAGAGGGGCAAGGCTCATGGGCTATGCCTTCAGACATACCACACAAGAATTGGACACAAGCCCTGAAAGACGCCCTCGGCTTAGAGTATATTGGCGGTTTCCCCTATCAGTTGACGTTAAACCGAAACACACAAAAGCCAATCCCTGCTGTTGAATTCTCCACCTCAATCGATAAAGACATGATGATTGGCTCTGTCTTGAACGATGAAGCGCAAAAGATCTATGTCACGCCAACTGATTATTTCACAACGAAATACAGAAACATTTTCAGAGACACACAGATTACGTTGACAACCGCGAAATATGGGAGAAAGTGGCTCGGCAGCCCGCAAATGAGTTTCTGGCCACAACAACTGAACTTCGCCCTGTGGTGTGCAACAACCGGCTGCGGGATCTCGCGTGACCTTTTGTTTGATAAGAACTCTACTCTCTCCCTAACCCCGCAGCTACGGTCATTTTACAGGTTTCACGTCTATTTCACAACAAGACGAATACTCTACAAGCTGGGTGGGGAACAGAGCGTGAGTGCTTTGCCAGACGACATTCAACCAGAAAGACAACAAGTTCAACATCGACGCTTATAAGAGGGTTTGCCAAGAGTTCGGTGTAGACCCCAATTCTGACTTCCGTTTCACATACGGCAAAAATCACGGGCTTGGCAATGTGTACATTTGGGTCGCATATGGTGGGCCCAGTTCTACTGATGACGACTATCCTGATCCCCATCTAGCCCTGTTTGATGACGAGCGCGTCACAGACAGAAAAGACCCAAACTATCGAGCAAACGGCATATACTTCGTTCGTAACGACCAGGGCGCTGTTAGTCAGTTTGAGCACTTTGTACCGAATTATGCACAAGGGCTAACACAGCCAGGGCTCGCTCGTATAAATCAGTCAATCGAGGCCTTTGTGTACTGCATTCTGGGTGCACAAGCCAAAACCCGCAGCAGCATCATTGGAAGAGGAGGCCGGGCGTTCGAAACGCAGAGAGTATTCCTCACCCATCTAGAGGAGGCCATAATACTGAACGACATCGCAACAAGCGTACAGTGATATCAGCTTGCCATCCAAGCAACGAAAGTGCGCTTAGACTTTGCGACAGCGCCCGGAAGCTGGCTCATGCCATCGCGCATGATTATCAACACGGAGAGCGTGGTTGGGTACAACAACAATCTCAAGGAGGCAACGCAAGGGATGAAGCTGGGTGTGAACAACGATGTTAACCTGGGCACAAAAAAAGCCTCCCTTCGCCCCATGAATGGGGGACCAACAAAAATAAATCCACCAAACAGTCATCCATCAAACCCGATACATAAACAGGCCACACAGGCACAGGGCATCGCAAAGGCCACACCACAACCAGCCACCAGCACGCACACGCCCACGCCACAGCCCACACCACAGCCCACACCACAGCCCGACTCACATCACGTAAACAAGGTACTCATTGGTGCGGGTGCGATTGCTTTAGCAGGCGTTATCGTTTGGTTTAGATAAGTGTTCAAGACTTCTTCGTACGCTTGGTGACCCTTTCAACAAGGAAGGCCACCACGGCAAGGATGAGCAGCCAGGCGTGTTCACCCAGAAAGGAGATGACCGACCCAGCAGCTTTGAAGATAAAACTCACAATTGACCCAATCAAACCAGGCAGGGCGTTGGCTGCCTTTTTGCCAAGCTCTTTAAGTCCATTTCCAATAGCCTTGGTGGCCTTTGCAAGGCTGTTCAAGGTGGCTAGTACCACAGCGCTGATGGTGATGCCAGCTGCCAGAACAATCGCTTGCAGGGTCCATCCGTATTTCTTGAAGATTTCTCTAACCCGCTCTCTCAAAGACATGCCCCTTTCACGCACCTCAATTTCTGTGTTGACCCTTGCTAGCTCTTCTTCACGTTCAGCAACCCGGGCTTCCGCGGCTTCTCTTTCAGAGGGAGAAGTGTTCTCATCCTCTATGACGCGCTTGTCTTCAGCGTTCTGCCGTTCAAGCTCTTCTTTGTTCTGTTTCAGTTCGTCCAGTGGTTTCACAGCGTCCTGTTTTCCTCTAAGCTCCTCTCGGCGTCTTTCAAAGCCCCTACTGTCAAGTTTTAGTTTGTCGATTTGTTTTTTAGTTTGTCTGCTTGTTGGGCAGTTTTTTGCGCATTGTCCAGTTGTTTTCGTTTAGCTTGATGCTCAGCTTCAACAGCTCTCTTTTCATTTTTTAGTCTTTGTATTGTCTCCGTATCCAGTGGGCCATGTGCATCTTCCTTTTCTTGAATCTGGTCATCAATATCTTTGATTCTATTTCTGAGGGCATCCGTGTCGCGGCGAAGTTTTTGTGCATCCGCATCCCTTTGTTCCATTTGTTGTAGTTCATTTTGTTTTGCTTCCAGTTCTTTTTGAGTTGCTTCAAATGCAGCATTTGTCTCATTGAACTCTTCAGTCAAAGACTTTCCGAGAGCAGCTTTGATCTCTTTGGGAAGAGATGCGTTGAGAGTCTTTTCGGAAGCCCCACGGCTTTTTGTGTAAAGAGGATACCATTTGTCTCTGGTATGATATTTTACCTCGATGATGGCCCCACCTGATTTTGGCTTCGTCTCGTACCGAAAATTAAGTTGATTTCTGTCTGCGTTGGTAAACTCCTCCTTAACCTCGTGAAAGGCCATATCATCCATTGTTAACAAGCGCCGGCCTTGAGTAGCCCCTGTAATGAAAGAGGTTTCTTCAGTGCGGGAGCCTTGTTGTTCTGGGGGCAACCTTGTTCTTGGGATCATAGGCACTTGTTCACCAGATGGTGTAGAGGCAGCCCCTGGTTTAAAAGGTTGCGTGGTGTCTTGGTCCTGGGCCCACCGACTGGATTCTTGTTTTTCTTCTTCTGCCCCTTGATTCAACCAATTTTCAAGATCAGCATCCTCGTCATCCCATGTGTCTGTGTCTGGGATGAGAGGGGTTCTGTCAGTTGCCTCGTCAGGTATATCACCGCCTTCTGCCATGATGATATATAAATATAAGTTTAAAAAACACAAATATATACCATGGCTGTGCAACCGAACCTACTTCCATCTCACAGTGAAAAGACAGTGGGCGCCATGAAGGCAGAGCGAACCGTTAAGCGCATCACATTCAACCCTTCTGAGGCCAATCCCGGCGAGACACTGTACGTCTCGGTGCCCAAGCTGGGCGAACATGATGTCCTTGTGTCCGGCTCGCTTGCACTTGTGTTCAACATCAACCTAGCCGGGGGCCACGCTAACAACTTTCTCGTGCAAAATGTTTCTAGGGCCCTGGTGGACAGGCTCGTTGTAAAGTTTGGCGCCACCACCGTCGAGGACACAGTTGGGTACGACATCTATAAGATCTTCGAAGACCTATTCAAATCAACCGATGAGCGGGACAACATGGTTATGGAGAGCATCCAGAGTGTGGATTTGTGTAAGATTCGATCTGCTGCTGGCGATAAGAAGACTTCCGGCGTGGATACAGAGAACAAACTGGAAGACAATATACAAGAATAAGTATCGCATCAAACTGGATCACCAAATCTTAACTGATCACGGAATCATGTACCCTCAGGCCCTATACAGTGATCTGGTCTTCGAACTAACCCTAGTCCCCGCAAGCCAAGTTGTCCGAGGCTCAGACACAAGCAAGCTCGTGTACAAGTTGGAAAACATCCAGCTGGAGTACGAGACGATCAGAAGTAAGGAGCTGGCCGACGAAGCAACAAGCACTTATACTAGCGGCAAGGGGTTCGCCTATGACTTCGTAATGCGAGATCGGGTGCATCCCTTCTCAAAAAGCGGGGACAATCGGATGAATCTTCGGTTAAACCCACAGCGCCGGTCTCTCAAGGGCATCCTCTTGCTGTTCATCAACCCCTATGCTGGGGGCGCAAGAGACTCTGAGAACTATTTCAATCCCGACATCACCAAAGTGAAGGTAACCGTAAATGGGGTTCCAAACAGGGTCTACAACGAGGGTATCGCCGGCACTGACATGTGGAGTGAAATCTCCCGACACTTTCACACGCGCGGCAGGCCCAACATGAACCTGACCAAATATCTCACAGGCAACAAGTTTGGTCTCTGGATTGACCTGCGGTCCATGGCTGACCCAGCTCTGCACGGCAACGGCCAACGGCTAGTCAACACACAGGATGGCGTGCAACCCGAGATTGAACGAAACGGCACAGGCTCGGGAAATGCAAACTGCCACATCTTCACCATCTCAGACTCACAGTTGAACATCATTAGCAGGCAGCTGGAATCTGTACAGTACTAAGACACGCATATATATATATATATAAATAAATAAATAAATAAATAAATTTGTGTTTCGACTTTTCCGTAGTAGAGTGCTCAATACATAAAGTAGAGCGTGATAAATATTTAAAACAGGAAAAAGACTACACTTGTATCCCTACAAGCCTGTTTCGTGATTGCTCACACTTTCCTAAAGACAACGACCTCAGAAAAATCTTCAATCGAAACACCGTCAAGATCAGTTACAGCTGCATGAATAACACCAAACAAATTATTGACAATCACAACAAACGTGTTTTAAATTCATCCAAAGTCACTGATAATACCGCAAATAACACTACTCACACCAAATCATGCAACTGCCGTCAAAAGAGCTTATGCCCCCTAAACGGAAACTGCTTTCAATCATCTGTCATCTATCAAGCTAACGTCACGCGAACCGACAACAACACTTCCCAATCATACATCGGACTTACGGAAAACGACTTCAAGACAAGATATAGAAACCACACTTCATCATTTCGTCACGCAAAACACAGAAACTCCACCGAACTTAGCAAGCACATCTGGTCACTTAAAGACAACAACATCGAACATTCTATCTCATGGCGTGTAATTTCTAATAGCTCCTCATATAGCAGCTCAAGCAAAAGATGTAATCTCTGTCTTAAGGAAAAATTCTTAATCATTTGCCGCCCTGACCTGTCATCACTTAATAAACGTAACGAACTTGTATCTTCTTGCCGTCACCGTAACAAAGCGTTGCTATGTAACAACTAAACATCCGAGCATTCAAATTTTGTATATAAGCGATGGTTATGTTTATTCTTTAATAAAATCCCCTGAAGAGTGAGCAATCACGAAACAGGCTTGTAGGGATACAAGTGTAGTCTTTTTCCTGTTTTAAATATATATATATATATATATATATTATATATATATATATATATATATATATATATATATATATATATATATATATATATATATATATACCATGGCTACAAACAAGATCAACTTCTATGATAAGCCGACTCCCCTGCCATCTACCAGACCTTTATAATACAATGAAATAGAAAGACTTCTGGCAAAGGTGCCCTCCCCACCCACACATGAACCAATTGTTTGCAAACCAACTAATATAGGCGTTGGCTATGGACCCAAGAAAGTTGCCATTCAACGCACTAATCGTGGGCCCCACCAACTCTGGCAAGACACAGTATCTTCTAAACCAACTGCGAGGCTCCTTTAGGGGTTGTTTTGATTACATCGTTTTATTCTGTCCCACATTTGTCAAGAACAAGACTTACAATGGCTTCGTGGACCGCGATCCGCACATCTTTGTGATTATCTGCCAACAGCATGAGATCGAAGACTGGTTGAAGCAGGCGAGCTTCTTTTTCACAGGCACTAACACTTTATTCATTCTCGATGACTGCGCCGCCTCCAAAGATGTCAAAGGCCGCACGAGCCAGCTGGTCAATCTGGGGTTCAGCGCAAGACATGACGGCATATCCGCGTGGGTTTTGACACAGCAGATTACCAGCATTGCCAAGCCATATCGTGACAACATTGCAGCGATCGTGCTCTTTTACACACCCTCCAGCAAGACAACTAAGGCAATCTTCGAAGACTATACCGGCGAGCTCTCCCATGAGGAGTAAAAAGAGCTTATCGCAAGGCTCAAATCCCGCAAGTTCTCCCACCTGGTTTTCTCTTTGAGACACCCGTATGGAATTGAGTACAAGGTTTAAACACAAATATATACCATGGATGCGCCAACCAGCCTACACAAGCTCACGGTGCTTTCACAGCTTTTGGATGAATTGCACAAACACACATTTGATGCGCAAAACAAAATTATCAAAGCCGCTAGTGAGGAAGATATGCGCCTTATGCTTCTCAACAGATATCCCTTGCGGTTGAATTCTATGCCAGACACCATGGCGGGGCTTATACGTGAGATTGAAACTCTTTTATATAATTACCCACCATCAAGAGAATTATCGAAAATTAAAAAACACATATATACCCCTGATGATGGCACAAGCAGCTGAAGACCAGGTCGACTTGAGCGAAGTACTGCAGATGCTGGAGGCTGCCCCTGATACCTCACCTCCCACAGGGCTCGTGTGTGACGATGGCATTCCTGCCAAACGTGAGAAGCTGGCAATCCTTGTTTCAACCGGCAAGGCCAAAGAATCTATCGGCGTGCAGCTTACACACGATCATGTCAAGCGCCTGTCAGACAAGGACGTTGACAAGTACTTCAAAAGATACGAGGCCTATGTCGGCAACAAGACAACAGAATCCCTAGTTGATTCAGCCATAATGCTCGTGTCCAAAGGAGTTGGCATGGTGGTCGACCTTGATGATGTCAAGGAATTACAGAAAGAACTCAAAAATGATTACATCATCTACCAGGAGCTGTCAAATCTTGCTGGAGGTCTTGCCCTGAGATGCGGACGATGGCTGGCGTTTGCCAATGCTGCTCTCATCACAACAAAACACGTCAAGTTTGAACGAGAGCCTGATCACAAGCCTGACTTAATAGAATTGGAACCACAACCCACACATCCAAGCAGAGACAGTGAAGGCTATCCACTTGAGGGCTTTGATGAAGTTGGGCTGGGACCTGGGGCAACCTCGCAGCAACCTTGAAGGAACCTGGGCGGAACCTAGGTGGAACCTAGGTGGAACCTGTCAGCACACTTGTCAAATTTTCAAATCATATATATATATCACTATGGCCACACCACTCGAGGCGATCCCTGAAGAAACTCAAACTCCAACGCCTGCACGTGTTACCTCTGAGGCCCCGAAAACAAAGCCGGCAACAGAAAAGAACCCCGGCCACGTTGCTTCTGGCAAAAGGCTAGCAGAACGAAACCGCCTGGCCCGTGAAGCAAAGAAAAAGGCCGAAGCACAAAAGCCCGCACCCTCAACAAGTGACACCAGTGCTGCAAACCAACCCTCAACAAGTGACACAACAAGTGACACCAACAGCAACTCAATCTTTTATATTCTGGGGGTTGGAGGGTTGATTGTCTCTGTTATGGATGTGTATTACCAACGCGAAGCCATAATGCAAAAGCTTGACCGCAAACCACCAGCAAACACACCGACCCCACCACCAGAACAACCCCCATCTCGAATTTCGGTAAGACAAGGAATCAAAAAATGGAATAAAAAACAAACACATATGTATACTGCACACAAACCATGGCTGACAATAAGCTTGTGAAGTCTATCCTCGACGCCGCAACAATAACTGGCCTTGTCGCTGGTATTGGTTGGATTGGTAAAAAGGCCATCAAAGAAAACTTCACTGCCGACCCCAGTGCAAGCTTGATGAACTACGTCAAGTTCACAGCCGTCATGGCTGGCAGCATCGCGCTGAAGAAATATCTCGAGGACCAGAAAATCCTCCCAGACAACATGTAAAACCATATGTATACACACCACCACAATGGCCAGCATTGCAATAATGGCCCTTGGCGCTGTTTTGAATGCTGCAGCTTTCACTGGCGGCAATTATCTCGCGAAATATCTGTCTGGTGATAACGGAAAGGCAGCAATGGATGAGAAAATCCGGCATGACAAAGCTCTGGAACAATACCAAGCGGCTTACGCCAAATACCAGAAGGACCGCACTAAGCTCCTCGACTGGATTGCAGCCAACGATCGGATAAAACACCAAGCTAGCCAAAACTTTCAAACCACCGACCAAGCCCTGGTCTTGTATAACCAGATGCATAAATCGCAACCTGATAAACAAATCAAAGATTATAAAGAGCCTCAATTCTCAGACTTCTATAAACCCAGCCAACAACAGCAGACTGGCGAACTTGCGTTCATTGGAGGCACCCTGCTTGCGGGTGGGTATGCGGCCTATCGCTTTCTGTAAACAAATCGGCAAGGGGGAGGAATAACCAATTGAAGAGACCCTTCCCTAGGGTATATACAACATGTCTAAGATCTGTGCGAAGACAAAGTTACCAGACTTCTCAGAATGGTCTGATCACTTTATCAAAGAAAACATTGGAAACTTGGTTGATTCATTTCATGAAGCTATTCAACGTTTTGAAGAAATTGCAAAAAGCGATTACGCGACTCCATCGGAGAAATCTAAAGCTTCAAAAGCTTTACGAAAATTTGCTTTTGCCCGTGACCATCTCATTGACGTGATGATGAAAGTAGAAGAACAATAACTGCTTAAATATATATATATATATACCATCCCTATGGAGGCGAAACTCTCAAAGATCTATTACAGCCCCAAAGGTTATTGGAAAGGTCTTGCCGCTGTAAAAAAGCTGGCCACTGCGGCCAAGGTCTCTGAAGAGGTGGCAAAGAAATGGCTCGTCAAACAAGCCCTTTGGTAAGTTTACCTCCCAGCGCCACGCCACATCCCTCGCCCAAAGTTTGATGTCCAGACTCCTAATGTTGCGCATCAAGCTGATCTACTTTTTTTACCACACGACAAACTGCCTCATGGGCGAAAGATTTACAAATATGCTTTGACAGTTGTTGATGTAGCTAGCCGTTACAAAGCAGCAGAGCCCTTGACTTCGAAAGAGTCTGATGAAGTTTCAAAGGCGTTGGCCCGAGTATATAGGCGTGGGCCTTTGAAATGGCCACAACCGTTACAAGTCGATCCGGGGACAGAGTTTATGGGAGCTGTCACTAAAGAGACTGGGGCCCATAAAACAACCATTCGCCGTGGGCGCGTTCTCAAGCATGTTAAGGCATGGCTCTTCCCTTGGGGTAGACCCCCCGCGAAGTAAATTCTTTTTTTCCTTTGGAAGTAATGTATTTTAGCCCCAAGAGTCACCAAAAGTATACAACAAACTGGATTTAGCGTCCTTAAATAACTTAACGTTTGATTATTGTGGTCACGTGTCTGATGACGTCATAATTTGGACAAAAAGGAAACTTCAAATGGGGTAAGGATAGTTAACTTTAGCCCAGAGAAAATCATAAGCAATTGTTTGCCTCGATGCATAAATACTATCCCTGCCCGGAATGGACAATTTTTGTATTTTATTAACAAGATATTAAGAGACAAAATATGTCACGTGACCTATTTTACGAAATAACCCTTCAACTGTAAATCATAGTCAACCATTCCGGCCAGATTCATATAGGGGAGAGGCATACAAATACATTAACGGTTCAATTTATATCCATTATATGCCATCTCGGCACCCCATTTTCAATTTTCTTTTTGTGTAGGAAAACAATCATAACAGGTCACGTGATGCAAATATGCGACATTTAAAGTAAACAATGGTTCAAGTTTGAGCCTGTTCAGATGAATCACTTTAAAGTTATGATCGCTTACAGGTTTTATGCAAATTAGGCTCTGAGCCATGCCTTAACATGCTTGAGGTTGATATCCACAGAGACCAAGGGATTGTTGAAAGATTCAACAGAACCCTGGCTGAACGATTGTTTGGTTACCAGTACGCTGTTGAAATGAATCTGCCCTCTGGCCGTTCGACTGCTTGGGTTAAAAGATTGCCAGATGTTGTCTCTGCCTTGAACAATGAAGTGACCCGGCTTACTGGAAAGAAGCCCGCTCAAGCAATCAAAGAGAAGGCAACCTCAGCCAAGCCTGCGACCCCATATGCTAGACCTGTGGGGGTGAATGAAAAGAAGCTGCCACCTCGTGTTAGTGTGAGATATCTGTATTACCCAGGTGAGCTTGAGGGTGGTAGTCGACGAGCGACGGATCCGATCTGGTCTTTGAAGGTCTACAACATCGAGAAGGTTGTCACCAAACCAGATGTACCTGTCGTGTATTACCTTTACGACGGCCCCAAGCGGGGGTTTGTGTGTGAGGAGTTGATGGTTGTGCCGCCGGGCACTCAGTTGCCGCCAGCTGGGTTGTGAAACTCGATCGGTTGTGTGTGGATGCCGTCTGGCAGCACCCAACGCTTGTCGTAGTAGGCGCTGAGGCCCAGCTTGTGCTGCTGATATGTGAACATGGACCCGTTGTGCATTCGAAAGCCCCTGTTGGTGGCCATGTCCCTACCCCCTTGCAGGGCTCTTTCGTACCTTTGTTGACTCCCTTGGAGGACATCTTGGCCCCTCCGCCAGCCTCGTTTTCTACGTAATAACACTTGCTGCACAGGGCGATGGCCCGTGTACCTTCCTTCTCAAGCTTGAATAAGCCCGGCTCTCTACCACTCCATTTGTCCCACGCCAACCAATTCTTCTTCTCCGCCTCGAACTGGGCGCGAAGTTCTGGGCGAACTGCTTCTTCGAGAGTGTCGTGAGCAAGAGCGAAGTACATGCTGTCTGTGTCCATCTGGATAAGCTCGAAGTCGCGCCTGTCGATGAAGCAATCAAGGAAGTCGTAATAGAACTCCAGCATGCGGAGCTTGGCAAGTTGATACACAACAATGCCGACTTGAAAGGGGCGGTCGATTGTGATCTTTTGCTTGCGCAGCTCGATCTTGTAGGCCTCTCCGATCTCTTCGAGGTCTTCGAACAAAGGTGAGCGGAGATTCTTGTCGACCTCGTCCTCGTCAGTTGTGTACACCGTTCTTGTTTGGCGCTCCAAAGCTTCGATGAACTTACCGTAAGCGCTGTTGCCAAGGAGCTTGAACACTTCGGCAAACAGTGCCTTATCCTTGTCATCGTCGCCTTTCCTTCGGTTTTCGGCGACCTCGCGAACGAACCAGTCGAAGAGTTTTTGGGGTCTATAATCGATCGTGCGGTAGACTGCCGTGATCTTGAACCCACTGTTGAGGTACCATTTCAAGAGGGGTGCGTAGATAAGCATTTTTTTCGCTGACAACACACCCAGAAGTTTTTTCTGGTCGGGAAAGCGGGTTCGGCCACTTTCTTGGAGGTAATCGTGCATATGCTGAGGCACGCATTCGTTAGGCACTGCTTGGTTGATGAAGAACGGGGGAAACTCTTCGAACTGCTCCCACAACTCTCGAGGGACTTCGATGTCCACCTCCGCAAACCCGAACCACCTGCCTATGAGAAAGGGCAGGGAAAGCTTTCTAGCCGCCTGCACCGGGTCATCGTAATGCACAACCTTCTCTTTACCACAGGGCATCTCCTGCAGCATCGTGCTGGGGTAAAGAGAATTCGCATGGAACCCCACAATCCGTTTCGTGATGCGGGCTAAGGCGTATTTGTGAGAGCGGATGCGGGTTTCACCGCGCACGTGTTTGCGGGTGAAGACCAGGCTTGGCCCTCCAACCACAGCCCTCTTCAGCATGGCGTATGCTTCTGGGCCGAGGGCGTATAGTTCTGGCGCCCTGCGGCCTCGTCCCCCTCTCAATGAGCCTCGCAAGACGTATTGCATTGATACTCCTGGCAAGGAGACCGCGTCTTTGAAGATGTCAACCCCGAGGCTCGTGTAAAAGCCCTTCATCGTTTGGAGAGCTTCGAGGAAGGGAGACACGTCTAGATTGTTGCAATACTCCAGCCAGTCTCCGAATGTCTGCATACCTTTCTCGTGAAAGATGCGATTGCATTCCTCGTGCTCCTGAGGAGAAAGAACAAAGGCATTTTTGAGTTGTGAGTACCAGCACTCGTATGGGGGAAGCCCAGGGTAATCAAGCTTGTCAGCACTGTCAAACCACTCGTATGGGAGCCAGGACTTAGTCTGTGTCGCTCCATACATCTTGACCCACCTATCGTACGTAATGCCTGGGGCCAAATAATTCACGATGTCCAAGAACTTGTAGCTGGGAGTGTTGATGAACATGATGCGCCCCTCTTTCTCCGCGGCGAAGACCTCGTTCTCTTGAGCAAAGCGAGAAACAAAGTACTTGCGGATAAGCTTGAGATCGTAATGGCCTGAGTTGAAGCCGACCACAGGAACTTGGTTGCACCATTTGTCGATGAGCTTGAGTTGCTTCTCAGGGAGATTCTCAAGGTCTGGGGGTATATATTGGTCAGCCACAGCCTCTCGGATGGCTGCGGCTCGCCACTCAAGGGAGGCATAAAACAGAGCGATAAGCTCGTCAGGGTCTTTGGAGCAAATGTACTCAGGCTCAGGGTTCAGCGTGTCGGCAATGGAGACTGAGATGGGCACATGTTCGCTTTCATAAGAGAGCCAGTATGTCGGACGAGCTGCCTTGGTCTTGTCCTGATAGGCTTCGAAGTCGTAGACGATCGCGTGTGGATAAGTTTTGTTTCTTTTCTGTGGGCAACGGGCATCCCTCCAGGGGTAAGGCTTTTCGTGCTCCCACCTTTTAACCACGGTGTAGCCGTGGTCTCGAAGCAACTGAGTTCGTTGCAGAGTCTTTTGGTAAGCAACCGTCCTTGTGATTGTGTTGCCTTTACGGTCAGTTGTGATCACTTCGTTTCTTTGTTCAGGTGCAGGAAAGCACTCTAAACAACCGTGCCAGAAACAACCGTGAAACTGAAACACGGTCTTGCTTTCTGGGTGATAGCCGTCGACTGGAGCCCCACAAATATAACTCTCACCACCATGGCCGCATCTGTGATGGTGGATGTGAGTGCCGACCTGTTTCGCCACCCACTCGAGCCAGCACACTGCCTTGACACCGAAACCGCCTTCTGGGTAAAATGCTTTCTCAAAAGCTGACTCTGGAGGGAGGACACGTTTCCCAGGGCAGTCGATTTTTGTTTGACCTCGAGTACACGTCTTGGTGTGGCGAGTTAAATGACAAGCTTGTGTGAACCTCCCACCACACTCACCACAAGTGTAATTGTTTGTGACTTTATTGAGATTGGTGATCAAGAAGGCATGGCCTGCATAGATGCCGATGGTCATGGTTGAAACGCCAACCTTGTCGTAATTCGCAGGGGTGTGAGATAAAATGAAATCACCATTAGCGAGAACAAGGTGGGCGGCAATGCCTTGCTTGAAATGCTTTTTGATTTTGGAGAAGTGCCGCAAAGTTAACTGGTCTCGAAGCCCCGGATAAAAGGCGAAGAAGCTTTCCGAGAGCTCTCTTGTTCTGCGGGTGTTGCGATCTCTGCGAGCTCCTCGATGGACAGCCAAGCAACGAAAGAGACAAAGATTGTCATTGAAATTGTCAAGGGCAATGACTTCTCTTTTATTGCGAAGCCAATCAGGAAGCCACCCGAGACCTATTTGCAGGGGTTGTCGATCAAGCACGACTTTTAGATCAAGCAGGACAGTGCGTTCGTAAACCCATTTGGTGTCAGGCCTGTTGAGGTTTGCGTTTTGAAGACGAAGCTCTTCCTGGACTTGCAACCACTGTCGTGTCTCGGAGAGAGTGGCTAGCCAACGACTGTAGTGGTTGTTTTGATAAAACCGCCTCAACACCTCGGTTTCAGTGTTTCGTAACTCGACTGTGAACCGTAAATTGATTGCATGTCGTGTTTGAACATTTTGTTTGATTTTGTTCAAAATTCTGTCGACAAGGGGTTTTTCGAGATCGGTTGCAAAGCGGAACCGGATTATTCGTCTGCCGCGGTCAATCCATCGGTCAACCCGATCATAGACTTGAACAAATTGCTCAAAATCTAACTCCTGTGGGTTGTTTTGAGGCTCGACCTCAGCATTATTGTCGTCAGCAGGCTCGAACCGCTCAAGATTTCGGGCCTGTTCGTCCAGCCAAGCAATCAGATCGCGTTGATCGTCATCATGGTGTCGTCGTTGTCGGGGTTGCGCCATTGCGTATATACAAGGATTTTATTTTTCTTCAATTGGTTATGTCTAGCTTGCCGTTGTGGAGCCTCTTACGGGGTTTGAGGGAGGGGTACGTATAGTAGTGGGTGGGGGCAGGGCTCAAATACCGTTTTTCAGACCCCTAAATAAGCCGCCAAACGTCCGAGTTACCGGACCCCCAGCGCGAATGCAATGAGACCTGGGGGTCCGGTAACTCGGGCGTTTGGCGGCTTATTTAGGGGTCTGAAAAACGGTATTTGAGCCATCCCCCACCCACTACTAGATGCAAGTACGGAAGTCTTTGAATGCCATAACAAGACTGTAACAAGACAAAGTTCTTCGCAAAAAAAAGTCGTCGACTATCTGGGAAGCTGCACTGCTTAAACTTCGTTTTCCCCGCCGAAAACGAAACCCTTGGCCCAGTCCGCCTCGGTTGCGAAACTTCGTCGTCGTCCGTTTCGTTGTCGATGCTTAAGGTCCCTAATAACCAACAGATTGCGTTTTTTAACAAGCTGAATCAACACCTAACTGAGTTCGCACTAGATAGTATTATAATAGGAGGCGACTTCAACTGCGCTTTAACACCAAATGATAAAAGAGGCGGGAACCCTGTCACCAAAAAATCCTCCGTTATAAAAGAAATAGAAAAACTGTGCGATATGTACGACCTAAAAGATATCTGGCGGGTTTTAAATCCTGACACGCAGCGTTTCACTTAGAGAAATAGATCCTTTAAAATTCAGTGCTTAGGGACGGACCATTTCATTTTTGTTGGGGGGGGGGGGGGGGGGGTGGGCAATTTCTTCTGAGCATGAATTTTTTTTCCAGCATCACTATTTGCAAGAATTTTTTTTACCCTAATGCTTGAATTATTTTTCACGTGCTTTCTTGTGCACGATTTTTTTCTTTTAAATTGCTTCTGCAGGAATTTTTTTTTCGTAATTGCCCAACCCCCCCCCCCCCCCCACAAAAATTAAATGGTCCGTCTCTTAGACTATTTCTTAATCTCACAGGAATTAACCCCTTTAACCAAAAGAACCGATATATTATATGCACCTGATAGTGATCATTCTGCTGTGTCAATTCACCTCCAATCCAACGATCTGGCCCAAAAAGTTTACTACTACTAATGTGATATTGTGATCGTTTTTGCGGATCGCCTTTACGTGTGGACGGAATGCCTAACATTACCCGCTTAAAATTAAATTCCTTTTTTGACCATTTTTGTCGTCTGACACATCTCTGTTAACAAATCAACAACACGCATTTCTATCACATTAATACCTAAATACTTTGACAATGTTTTTAAAAATCTCCATATTTAAAACTCGCGAAAGACTTGTCAGATGATCGACAGATGAGCATCGTAAAATTATTTTAGTTGTTTAAATGGTGAATTACATTGAAGAGCACCCCAGCCTTTGCCTTAACAAAGTTTTTGATCATTTTTTGACAACTTTTTGACATCATTTTGACAGTTTAGAGGTGGAGATGTCAGACTCCACGTTCGCTTTCTGAAAATATTATTGACATCTTTGCCTCCCACAATTCTTGCAATTTGATTTGCTTGTTTAAGGCGGGGGTACACCTGAATGCCATTTTTCCGCCACTTGACATGCAGGCTTTAAGTACAGTAGTCCTAGTAAGAACTAGGCAACCTAACGGCAAGGAATGCAGAAAGGTGTTAATTGTGATATTGTTGAAACCGTCCACCTCATTGGCTAAAACGTGAAAATCTACTATCACTTAACCAAGTAGTACATTTATTTCTCTCTCGTTCAATAATTTGTTTTCTTTTTAGAGAAAACTATTCTGAGTTTTTATGCAACCAAAATTCTATGTGGGAAATATGTAAAATCTCTTTGAAATAAAGTCCAGTACATTTTATTTAAAAAACATGTTGTCCATTGGTTGATGTATTCTCAGTAAGAAAAACCTAAACAATCTTATGTGAGGAAAGCGAAATGCCGCGGAACAATAGAACATTGCCTAGTTCTTACACGCATTGTTACTTAATGGAAATATATATTGTTCACGTACATTCTAACTCAGTAGGAAATAGCAAGGGTTGACAGGCCGCACAATCTCAACCGGTGTGAAACATTTGAAAACCTTCTATATTTTCTTCTAACGAGTATCTCCTGTAAAATGGAGGTGGTAGGCCTGTACGACCTTTACAAAGTGCTGTTTAATGCCGTTTGCCCGTATTTTAACGGGTATACATTTAGTTGGTTTTGGAGGAGTTAGCGTTGACTGAAAAAACTCTTTTAAAAGCCGCGTGTATTACGGACTAGAGGTCAACTGTCAAACCGTGTTATGTCTGTAATGTTTTTCTGTGATTTCGTTCTTTAAGTATTTGACCTCTTATAACGTCCATTTTCTTTTGCTTTTGCGGTTAGTGGGTTGTTTTATGTTGATTTTTAACACATAGGATTCAATATTTGTAGTTTTTTCTCTCTCTGAAGTAATAGGATCTGAAAATGTATGTTGATCGTTTAATGTGTTTCCTGCTATTTTTATCACGCTGGGCCCAGCTATTTGTATGTCACGGTGAACTAAATGTAGATCCAAGGTTAGCAGAGAGAGATAGTTTAAGCTTTAGTGAAAGCTCTGTGACTTTAAAACGCTTCTCAGTCAAAGCTGTGTTAATAGCATCGATTCCGCTCCGCTTTATATCTGTGAGTTGTTTGCGTCTGGAGCTCGATATTAAATGTTTCACACCGGTAGAGATTGTGCGGCCTGTCAACCCTTGCTATTTCCCATTTGTCTCCTCAACCCGTCCAGATGCTACAAAGCTTCCTCTGGCATTCATGCAATCCTTATGAGTGCAGAAAAACCGGTCACCTTCCTTGACAACGAAACAATCGTCTCCTGTACCAAAACTGCGTCAGCACAAGAACTCTTAGATTTTTTAGCCGCCGATTGACAAGTACTTCCAATATCGAATCCGCAGTTTTCACACTTCTTTGGCTTCCAACGTGTGGAATAGCCATGTTTGCAGCGAGGACATTCACCAAACCCTCGTTTGGTGCTGGTGCTGGGCAACGTTAGATCGAACAAGAAGGCAAAAGCGCAACCAGAAAAAGCAAACGACAAAATAAGCCAGTCTAACTTGAGATAACCGAAAACACGTGGATTCAAAACGACGCGACAACGCGACGTAAAAATCACAAACCGAACAAAGGATTCTTGACGTATCTCAGAATACCCACAACCCTCGCAACCCTGTTCCAGACATCCACCAATCACAGAGCCCGATACGAAAGGTGGGTGATAACTGA
>JAJGOT010001374.1:0-12500 GCA_022457155.1 Cladopsammia gracilis
TAGAAGGAACTAGATTTTGTAGTGATTCGATAATGCGGTGATTTTTTTTAATTTTCGATGCCGATTGGAATAGTGCATTAAATGAACGTTATTTATTTCTAATGTGAAGTCACCTAACAATTATCAGTACTCAGCCTTTTCTGGTATCGAGAAATCACTCGCCCGCAAATAAAACAATTGAAATCGGCCATCACCGGTTCTCTTTTGCGTAATAGTTTTGTTTCACGAAATTAATGCGCACTATTAATCTGGAATATCGTTACATATACATACACTTTAACTTGCATCAAAACAAAATTTGCTTGAACCGATTACTAATAAAACAAATGGATACCTGAAATAAGCGGACGCGGACACGCAAAACATTGCTTAACTGTAAAGCTTGCTTTCAATCGAATATCGTAGTTACTCTTTTGTGCTTTTTCCTTTGTCTTTGAGCCCTAATTAATGCATAGGATTTATATAACACACCAGCATTCTGTACACGCTAAGTTTATTTTTAACAAAGACTCTTTGCTGCCAAGGCTAGCGCCCTTAAACTCTCAACCTTGACCTTAAGCATCAAACCAGAGATGGACTCTCTACCGCCAGAAGTATTACTTTTTCCCATCACCTCATTCCCTTACATTCTGAATAACAAACCAGAACTGCAAGAATGTTTTCTGCTGGATTTTAACATCCGACCTGGTTGGATTGTTTACAACCCGAACGCGGTGACTGTTTTATCCAGCAACGAGATGTTCCAGCCCGTGTACGAGTTGGCGTCGATTTGGAACCCGGAAAAGCAGGTGTTTAAGATAAAGTGTCTCGAAGACCTGGAAGATTTTAAAGATATGTTGGAAAAGCCGATAGTATTTTGCACGACAAGGCGACAAGAATGCGAAGCTATGGTCAACGGCTTTGACACAGACTTTGTCCTCGTGTTGGATCCGAACGACCCTAAGGGCCTGTTTATATGGTCTCGGGTACCCGAGACAACCCTCCCCCCGAGTTACCCTGGGCGAGCTAACTTTTCACTTATTTCTTTGAAAAATTCAACCAACCGTTTACATGAGAATCGTAACTCGTCTCGGGGGGGCGAGACAACTCGGTTGGGCGAGTTGTCTCGCCTCGGCAGGTAGGGTAACCCTGGCAGGCGGGACAACTTTTTCTCATATAAACACTTTGGCTCGCCTACCCGGGACAACTCACGATGTCCTGCGTGTCACGAAAAGCCAAGATTTTAGGTTTAAGAACACAAATTCGTGTTAAATTAAGAAGTAAAATGTTAATCAGCAAAGCCCACAGTGATCGAACGAATGAAAGAAAATCAAACGAACAGGTATACGATAGCTGTATTCAGATTTGAATATTTACGCAGCGTTGTGAATATTTAAGTAGGGTCAACTTTTAACTCGGTCAGCAGGGACAACCTTTCTCATATAAACGCTCGGCAAAGTTGTCTCGGGGGGAGGGTTGTCTCGGGTACCCGAGACCATATAAACAGGCCCTAATATCGCTACGCAGATCAACAAGATTGTCAATCGCGTGGAACAAAGACTAACCTCCGGACAGAAATTTTGTCTCAAAATCGACTTCGCAGGCCTTCTTGATGAACTGACAAAACGCGAGTTTAAAAATTTGGTTTATTGGTTAAACTGCGAGTTTTACATCACCAATCACTGCAAACCAAACCAATTCCTGCAGCTCAATTCGAGGTATCTGTGGCTCATCCTGTTTCCAGTTTTTCTGATGGCCTCTCTACCTTATCGCATTGTAAGGAAAATCGGCAGCCATGATGAAAAAATACATTTGCAAGTTCGACTCGTGCTGGAAGTTTGCCCAGTTGCTGTTCTTGTATTGCACTTCTACTCAGGAAATTCCCGACCAAGGCCTGGAAGATATCTGACATGCGAAAAACAATACATTGAAAGGGATTGTGACGCAAGTGAGATATCGGCGCTTGCTTGTTTCACACCTTGTGAGCAGTTTAAAAAGACTGGGAAGAGATGTCTAAATTTCAAAAAGAAAATGCCAAAGTTTGTCGAAATCTTATTTGCAGGACGTGAAAAAGTAAGAAATAAAGTGAAATAGCTATAATTATTAGCCTTGCATTTGTTTAGAGTCCTCAGTCCTGACTCATTCCATTGCCCGATGGGGTGATCATCGGACATTTTTGTAAAATTACCCTCTAAATGTACCAGAATCTCATGGGTGTGGCTCAAAATTATTTGCACCTCTATACCTAAGAGGTACCAATAGTCCATTTTACAGTTGTGTGCTTGGTGGCCTTGCCTTTGAGTGGAAGTGAGGCAGGAGATGACCTTGCTTTGAAACAAACCTTTCTGCCTTCCATATGTTAATGATGCTGTTCTCATGCTAACTAGGTAAATTTGCATTTGAAAAGCTCCAAGGTCTGTATCATAACAAGGTCAACTTTAACCTTGCTTCCACTCAAAGGCCAGGACACTAAGAAGACAACTGTAAAATGGTCTATTCTATAACAACCCATGGCATATTTTTCGACTTTTTAGTACCCGATGCGGTACCAATCTACACATTATTTTTGCCCCGTAAAAGGTGCGACAATCAACCCCGTCATTTTTATGTGGAAGTTCCCCCGGGCTCCATTGTCGTCCTCAAAGCCCTCATTTTGTTTGCTCAGAGGTTGAAGCGAGTGGCTCTGGTAACAACCAGACATCGTTAAAATCCACGACGTCCGGCAGCGAATGCGTAATGCATTTATGATTATTGTGCTTGCTCAACCGCATATTGAAAAATTGCCTTCATTTATTCTCCACGGTTCTTTAACAACAACATCATCATCATTTGTTGTTGTTTTAGTTGTTGTTGTTGTTTAACTGAAAACAGCTGCACAAGACACCCTAGGCAGAACTGTGATTTTGAGAGGACTTTCAATTTTTTAATTCACTGGCCTTCAGAAGGACATTTAACTGTGTGAAATAGTTGCCCGGTGGATAGGAGACGCAATGCGATCAATTCCATCTGCGAACTGAAATCAAGTCGTTGCTCAACCTAATGAATTGTTAACACAAACGTACAATAACCATTGGCCTCCAAGTGTATGAAAAACACCATTGATAGGCTTTATAACTTTTTGGGTTGACTGTGCTTTTAAATGGCTGCGCCGGTTATAAATTTAGCCTTTTTTTAAATGCGATATTTAGAACTTTTTAAACAGGTTAAAATGAAGTAAAAATGCTCGAAAATTGCACTTTGTTGTTATGTGTTTGTTTTGTTCTTTTAAAAGCGGTTTTGCAAACTGAAAGTTCTGAGCGAACCAAGCTTCATGTTGAGAGGATTTTTTTGGCAGAGAGCCGGGCTGAAGTTTCATCCCGGTTAACCGAGCTGAATTTCTAGCCCGGGTCGAAATTCGCCATGTAATCGGTTACAGATTGCCAGCAAATAGACATGGCCGCTTATCGTTAAAAAGAACTCTCCTAAAACGCCATTTCATGCTGTATCATGTGACAAATGACTGTACGATTCTTGAATTATTTGGTTGTATTTTATACCTTCTCGTGTGGCACCTGATATTTTAGCCAGTTGCAGGCTATGGGGCAGGGATATATTAAGTAAATATAAGGCGGTCACCCCTAACCCCCACCCCCCTCCCGCCGTCTACCTACGGTTGGTTTGTTTGTCTTTCATAACTTTTTTGGGTCACGCGCAACACGATAGCGACGCCTTGCGGTCACGCATTTACCACACTTTGTGCACGCGTAACAAGATAGCGACGCCTTGCGGTCACGCATTTACCTTAATGAACTCTATAAGTACGTGATACGCAAGGATTTCTGTCTAGGCTTCAGGCAATTGGTAAGGCATTGTATTTTAGCCCTCTTCAAATATTTATTTTGTCTTGTTTCTTTTGTTTTATGTCATTTGTACTTCATTGCGCATAGATCGTCTTTTATAATTTTTTGGGCACGTGTAACAAGATAGCGACGCCTTGCGGTCACGCATTTACCACACTTAGTGAACTCTATGAGTAGGTGATACACATTTAATGAAATATTACTTAAGGATTTTGGGATTTGTCTAGGCTTCAGGCAAATGGTGAGGCATTGTATTTTAGTCCTCTTGTTTCTTTTGTTTTGTGTCATTTGTACTTCATTAAGCTCATTACGCATAGAAGGAGCCAGATTTTGTAGTGATTCGATAACGCCGGGATTTTTTTTATTTTCGATGCTAATTGGAATAGTGCATTAAATGAACGTTATTTATTTCTAATGTAAAGTTGCTTTACAATTATCAGTACTCAGCCTTTTCTGGTATCGCGCCAATAAAACAATTGAAATCGGCCATCACAGTCTCTTTTGCGTAATAGTCCAGTTGTTTCACGAAATTAATGCGGACATAATCTGGAATATCTTTACATATACATACAGTTTAACTTGCATCAAAACAAAATTTGCTTGAACCGATTACTAATAAAACAAATGGATACCTGAAATAAGAGGACGCGGACACGCAAAACATTGCTTAAGTGTAAAGCTTGCTTTCAATCGAATATCGTAGTTACTCTTTTGTGCTTTTTCCTTTGTCTTTGAGCCCTAATTAATGCATAGGATTTATGTAACACACCAGCATTCTGTACACGCTAAGTTTATTTTTAACAAAGGCTCTTTGCTGCCAAGGCTAGCGCCCTTAAACTCTCAACCTTGACCTTAAGCATCAAACCGGAGATGGACTCTCTACCGCCAGAAGTATTACTTTTTCCCATCACCTCATTCCCTTACATTCTGAACACCAAACCAGAACTGCAAGAATGTTTTCTGCTGGATGTTAACATCCGACCTGGTTGGATTGTTTACAACCCGAACGCGGTGACGGTTTTATCCGGCAACGAGATGTTCCAGCCCGTGTACGAGTTGGCGCCGATTTGGAACCCGGAAAAGCAGGTGTTTAAGATAAAGTGTCTCGAAGACCTGGAATATTTTAAAGATATGTTGGAAAAGCCGATAGTATTTTGCACGACAAGGCGACAAGAATGCGAAGCTATGGTCAACGGCTTTGACACAGACTTTGTCTTCGTGTTGGATCCGAACGACCCTAATATCGCTACGCAGATCAACAAGATTGTCAATCGTGTGAAACAAAGACTAACCTCCGGACAGAAATTTTGTCTCAAAATCGACTTCGCAGGCCTTCTTGATGAACTGACAAAACGCGAGTTTAAAAATTTGGTTTATTGGTTAAACTGCGAGTTTTACATCACCAATCACTGCAAACCAAACCAATTCCTGCAGCTCAATTCGAGGTATCTGTGGCTCATCCTGTTTCCAGTTTTTCTGATGGCCTCTCTACCTTATCGCATTGTAAGGAAAATCGGCAGCCATGATGAAAAAATACATTTGCAAGTTCGACTCGTGCTGGAAGTTTGCCCAGTTGCTGTTCTTGTATTGCACTTCTACTCAGGAAATTCCCGACCAAGGCCTGGAAGATATCTGACATGCGAAAAACAATACATTGAAAGGGATTGTGACGCAAGTGAGATATCGTCGCTTGCTTGTTTCACACCTTGTGAGCAGTTAAAAAAGACTGGGAAGAGACGTCTAAATTTCAAAAAGAAAATGCCAAAGTTTGTCGAAATCTTATTTGCAGGACGTGAAAAAGTAAGAAATAAAGTGAAATAGCTATAATTATTAGCCTTGCATTTGTTTAGAGTCCTCAGTCCTGACTCATTCCATTGCCCGATGGGGTGATCATCGGACATTTTTGTAAAATTACCCTCTAAATGAACCAGAATCTCATTTTGTGAGTGTGGCTCAAAATTATTTGCACCTCTATACCTAAGAGGTATCAATAGTCCATTTTACAGTTGTGTGCTTGGTGGCCTTGCCTTTGAGTGGAAGTGAGGCAGGAGATGACCTTGCTTTGAAACAAACCTTTCTGCCTTCCATATGTTAATGATGCTGTTCTCATGCTAACTAGGTAAATTTGCATTTGAAAAGCTCCAAGGTCTGTATCATAACAAGGTCAACTTTAACCTTGCTTCCACTCAAAGGCTAGGACACTAAGAAGACAACTGTAAAATGGTCTAGTCTACAACAACCCATGGCATATTTTTCGGCTTTTTAGTACCCGATGCGGTACCAATCTACACATTATTTTTGCCCCGTAAAAGGTGCGACAATCAACCCCGTCATTTTTATGTGGAAGTTCCCCCGGGCTCCATTGTCGTCCTCAGAGCCCTCATTTTGTTTGCTCAGAGGTTGAAGCGAGTGGCTCTGGTAACAACCAGACATCGTTAAAATCCACGACGTCCGGCAGCGAATGCGTAATGCATTTATGATTATTGTGCTTGCTCAACCGCATATTGAAAAATTGCCTTCATTTATTCTCCACGGTTCTTTAACAACAACATCATCATCATTTGTTGTTGTTTTAGTTGTTGTTGTTGTTTAACTGAAAACAGCTGCACAAGACACCCTAGGCAGAACTGTGATTTTGAGAGGACTTTCAATTTTTTAATTCACTGGCCTTCAGAAGGACATTTAACTGTGTGAAATAGTTGCCCGGTGGATAGGAGACGCAATGCGATCAATTCCATCTGCGAACTGAAATCAAGTCGTTGCTCAACCTAATGAATTGTTAACACAAACGTACAATAACCATTGGCCTCCAAGTGTATGAAAAACACCATTGATAGGCTTTATAACTTTTTGGGTTGACTGTGCTTTTAAATGGCTGCGCCGGTTATAAATTTAGCCTTTTTTTAAATGCGATATTTAGAACTTTTTAAACAGGTTAAAATGAAGTAAAAATGCTCGAAAATTGCACTTTGTTGTTATGTGTTTGTTTTGTTCTTTTAAAAGCGGTTTTGCAAACTGAAAGTTCTGAGCGAACCAAGCTTCATGTTGAGAGGATTTTTTTGGCAGAGAGCCGGGCTGAAGTTTCATCCCGGTTAACCGAGCTGAATTTCTAGCCCGGGTCGAAATTCGCCATGTAATCGGTTACAGATTGCCAGCAAATAGACATGGCCGCTTATCGTTAAAAAGAACTCTCCTAAAACGCCATTTCATGCTGTATCATGTGACAAATGACTGTACGATTCTTGAATTATTTGGTTGTATTTTATACCTTCTCGTGTGGCACCTGATATTTTAGCCAGTTGCAGGCTATGGGGCAGGGAGATATTAAGTAAATATAACGCGGTCACCCCCAACCCCCACCCCCCTCCCGCCGTCTACCTTCGGTTGATTTGTTTGTCTTTCATAACTTTTTTGGGTCACGCGCAACACGATAGCGACGCCTTGCGGTCACGCATTTACCACACTTTGTGCACGTGTAACAAGATAGCGACGCCTTGCGGTCACGCATTTACCTTAATGAACTCTATAAGTACGTGATACGCAAGGATTTCTGTCTAGGCTTCAGGCAATTGGTAAGGCATTGTATTTTAGCCCTCTTCAAATATTTATTTTGTCTTGTTTCTTTTGTTTTATGTCATTTGTACTTCATTGCGCGTAGATCGTCTTTTATAATTTTTTGGGCACGTGTAACAAGATAGCGACGCCTTGCGGTCACGCATTTACCACACTTAGTGAACTCTATGAGTAGGTGATACACATTTAATGAAATATTTCTTAAGGATTTTGGGATTTGTCTAGGCTTCAGGCAATTGGTGAGGCATTGTATTTTAGTCCTCTTGTTTCTTTTGTTTTGTGTCATTTGTACTTCATTAAGCTCATTACGCATAGAAGGAGCCAGATTTTGTATTGATTCGATAACGCCGGGAATTTTTTTTATTTTCGATGCTAATTGGAATAGTGCATTAAATGAACGTTATTTATTTCTAATGTAAAGTTACTTTACAATTATCAGTACTCAGCCTTTTCTGGTATCGCGCCAATAAAACAATTGAAATCGGCCATCACCGGTTCTCTTTTGCGTAATAGTCCAGTTGTTTCACGAAATTAATGCGGACATAATCTGGAATATCTTTACATATACATACAGTTTAACTTGTGTCAAAACAAAATTTGCTTGAACCGATTACTTATAAAACAAATGGATACCTGAAATAAGAGGACGCGGACACGCAAAACATTGCTTAAGTGTAAAGCTTGCTTTCAATCGAATATCGTAGTTACTCTTTTGTGCTTTTTCCTTTGTCTTTGAGCCCTAATTAATGCATAGGATTTATATAACACACCAGCATTCTGTACACGCTAAGTTTATTTTTAACAAAGGCTCTTTGCTGCCAAGGCTAGCGCCCTTAAACTCTCAACCTTGACCTTAAGCATCAAACCGGAGATGGACTCTCTACCGCCAGATGTATTACTTTTTCCCATCACCTCATTCCCTTACATTCTGAACACCAAACCAGAACTGCAAGAATGTTTTCTGCTGGATGTTAACATCCGACCTGGTTGGATTGTTTACAACCCGAACGCGGTGACTGTTTTATCCGGCAACTAGATGTTCCAGCCCGTGTACGAGTTGGCGCCGATTTGGAACCCGGAAAAGCAGGTGTTTAAGATAAAGTGTCTCGAAGACCTGGAAGATTTTAAAGATATGTTGGAAAAGCCGATAGTATTTTGCACGACAAGGCGACAAGAATGCGAAGCTATGGTCAACGGCTTTGACACAGACTTTGTCCTCGTGTTGGATCCGAACGACCCTAATATCGCTACGCAGATCAACAAGATTGTCAATCGTGTGAAACAAAGACTAACCTCCGGACAGAAATTTTGTCTCAAAATCGACTTCGCAGGCCTTCTTGATGAACTGACAAAACGCGAGTTTAAAAATTTGGTTTATTGGTTAAACTGCGAGTTTTACATCACCAATCACTGCAAACCAAACCAATTCCTGCAGCTCAATTCGAGGTATCTGTGGCTCATCCTGTTTCCAGTTTTTCTGATGGCCTCTCTACCTTATCGCATTGTAAGGAAAATCGGCAGCCATGATGAAAGAATACATTTGCAAGTTCGACTCGTGCTGGAAGTTTGCCCAGTTGCTGTTCTTGTATTGCACTTCTACTCAGGAAATTCCCGACCAAGGCCTGGAAGATATCTGACATGCGAAAAACAATATATTGAAAGGGATTGTGACGCAAGTGAGATATCGTCGCTTGCTTGTTTCACACCTTGTGAGCAGTTAAAAAAGACTGGGAAGAGACGTCTAAATTTCAAAAAGAAAATGCCAAAGTTTGTCGAAATCTTATTTGCAGGACGTGAAAAAGTAAGAAATAAAGTGAATTAGCTATAATTATTCGTCTTGCATTTCTTTGGAGTTCTTAGTCCTGACTCATTCCATTGCCCGATGGGGTGATCATCGGACATTTTTGTAAATTTACCGTCTAAATGCACCAGAATCTCATTTTGTGGGTGTGGCTTAAAATTATTTGCACCTCTATACCTAAGAGGTACCAATAGTCCATTTTACAGTTGTGTGCTTGGTGGCCTTGCCTTTGAGTGGAAGTGAGGCAGGAGATGACCTTGCTTTGAAACAAACCTTTCTGCCTTCCATATGTTAATGATGATGTTCTCATGCTAACTAGGTAAATTTGCATTTGAAAAGCTCCAAGGTCTGTATCATAACAAGATCAACTTTAACCTTGCTTCCACTCAAAGGCCAGGACACTAAGAAGACAACTGTAAAATGGTCTATTCTACAACAACCCATGGCATATTTTTCGGCTTTTTAGTACCCGATGCGGTACCAATCTACACATTATTTTTGCCCCGTAAAAGGTGCGACAATCAACCCCGTCATTTTTATGTGGATGTTCCCCCGGGTTCCATTGTCGTCCTCAGAGCCCTCATTTTGTTTGCTCAGAGGTTGAAGCGAGTGGCTCTGGTAACAACCAGACATCGTTAAAATCCACGACGTCCGGCAGCGAATGCGTAATGCATTTATGATTATTGTGCTTGCTAAACCGCATATTGAAAAATTGTCTTCATTTATTCTCGTTCCCAGAGCTCTACGGTTCTTTAATAACATCAAAAAAAAAAAAAAAAAATGAGGCATCTGTTTGTTGACGAGAATGGACTTCGTAGCCATGACGTTTAAAACAGCTGCACAAGACTCCCTAGGCAGAACTGTGATTTTGAAAGAACTTTCAATTTTTAAATCCACTGGCCTTCAGTAGGACATTTAACTGTGTGGAATAGATAACACAAACTAGCATTGACGGTACGAAACGTTTGTATGAAATAAGTAAAACGAGCGATGTCAATTATTAATGCGCTTTCCCCGTAAGATCGGGTGGCCTGTGCTACGACCAAACCGCATTGTTCGTTTCATGGTAACTAAATCGCCCATTGTTCAAAAGGAAAATGGACATAGAAGAGAATCATAACGGCATAGCTTTTCTACCGATAAGCCATTTCCTGGTAGATATCTGCAGGATGCGAACAAGTACAATACGAGCCTGCGTCGTGCCTAGGAGATTAACAGTCTTATCATTGTTGAGAGCGAGAGAGCTCTCGCTCCTTCTCTCATAAGGGACGGACCATGTAATTTGTGAGTGGGAGTGGAAGGGAAAAAAAGGGGGGGGGGGTAGGTTAGGTATTCCTTTTTTGAGCACGAGTGTTTTTTCGTAACTGAAAGTTTCGGGATATTTTTTACGACCCGGTTATCAATTAAAACCAATAAAGGAGTACTGACGGTTTAAAAATTACACGTTATCACGACAACCGGCTTAATTTTTTTTATTAAAAGGTTAAAAAATCAAAATAAAAAAAAAAAAAACGTGGTTGTACAAATCTTGTTTCCACTGTTACGTAAACTATGCAATATCAAATTGCTTCCAGATAGATTTGAAGAAAAGTCTCGAAGTTTTTGGTGATGTTTGCTTTAATAACGAGTTCTTTTAACTGGGTTGACTGGGTTGGTAAAGCATCTAAAGCAACTATCCTTACCAATATGCGACCGGTTATTTAAACAAAGTTTAGACGGTGTTTGGCCAACCCTGATATTTAAACGTTTCTTTTTATTACTGTAATAATAGTGACCAAATGTCAAAGGAAATTTTTATCTCTCAGCTCTTGGGTGTACTCTAGTATACAGTCGAACCTCCTTAATACGGACACCAAAGGGGCAGACCAAAGTGTCCGTATTATAGAGGTGTCCGTATTATAGAGGTAGGGATTGTATGAATTTTTGTATCTTAGGGACCAAGAGAACTGTCCGTAATAGAGAGGTGTCCGTATTAGAGAACTGTCCGTAAGGAGAGGTTCGACTGTAGTTTATTCCATAACTGAGTCTTTAGCTCCAACTTTACAAGACAAGTTCTGCTCACAATCGGGTTCGTCTATGTTATGCCTGGACTTTAAAAGTTGCATAAAAATACTAAGAGATCGAAAAAAAGGACGTACTAGAAACTTAAAAAAAGGTTTGTTTTGCCAATTTACGAACTGAACGGCAAGGATATGACTAAAACAAATGTCCAGGTGTAACGAGACTTCACAACCATTCAATGTCATAAAATGAACTAACTATTATCACTTTTGATATTGCTTAAAGTGCCACTATGATCAAAAATATATGTTGTGGTTCAATTTTATCCTTGGTTCAAATTTTATTTTCCTTTGTTTTTGCCTATGGTAATGTATGATAATGAGTTTTAAACAAAGGAAAATAAAATTTAAACCAAGGATAAAATTGAACCACAATATATACATTTTCTGTTCTCTTGTATTTTGAAAATATAAGTACTCGTTACTAATCCTTGCGAAGTTTCAACTCAAAACTCGTACGGGAAGTGCCATTATTTTAACTTTGCATTTCGAATTCGGCTTGCCTCCATTACTCAATTCAAAAATGAACGGGACCGAACCCTGAGAGTTGGATTGAGTTGGCCCAAAGATTTTGTGACGTCAATGACTCTACACGTGCCCTTTGGCTTTGTTTTCTGTGACCTGGAGGGAACCGCGTTGAGTCATTGACGTCACAAATCCAGTCACGTGTACCAGATCTCAAACCAGTAGAACGGTTGTGCCTAAATCATACCGTCCAGAAAGACGTCGGACACCTTATTGAGACTTATATAACCTAATGCCGACATCCTTACTCAGGATTGAACCTGTGACCTCAGCTAGGCTTAGGCTTACATAGCCTACCGTACCCGAGCTACCGTGTAGTCTTTCATTATTATATATATATATATTTTGTAATTATTATACATGTGTTGTAATTTTATGTTGTAAATTGAAGATTGTTTTAAGAAATTTGTTAATAAAGTTTTACTATTATTATTATTATTATTATTATTATTATTATTATTATTATTATTATTATTATTATCGAAATTTTTAATTTTCGTTCTGACGTCAATAATAGTCATTACGTCCTCCATACAATGAGAAAACTTACAAAGCGAATTTAAAATTACGAATTTGGGGAATATTACACATAATGAAAAACGAAACCATACGATGTCATATTAAACCTCTAGTTGAATTCTGTTAAAAGCACAGAGATGTCAATACATTGTTCACCTTTCATTGTTCTTTAGTAAGCTTGTTTTCTTTTTTCTTCCTTCGTAT
>JAJGOT010001374.1:15000-21959 GCA_022457155.1 Cladopsammia gracilis
ATATCTTGTCTTCTCTTAACCATTGTATTTACCGCCGTCTTGGATTTAAAGCAAACAACCAAATAGCCACAATTATAAATATTTAGTAATAACCCATTGACCCCTGGGGTTTTCGCCAAAAAATGCCTTATGAATCTACTTAAGTCGTTTTTTTTTTTCGGCCGCGTTCTAGAGTAAATACAGCAAAACTGCCCAAAGCTCTGCTTACAACTTAAAAACTTAACACTAAACTTTCCTTTCATTCTGGGACAAATAGAAGGATTTTGGATTTCGGGCATGCGAACAAAGCTTTGAAAGATTTCTTCATCCTGGTACGAAACATAAATTGTTTCAAACGAAATTCCTACATCTCAGTCACTACCTGCTACTACAAGTAAGGGACAATTAATCTACCAAAACGGACACTGAGGAACTAAAAACAATGCGTATACTTACCAATGGTGACAACCTCCCATAAGACTATCCCAAAGGACCAACTGAAAAAGGAATACGATGACGAGAAGTCATGTAATATATGCTATAATTTCTAACCCGCTACAATGTTTATCTTAGTAACACTAGGTCGGATTTGGGGCAGCGTATGAAGCCATCCTGAGCACCATCTAATTCGTCTCAAATTTTTAGCAAGATCTCTGTTTCACCTACTTTAAAGGGGCAGTATCACGAGGTTCCACGCGCGGCACTGTTCACTATTCTTGCACCGGAATTTTGGACATATCACTTGTTAAAAGTGATTTTTTTCTTTCTTCTGGCTATCAAAACGGATTTTTTGATTCAACAAATACCTCCACTTCTCGACGGCCTTTTTGAATTTGCGGAATCAAACTTAAAAACGTGGGCCGACTTTTTCAAGTTTCGACCTCGTGATACTGCCACTTTAAGATCAAATATTATAAATATTCATTAACTTGAGGCCCGTCCACATGTATCCGTTTTCGTTTTAAAACGCAAAAGTTTTTTTCCGCTTTCCGCTTTTTGAAAACGATTTCCAAAGTGGAAACTTTTGAAAACGGTGTTGTCGCGTTCTCGTGTGGACACCTGAAAACGGAACTTTTCGAAACGATGACGTCAAGAGGTCGAATTCAGCCCACTGCGCATGCGTTTGCTTCGGTCAGCCGCTCCACCGCTGGACAAGGGTAACGAGGAAAGCGATAAAAGTGATGAAAAGCCACAAACAACTCGCAGGCTCGGCTAAACTCAGTGGTGCGCATGCTCTTTAGAGGCATTTGAAGCGTTTTCAGTCGTTTTTGCGTATACGTGTGGACAGGCAAAAACGATTCGAAAACACTACGTGTGGATGGAGAGATTTTGAGAAACGGAAAAAAACTTTTGCGTTTTCAAACGAAAACGGATACGTGTGGACGGGGCCTGAGTATTAAAAGATGAAAATGCATAATTTAATAACATGGACTATTTACATATCGCTCTTGACAGTGAAAATCTGTTCAAATATTGACTCAGGAGCCATCCACTTGATTGGCAGTTTCTTCTGGTTTTTAATTTTGTACACGTCATGATAAACTTGTCTCATCAAACCGAAGTCTGCAATCTTCAGTAACTTGCCATGTCCCACGAGAACGTTTCGTGCAGCCAGGTCTCTGTGAACGAGGCCCTTGTCAGATAAGTAGTCCTATGAAGAAGAATCAACAGAACGACACTTTCACTTGGCGCTAGCTAGATGTAAAAGTTCTAAAAAAATTCAAATAAACGGTTATTGAGAAAAATATAGTTACAAATAACAATAAATTAAAAATTTGCTAAGTAAAGAACTTTTTGATTCCCGCTTATCGCTTTGTTGTATCGAAGACTCCGTATCGGTTGGCTTTTTTGTTGCCGCGTTCTACACTCCTTCCAAAAATAGGTGTGTAAGCTGTCTAAATTCAGTTCGAGAAATCAGTCATAGACTTGAACGAATACCGAAGGTCCGTCTAATTATAAGAAAAAAAACAAGTGAAACAGAGAAAAGAAACAAATAAATAGACACAATAAAAATTTATCTCTTAGTAACGAGGTTTAGGAAAATGCATGGAACAGATTGCTTACCATGCCTCGCGCTATCTGCCAGGCAAATGACATAAGGTCTATTGGACAAAACGACTCACAGTCTTCATTACACTCATCATCGTTTTCCTCAATTGTAGCGTCCTCTTCCTGATCCACCCCAGATACGATTCTATTTAAGGGTACCTCACGTTGGTCGACATCAGATTGTTCGAATTGGTTACGGCTAAAGGAAGACGCAGTGTTGTCTTCTAGCGCAATCATTTCCTTATCATCCTCTGCACCCGCCTATTTAATTGCAATAAATTAAAAGCTTGGTTGGTAATGCTGTTTTATAATTCAACACATTGATACACTGCCCAAATATGGTAAAAAAGTTATCGATAGACGTTATGTCTACATGACTTATAACCAGCGATGGCGGTAAATTTCGCATTTTGAAGGAAAGTGAAAATGACTGCTGCCTGCAATTTCGTGTTTTTTGGCGAAAAAGTGCGTGAACTATTAGATAAAAAGGGAAAAGAAAGAAAAAAAGAGAAGAAAAGAAAAGAGAAAAATACTGTTCACATGATTGGACAAAAAAGGCGCGAAATTTTCGCGTTGTCGCGGTCGCAGTGTTTCTTGGCGTAGCTGAATGAAAACTGGTTCAAAGTTTAACCGCTCGACAAGAAGTGAATGAAGGAGCACAATTTTCGTGAAATTCCTTTGGTAATCACCTCTGGAATATGATATAGACTTGATGTTTCCTCAGAAAAGTTTCTGATCTCGTCATTACGGCTGTGGGAGCTAAAAACCAAGCATTCCAAGTTTGTAAACAACATTGATCGACTCAGCTCGTACTTCGATGTTTGAAAATTTGGTGCTTATGGAAGGGACTAAAAAACCAAATCAACTACAGGTACGATGTTTTAACCGTTTCTTGTATCCTTTAGCTGTGAATTTTTGTAAGCTTACTGTCCACGCTGTAGTTCTTTCCGACTTTTCGCCGCTATGTTTAGGTTCGTAGCCGTGTATTTGTTCAATTTGTTTTGATTCTGAATTGAACTTTTTAAGATACGAAACACTTAAGCTTATAACTAAGACATTCTATGCCATTTTACTGTGTTTTAATTCTTGTAGTCACTACTCTGTCCCGTTCTTTGAGTAGACGAAAGCTCTTCGTAGAAACTGTCAACTGATGGCGCTAAATTAACTTAATTTTAGCTTGGCAAAAGTTTTGGCATTCACTGCTTGTTGTTTAAGAAATGGTGCGAGGTAAAATATTGTAGTTAGCCTTTTTACTTAATGAAAGGTTGTATATCTCAATAACTTTTTTCTCAAAACTGTGATTTGTTATCAATGTGTTGAATTATAAAACAGTTAGAGTGTTCAAGCATGCACAATATTGACAAAGGCGCCACTTTCATTCATGAACTGTGTGATGTTGCAAGTTTCGCGCGGTAAAACATCTGTAAGCGTTTTTTTTTAAATAAAAGGCTTGTCGGCGATATTTTTTCTTCAAACTGTGCTTTGTTATCAATGTGTTGAATTATAAAACTATTATAGCGCTCAAGCTTGCGTGATATCGCCTAATTTTAGCCGACTCAGCCTACGGCCTCGTCGGCTAAGTATTAGGCGATATCGCGCGCGCTTTCGCGCTATAATAGTTAAATAGATGTAATGTACCAAACACGAGGAAGAGTTTTTCATCAAGATATTCCAAACACCGAGAAGTGGGTTGGAAGAACGAGGCGCAGCCGAGTTTTTTTAACCCACTTCGAGGTGTTTGGCTACCTGATGAAACACTCTTTCGATTGTTTGATATAGCTTCTCAAACCATTACTGAATAATTCTTGGAGAAATCAAAAGCAAACGTTACGACACTTTATGATAATTATATCACGTACAACAGAGTTTTTTAACCCACTTCTAGGTGTTTGGACACCTGATGAAACACTCTTTCGAGAGTTTGATAAGAGAATAGGTCCGAGTTTAAATATTTTGGCTGTAAAACCAAAAATATTCTCGCGTTGGAGTATCACGCATACCACTATTTACGATTAGTGAGGATTTCTTTTTTGATCATACAAGTGAAATAATTGCAAACTTCCTCGAAATCACTTTCTCAAAACAAGCGTAACTGGCAATACCAGATGACTTTAATTTGAGACACACTAAAGGCTCGGACACACGCTGAAACTTTTCTTGTATTGTTGCGCGCAACAGTTGCAGAATTAGAATCGAGTTCTACTTTTGCGACGTTGCGCGCAACAATAGGCCTTATGCATGATGACGTCACTAGCTCAAAATTCACCACCAAGCCTCGTTTGTACGAAATTCCTTGCAAGCCTTTGACACCTTCACGCTGTTTTTGAGTGGGTATTCTCTTCAACTTTGCTCCTTTGAGAATACATTGATGAGATTGTCACAGGTTTACACTTCGAAAGCGAGGCTTGGGGGTGAAATTAGCTAGTCTGATGTAAACATGCATCAGCGCTATTTGCAGCGTCTGACACCCCCGAAAAGTCTTGTTGCCCGCAAAATGGCGAAGAAAAGTTACATCGGTTTCCGGACCTTAAGATATAAATCATTATTATTGAAATGACGGCGTCAGTAGAGAATATTATATTCCGTATTGGGCAACATCGCTTTGCGACTTCGCGCAACACGGAGTAGAGTAGATGATATCACATACGTTGTTAAGACACAAAAGGTGTGAAGTGCTTGACGTACAATTACGTACCATATCATAAAAAGTATATCCCGTCCTTTTCCCATGCATTGACCTGCTGTCAGTTGAACTGTCTATCATTGCACACAACTAAAAATGAAATAAATAAATAGTTAATTAATTATTAATCAAAAAGGGAAAACTCAAAAAGGTGTACAAACGACGTTTGAGAATGGAAAAAATTGTTGACCTTCCGGGAAAATATATTGAAAAAAAAAACATGTGATGTACGTGGATGTGGCGTGGTTAATGCGGCAAAGACAGGTACTCCACTTGACTTGATCAGTTTCTGATGTTGTGGTTGTCACTTGGAATAACAACAGGGAAATTAGCTGACCCCTTCCCTTTTCTTCTAATAGTGCCAGCTTATAAAAACAATACGTTTAACCGATTTATAAGTTCTAGAAAATTAAAGCATACAAAATATAATTGACGAAAATAATATTCTATAACTTTCACTCAAAAGACAAAACTAATAGCAAAGCGCACAAATGACGTCAGTACTCATGTTTGTCTGAGTTTATAATTTATTCTTGTTTATTCTTGCATTTCTGACAATAGAAATTCGTTATTAGGAATCCCTTGAGAGTAACTTTTGGTTTGTTTGTCTGAGTTTTAGTTCTATAAATAGTAATTGTGCGCTTCGCTATTAGGATTTTATTTGGATACCATGGCTTATGACTCAAAGTTTTATGGCATAGATTCGGCGTGGTAAATGTACCTGAATTCTCTTGCGTATTAACCACTGACGCAAATCTCCATGAGCTACGTATTCAATGATCAGAAGAAGTGGTTTTGTTGTAGTCCAACAGCCGAGGAAGCTCAAAACATTTTGATGTCTTCCAACTTTTTTCATGAGTTCTATCTCGGCGAGAAACTCACTCCGTTGTTCATCGACTGCGTTGTCTGCAATATAATCGGATAAAATGACATATAAGTGCCATGCGCATTCATAATTACACTGCAGGTATCGATCGTGGTTTTTCTTTTCTTCCTTCAACCTTATCAGTTGATAGGTGTACTGAACTAATTCACGGCTATGAATTTGTGCTTATTTTTAATGAATATTGGATATTTGATGACAATCAAAAAGTCGATGACGCGTCTATAATGATCTCATTTGATTTGAAACCCACTTCTTTGAATGATCCAAGACTGTCTAAACTCAAATATGGGATAAATAAATTAACTAAAACTGTAAATGTTCTACAGAATACAAAAAAATAAAAAACGCTTGATTTACAGCCGATTTCACTGCTGTGTGCAGACCCGGGTTTTTTCTAACATGATTCGCCGGCTATGATTCGCCCGTCATGATTCGCCCGAGAGGTTACCAAGCACGATAGCTACAAATTATTTTCATATAAGCTTACGTGACAGGATTCTTTGCCGTCCTCGTCGTCGCTTTCGGCTCACGTCTCCCCATTTTCGAATATTCGATGCAAATCTAGTACTCGTAAAAAGGCTTCTCGATGTTTCCTTTATGGAGCTTCCGTAAATGTGTTGGTGGTAGATTATACGCCACCTCAGATCTTCGTGGTAAGCTTTCATGGCCTATTTACATTACATCAGTTAACATGTAAGAATCTCAACGAGGTATCGTGCTTGGTAACCTCTCGGGCGAATCATGACGGGCGAATCATAGCCGGCGAATCATGTTCGAAAAAACCGGGGTCTGCACACAGCAGTGAAATCGGCTGTAAAACTACGTGACAAAATGGAGTGAGTAAGTGAGTGCTTATTTGCATATCTGTTCCCGTTACCAATAACCCGTTCATTCACCCTACAGAATCTACGACATTTTCACTCTCTTACGAAATCTCCGTCGATTCTTTCACCCAGCAAAATAACACATTGCACAATAATTTAACTAATCAGCCTCCCAAATATTCAGGTCTTGTTCTTATCTATTGTCTAATCTGAAAAACACTTCAAAAAGAAGTTTCTAGAATTTTCTAGAAGAGGTGTCCAAAACTGTCCATTAGTGACCATGAATCACTACTCATTTTTATCTCCTGTAAGTTAATGTTTAACTTACAGGAGTTTATGTGGGCTAACATGCATTCTTTATGCATTTTTGTTAGCAAAAAATGCGTTAGATACTATTAATAGACTTTTTAGTGAATTTGTGGGGACATTCCTGTTGCATTTTTGTTAGCACATTACTGTTCTATCTGTCATCAGTACTACGTCACTACGGAGTACCATGAGACGCACGCGCGCTAGCTTATTGAGCCATTGTACGCTC